>CM056835.1:19679836-20254836 GCA_029853015.1 Chelidonichthys spinosus
ATGTGTAACTGTGTAGCTGTGTATATGTGTATATGTGTAACTGTGTAGCTGTGTAACTGTGTAGCTGTGTAGCTGTGTAACTGTGTAACTGTGTAACTGCGTAGCTGCGTAGCTGGGTAACTGTGTAGCTGTGTAGCTGTGTAGCTGTGTAGCTGTGTAGCTGTGTAACTGTGTAGCTGAGTAGCTGTGTAGCTGTGTAGCTGTGTAGCTGTGTAGCTGTGTAGCTGTGTAGCTGTGTAGCTGTGTAGCTGCGTAGCTGCGTAGCTGAGTAGCTGCGTAGCTGTGTAACTGTGTATCTGTGTAACTGTGTAGCTGTGTAGCTGTGTAGCTGTGTAGCTGATGTAGCTGTGTAGCTGTGTAGCTGAGTAGCTGTGTAACTGTGTAACTGTGTAGCTGTGTAACTGTGTAACTGTGTAGCTGCGTAGCTGCGTAACTGCGTAACTGCGTAGCTGCGTAGCTGTGTAGCTGAGTAGCTGCGTAGCTGCGTAGCTGAGTAGCTGAGTAGCTGCGTAGCTGCGTAGCTGCGTAACTGCGTAGCTGTGTAGCTGTGTAGCTGTGTTGTAGCTGTGTAATTGCGTAGCTGTGTAACTGTGTAGCGGTGGAGGACGTTGCTGTTGAGTTCATCAAACAGTGTTTCCAGGCCGACCTACTGATCAGAGCCACGAATGTAAGACAAAATCTGTGTCATGTCTTTAGCACAAAAGCCAATAATGTTGACAGTGTGATACTTGATTTCCTTTATCTCTGAACCATTTTATCTCAGCAAGCTGCATGGACTGCAAAGAATTGCCTTTGCCCCCGTAGGACCCCCGATACGCTGGTGTTTGAAAAGCACGCATTAAAACAGAAAACGTGTGATTCAAAGAAACAAATGGATTGTAATAAAGTGATGAAAAATTGGAATGATAGGAGACATGACAGAGATAAACCTCTGGAGTCTGCGGGGACACCGGTTGGTAGGAGGAGAGTTAATACTCTGCTGACATGACATTTTATTTTTTTCTTTAGATGAAGTGAGTCTTCACCGTCCGACTGCTGATGAATCCGTCACGGTGCCCTTCAGGAGCCCTTCAGCAGGCTCAATGCACTTGAACACAGTCATTTTTATAAGATATTTTTTACGTCTCTCAGCCCACACACACACTAAAGGGCAGCCGGCTGATTGTGCAAGTGGCGTAATAATATATTATTGTCTGTGCATGACTATATGGCTCCCTTAAAGAGCTGATCTTGGACGGACAGTAAGTCTGGCATGGCATCAGAACTCGCAGCCTAAACAGATCTCACCCCTTTTCCTCCATTAAAGGCGTCTGTCATTTGAGCCATATGCCGCGTAGCGTGTTTTTAATTATGGAAGGACTGTTGTTGCCATGTCAAACACGTTTACACAGGCCTCGTCTCATCGGGGTATCGAGGGATAACGGCGTGTCGCGCCTCACACTGAGTGCTTTTCCACGTTCGCCCGCGTGATTCGTCCAGATAACAAGCGTGACATATGGTACAAACCACAGGCATCCGAAGACGCGCTAATTGGAAGGTATAGGTGGATTGTTAGAATATTGTCTGCAATGGATGCAGAGTAATCACTTCCCATGGCTTCGTGTAAGGAGGGACGGCGGATATTTCTAGCTTGCAATAAAATGCGTATTTTTAGCTTTACATTTTGTCACTTCCTTTACTTGACTTCCATTGATGCTATGACTTTAAGAACAGTTCCGAGTACATTCCCCGGGTGTGTGTGTGTGTGTGTGTGTGTGTATTTGTTTTTGTTGGCATATGTTTTCACGCTTGATTCACACGTTCCTTTATTTATTTCCATGTTGCTTGAAGGAACTCCCTGCAGAGTTCCATTCAGCTGTTTGCGAGAGGGAACTGGCAGGCGCTTTTTAAAAGATGGCACAAACTTCAAATTGCTGGAGACGAACGGATACAATCAGATGCTTATGTTGTGTGTGTGTGTGTGTGGGGATGTGTGTGTGTTTCTGGGAGCGTCTTGGAAACGAGGATGCTTCCGTTCCCGAAAAGATAAAGACAAAAAAGGAGACAAGGATGGATACAAGGGCGAAGATTTCTCACATGACGTTTGAAATGCAGATTGATAGATTTAAAGTGGAGTCCACCATATCGTACTTGAGCTGTTAAGGATGCACCGTATTGAATTTTCCCCGGCTGTGATCAATAATTTCCACGGAGCTTTCTGAGCCTGATATTTTTTTTTTTTTTCATCTCATTAAACTGGCAGCTCCACATAAAAGGAAGATCCTAACATCGGGTCACATACGACAAACACTCAACACAAATGAGTTCTCAACAATTTTCCTATTTTGAATTTACAGTCCAGACCTGTCGTAGGAGTCTTATTTTTTGTTTGAAAGCCTTATATGAAGTACACTTCTTAATTATGTTCTTCATATTGAAGCATTTCTTTATTTCACTGACAGCGTGCCCCTCAGGTGACACGTCGTTAACACTACTCTGTAATTCTCATTCTTTGCTTCACTTAATTCCGCTGCTGACTCCGTTAAAAATGACACACTTTCCTTTTTTATGGATCCCTGAAAGCAGGACTTCGACAGGGCGAAGGGGGGAAGGACGTGCAGCATTATGAGGTATTATTGGGGCGTTAATTATGCTGATGTATGCTCGCTCCTTTACGCAGAGTTATCTGAAAGTTAGGAAGTTACACAAAAGTCAAAATGAGAACAGGAAAATGATGTCCATTGTTTTCATAGTAACCCAGGAGCCAACATCACTACACACAGGCGGAGTCTTTGCACCTGAAATAGTTTGCATCAGACGGTTCGTGTTCTAATGATTTCCGTCCATGTTGATTTTCTTTTGCAAAAGAAGTTTGGGTTTGTTCACAACCGCTCGGATCATGTGACTGCGTGTTTCTCTCCCTGTGTAATGACTGAAGACATGCCTCACCCGTTCACATCGGCTGACTAGAAAGCAAGAGTGGGAATGGGATGTAGTTCTTTCACAATCCTTCCTAAACCACATATTCAGAATAGAAGTCATTTCCTGGGCATGACTCCTGATCTGACTTGGATAAAAATAATTTCCTTCCGTCAGACTGTTGACTCTAGTCTAGAGGAGCTCTTGTTTTACTACCCCCCCCCCCCCCCCCACATCACCCCATAGGAATTCTCCAGGTGTCATTGCTGCTTTTGCATGCACCACATATTAGCAATAACTCTTCCTGTTGAGTTTATCAGAATTTATGACCCCTTAACTGGATTAGTTTTATTGTCGGGAGAGCCATAAGTCAGAGCCGCCGTGGTTCCTGCATTATGTATCCGTCCTCATAATGTTCCTCCTCCAGCTTTTGGGAAGGCCTGGGTAGCTTAAAGCAAATGAACAGAAGCCACGCTCTTTTCTTTTTTTACCCTCCCAATGCCGATCAAAGACGAAACTCTGGCCTGGGCACCAAGGTTTTTTGGGGACAAGACCAAAGAAAACCATGCAACGGGAGAAGTCAGCCTCCTGCATAACAAACCCAACTGCCTTAAGTCTATCAAAGTGTGTTTTTGGTGGCTTTAAGTTTCTCCCCATCCCGCCTCTTTGAAATGTAAACTCTGTCAAAAGTGGGAGTATGTAGCGGGGCATATTCATGTCCGGAGGGAGTGAACCGATTTAAGAACACACACAAAAAAAAAAACATGTCCCTTTTGTTTCTTATGCATACATACAAAATTGGTGAAGGAGGTTACCATAGAAACCACTATGACACAGATTAAATCCTGACAGCGGTCGCAGTCAAAATAAATGGCTTTGGGAATTGGGGCGCGCTCCACGTAAGCAGAGAGCCGGGGTGAAGAGGGAGCTGCTAGCAGACGGAGATAATACGGAGGAAGGCGTCGAGCGCTGTTGTTTCCTCACAGGAAGTGTTACTTAATGCCGTGTGCACCGGCCTGCTGACAGCTTCCAGCCAGATTACTCTCCATGAAGATGATGTCAGAATTCAGTTTCACTATATGGTTTTATCAGTAAAGATAGCGGACCTCGCTGCTGCCTGATAAATGGAGCGAGGGAAACGGTGGTTTTAGCAGAAATGTTCCAATTGAGTCTTTCTTTTGCACAACAAAACCATAACCGTACACACTATGCTACGTTTCTGAGGCGCTTATCGACATCAATCTTTCCCAGGTAGTTTTAATTCCCTAAACTATCAACCCTCGTCCACAGAGCAGGGTTATTACTATCCTGAAAAGAGCTCAAATTATGAAAATATGCAAGTATTTATCTCGACAAACTGAATGAAAACCTAAACGAGAAGAAATTATCTGGTGTAAAAAAACGAACCACTTCATCAGTAATGAAAAAGGAGAAGGCACAAGTTTCCTTCAACTCTCGTGACATTGAACCACAGACTTAACATTCCAGGAGACGGTCTTTCACAAGGAATCAATGTTTTCATGCATTCTATTCTTGTAGAATTAAATATTGTGAACATGATTTTTCAACAATGTGGTAGATCAAATGACATTTAACCCGAGCTATTAACCCGAAGTCTTATGCTTTCTGGTGAAAGCATACTTGACTTTATTTCCAAATCAAAAACATTTAAACACCGTGGCCTTTCCTACACAGTTCCTCAGCTATGCAGCCTCCGTTTGTCTCCACGGCTGCAGGGAGACAATAGATGCTCCGGGTGAAGCACTCTGGCGAAGGTCTGTTTACCATGACAAAGCTGAGGGGGCGACGCATTGGTCCCCGTGCCACAGGCAAAGCAGCTCGCCAACGTATAAATCCTCCGTCTAAATACACACAGTCACATACACACAGCGTGTACAAACACATGTCCATAAACACGCATACAAGAACAACACCCAAAGAAAATAGGGGGAACACACACCCTTGTTCTGCATCACACCACCCACAGGCCACCACAGGTATGCAGATAGCAGGAGACTTTGGGAGCATGTGGGGAGTTCCAAACACTGCTCCCGTTGTTTCTCCAGATTTAGCAAGTCTTTTGCAAGCAATGCAAAAATCTGAAGTTATCACAGTCGTCACTTGTCTGTTGCTGTTAGAAGCCTTTTATTTGTACTTATTTCCATACCTTTTACTCCATGTTTCTCCATGTTGACATCCATATCAAGCCAGTTAATGTTAAACAAAAGTACATTTTTAATGATTTTAATGTGACTGGCACCAGATCGGACTATAGGCTTTGTCCACATGTGTGTCCACAACCCATTCTCATCAAGTCCCCATCGAGGCCTTTAGGGCCTGTATGTAAACCCACACTCGCCATTGTTCGAAGCCCAGTAGGCGGACCTGTCCACACAGGGAAGGTCAAACAAACCTTTTTTTTTTTTTTTTTTTTACATACAGCTTTCGTTAACCTTTACAATGACTTTCCGATTAAATACATGATACGGTCGATGGAGAGGCTTTTGAAATGGAAGATCATTTCATTGTTTTGTTTAAAAGCTTTTATTTTGAAGCAGCACAATCAGGATTTTTTACTGAGGCCATTTTAACCCCAGGTCCAGTTTTCCTGCTGTGTGGGGAGAAGATGATGCGATGAAAATAAACCTATTTTATTCACTTTTTTTGTGGCAAAGGTAAAGCCTCATATTTGTAAAAAATAAATAAATAAAAAAAACAGTGTAGAAGTGTGAATCACATGGTCATAGCCTGGCAAATGATCCTTGGAATACATCGGAGCAAATGATTTGCAGGAGATATCAAATTAAACTGAACCTTGGGACTGCAGTCAAGCCTCCTTTACACTGTATTAGCAAGAAAATACATTCTCAGAGGCTTTTAAAGGCTTTTTTCTATGGTTGTCTATCAAGTCAACGACCTTCAGAATGGAATCCTGCCTGTTTACCTATTTGTTGTATTTGTTGTCCCATTTAAACCAGAGGACTGGGGTTTGAACCTTGACTGAACGAGAATGTGAAGGGCAAGATTGTGGTATTTGTTAAATTTTAACGAAGTAAATACACCTTGAATGTAAGTGTCTGTCAGCTTTATAAGGATCCTAGCTTCACCATAAGTGCATTAGCAGGGCCTCAAAAGGTTGCGTCATGCTTTAGTTGCTATGAACTGATATTGAGGAGAAATGAATACCTTTTTTAAAATTCTTTGCTTCGAGCAGCTCTACGCTCTGAACAGTGAAGCCTAAATAATTCCATCGTTTTGCTTCCAGTATCATATAATATCTGAGTCTTCGGGCATGATGACCAATGAGTGTCTACAAACAAATAGCCTACACGACTTCCCAGCACAGGAAGATACCCGTGTTGGTGCAGGAGATGGTGATTTCAAGCAGGCCAAGCCAAACTGTTTTACCCCATCGAAATGATCTCAGCGGAAAAACCCTGTTTTTAAAAAAAAGCAGGAGGAAGGAATACAGTATTACTAGCCTACTGACGAAATGGTATTAAGAAGTCATGGGATTTTACACTCTCGTACATCATCCTATAACATAAACATGTTTAAATGTGCTCTTTGCTTTAAAAACGCTCGGCTGCGGTTGTTAAAAAATAGTGGAATGCATTTCAAGAAGTGGAGTTCTCCCCTGAAGGCACGCTGCTTACTAACTGTTACATTTATTGGAATCTCCCCATGAGGACGAGCAGCCAGATAGTGTGCTGCATGCTGCTATGTTGATAACGGTGGTCAGGGGAGGAGGCCAGGTTTCGGCACTGTAGGCTGCGAAACGAGCAGACGAGTTAGCTCCGGGGGCAGACGATGTCACTCCTATTTAAAATGTTTCTTCGGGGCTTCACTGGCTCAATGTGTTGGCTGTGGACCGCATTTTTTTTGTACTAATAGTTTGTATAGATACACCAAAATTGGCATCCCGATGCCTCTGCTGTATTAATGATACTCAGCAGCATAAGAAGGTTAGAATAAAATCCATAGGTGGAGCCATCCCTATGACTGTGTCGGAGCCACCAGATGTACTTTTTCACCTGGGAACTAACGTCGGCCTATTTCTGCTTGTGCTCATTTTTCAAGGACGAGGTGTTTTTTTTTGGGGGGGGGCTGCAGTCACCAATCCTCCTCCTCTTCTCTGTTCGTATATTCCTCGGTTACTCCTTGGTCTGTTCTCCTTTCTGGGCTCTCGCTCCATCTTCCCTCCCTGCCGCCTGATGAAACATACATTATTTAACAATGTGTGGACAGAAAAAATGCTATAATAGAGTGCCTCTGCATCCAGCCGGACGACAGAGACATGTTATTTTTACCAATCTCTCTCTCTCTGTGTCTCTCAACCCATTCGGAAGGTTAAATAATGTATTTGTCAGCGGCACATCCACTCTATCAGATGCAGATGTGAATCATCCGTATGCCGAGTGTGTCATTAGGATGACACTGGCCGCTGACGGAGTACGGATGGATTTCACCGCGGGATATTTGCAGGGGAAAACGAGGTGGGGTGGGGCGGAGAGGTGGTGCAGGTATCTGATTTCAATCTAATCTCCCCCACTGTTTGTTTCGTCTCTGACTCCCGAAGGTCTTGGCTACACCGGATCGGAACTCGGCTGTGTCCCAATATGCGTGTCCACACATTTGATTATCACCTGCATGATCGGATAGTGATCTTATATGTACAGTTTTGTGTGGTCTAAAGGAGCAGCTGTACAATTATGGATGAACTCATTTATAAAAAAAAAATACCCAGTTATTCTGGAATTTGAATCAGCAAAATCAGGAAATGTTGGGTTTTCATCAGCAGCGACTCACACTGAGGAACATCCCATGTAGAGGGAACAGGATGCGAGATCTACGTTTGGGGATCTGGACCCAAGGCAAGCGTGAGATCTGATCTTGGAGCGGACAGGACTTGGCAGTTAACCCGTCCCGGTACGATAGGATGATCTTGTAAAGAAGAAGAAGTCTAGCTTGTGTTCCTCATCCTGCGTGTTTTTAATTGCGAGGTGTTGCAACTCACTCTGAGTTGTTTTGGGTTTTTTTCTCCATCAGATTTGAATGTCATGCTTCCCTGCTTCACCTCACTTTAAAGCAATAAGCTTTGTTTTTCCCATCACCTCCCACTGTTATTGCCTCACAGTGACTTTATCTCGACGTCTTTCAGCAAATTAGCAAAAAAAAAACGTCCCTTGATTCCCATCTCCAAATCAGCTTCATGTCGCTGCATTCATACGCCTTCGATAGGAAACAGGCACACTTCTGCTGCTAATGGATGCTGGTTCAAGGCCCCGGCTCCATCGTGACCCTGAAGGTAACACCGAGGTGGCCTCTCCTCGTTCATATTCATGTTTTCACTTGAGTCTTTGTGTTCCCTGACACCCACAGTCCAAAGGGCAGCGATGAGGGTCTTGCAGGTGACGGTATGGGGGTCTTGCATATGACGGTATGAGGGTCTCGTATGTGACTTGACAGTAGAGCAGGTCTCTAGTCAAGGTCGCAGTCGCCCGTTTGTCTTTTGTCAACATATTAAGCATGACAAGGACCTGCTGCTCTTGTTGCTGTTGATGCTCTTCAGCTGGAGTCGAGCCATCGATGCAGATCATCCCGTCGTCACCGTGGCTGCAGTCAAAGTCTGTTGTACCACAAATGAAACGCCCCCTACCTTCCCACATGATTTGCTCATCAGCTCATGTCTAATATATGCGTTTAGAATACTAAGCAGATATTTACATTCCGTTAATTCCTGTTATTGCATTAATTATCCCACTCGTATTCTAATGTTCAGGTACAGGTGTGAATCATTCCACCGCCGTGGCCTTTTGTCCGTTGAATGACACCTTTCATACTAAACACAGTGTTTAACTCTCACATCACTCTTCAGGCTGATTTTAGTGATGGGAGGCACGTTGCCTCAGTGAAGTCGCTCCGGTTCAGAGCTCCTCACATCGTCACCTCGTCATCGACACCTGACGTGCTGCTGAACACCGGGATGAAATCCGTTTAAGCCGGCAAATATCCATATACTTTCACTCGTCGATGGATTTGTAGAGCTCTCTCAGTGTTGGAGGTATATTGTTGGACCAATATGCCTTATGAGATCTTTACTCATTTTCCAATTTGCAAGACTTGTTTTCTTCTTTTTGGAAAAGGTGTACGAGTAACTTTCTGACCCATAGTTGGCCCCAATGGCTCCTTCCCCACTTCCTACCCCCGTACATCCAGCATCCTTGCTCAGACGACACCCGTTCACCTCGGCCTTCATTGAGAACTCAACTACACCCATTACAGTTGTGTGTGACGACATCGGGCCAGGGAGCTTAAAGTACGGAGGTCAATGGCTCCTACGCCCCTTGATCAGGCTACTCTCATCTTCAATAGTCATAGCTACTAATAGAGCTCAAAGATGAAAAACACTTCTCTCTATCTTTATTTGAGAAGAAAGTAAAAAGAATGCGAAAAAAAAAAAAAGATCATCAGAATACAACCGAGCCTCAGGGAACTGCATCTCTAGCAAAAGGCGAGAGCTATCAGCGATTTAATCGATGGTTCTCTGGCCTTTGTTGACGATGACAAGTGTCAGATCAGGTGTCCTTTTGAGGAAGATTCATCCCTGAAAGAATTGGACGGAGAAATCCAATTAAAATGGAATCTGTCAGGAGCTAAATCTATTTAGATTGAATGTGGGGGGGGGGGGGATCGCAGCGACTTGCCAGATAACTTGCAGATCACACATTTTCCTCACCAGACAGCCAGACGAGCTATCTATTCCGTCTGTCCTCCCTTTTCCAAATTGTTTATAAGTAGTCGAATGCCCGGCAGCCGTCCACTGGAGTTCAAACGCCACATTCTACAGCCGAGTGTAGGAGTTACGCATTTTGTAATGTTCATAATCATGTTTAAAGCTGACAAACGTATTGGGTGACAGTGAGGGTGGAATGCTTTTTGGGGGGAGGGGGTTAGAACTAGGAAATATGTGCCTAATGTGCTTTAAGCGCTGTCATAAATTAGTTAGCATATATTTCATGGTGAACGCATGTTCCACTTCTCCTCCTGTGTTGTCAGCGCGAGCGGAGGGTTTATTTTAAGGCAGAGGCATTCTGGGAGAATCTCTTTGGATAATAATGATGGGAATAAAGTGCTGCGGCCACACTGATTACACAAAAGTTAAGTAGAGCTGCATGGCTAATGAGGTTGACATGGCACTAATGCTCTTGATACAGCTCCATTCAGTTCAGTTGTCAATGGCGTAACAAGCTTAAGATCATCATGCTGCCGTATTCAGCGCGCTAATTCAGAACCTTTGAACTGCCGTGATGGGGGGAGGATACACTTTATCCAAACAGGGATTCTACAGGCGAGTGCACGGTCAATACGGACACTATACTGAGGCTTTATGATCATGTGATATTTTATGGCGCTCCTTGGAAAGTGTGACTTGATGATATGCTTTCCAGTAGCCATGTGATTTGTGCTCAGTGTCATGTGTTACTTGTTTTTCCCTTTAACACCTGCCTGATCGTCTTACCAGACTCTAATTCCTATTCATATTACAAACGGTGCTTTTTGAGAACAGATGATGTGCCTTTGAGATGCTTATGTTTGGTTTTTTTGGCTCTCAGAAACTGATCTCTACTCTCAGAAATTACATTTACATTTTCTTACTCATTGTACACCGATTTTTCGCATTTTGCCCGTGGGGGATTTACACATCGGGCCCATGCATAAGTAGATGCAAAAAAAAAATAAAATAAATAGAGGCCTGTTCACAGGCTTGCAAAAAATGTGTTTTGCATTTTGTGTGAAAGCAATGAGAGATTATAAAGTGGACTTAATGATGCCGGTTGTTTGTCACAGTTATGAAAAGGTGTTTTGTCATTTGAAGTCATATGAGGATTGCTTCAAAGCCTTGACGAAAAGCTTAAATAAGTACAGTATAATAGCAATATTCAGAGGGAAATCACAGTATTACCTGTTTATGTTCGTGTTCACTAATGATACAAGATCTGACGTTTTACAGTGTCTTTTTTTTTTACCTGATTTCTAAACAGATTCATGGGCATACATCATCTGAGTACATTACAGAAACTGCTGTCATAAGAACGAATGCGGTTGCAGTGATTCAAGCAGTATATTATGTCCGTGTCTTCAGGTTTGACTTATTGCTAATCTTGCTTAGCCAGACCTATCTCCACAGTGCTGTTTCAGCACTAAAGAAAGGTCTGGCTCCACACATCATCATTCTGGTGAAAGTGTGTGTGTGTGTGTGTGTGTGTGTGTGTGTGTAATCTACATCCGGTGACTCAGACAAACGTATTAATGACCCACTGTATGGTTTTTGGTGTGGAATCCATTCATCGGCTGCTTGAGGATACAAATTCTATCCAGTTATTCTGTAAAATAAAGGTGCTGCAATATTAATGTCGTCTTTAATTATAGAGCGATCAGACACATGATTGAATTCTCCTATGTTCTTAATAAATAATGGCCAGCTTGTTCCTGGATCTGTATGCAGCAGCACGCCCTCTTCATTCTTCTTGCAAAGGATGTTCCCAATTAGAGTCAAACAGACGCTAAAGCAGGGTTTCTTTAGGGCGGGGCTACCTCGTGATTGACAGGTTGCTATCACAGCTTTGCCCCGTGTGGCAGATGTCTGTTTTAATTTTCAATGTGTTTCTGTTCGTAATTATAGAGGTACCAGATACGTTAATCTATTCCATCTGTTTTTGTTATTGAATATGTTCTCGTTTATACACAAATCTGTATACAGACACTCTAGTCTATCACAAGGTGATCCATGGCTGCTGTCTGTTATTGAGATTACAACTCCTCTATGGAAGCTGGATTAAGGCCCTATACTGCAGCTGATGGATATCCGAGTTACAGCTGTGGATCAGTGATAGCCAGTGTCTTAGTTGCAAGGACAAGTCGTCTTCCAAGGGATCGGTATCATCCCTCTGTCGGGTGATAGACAGCGAAAGGTTCAGGAAGGGTTACACCAAATGTCTGTAGCTGACTCTGGGATATACCCCGGTGACGTGAACGCTTAAAGCTGGATGTTTTGTGGAAGAGCTGTCAGCCGAAGCTTCCTTCACAGCCACGAGTACGCGGAAAAATGAAGAGGCTCAAGAGTAACGCATTAACAAGCCATTCTCAATTATGGAAAATAGTTTTAATTCTGTCTCAAGCAGCCAGTGTGGAATTCCCATCAATTATAAACCCAGACACGCATCCCAGCGGTTACGGTTTCGGTTTCTTAATATCTGCTCTGGCTCCTTATTATATCATCCGCCGGTATGTGCGCGAGTGTTTCTTTGGTATGCATATACTGTACTTCGGTTTGGTGATGATAGAGAAATCGCTCGCCGAGAAAATGGCGTGTCTCCGGTCCGGTGAGGGATGGTGTGAGCAATAAGCACAGAACTGGCCAGAGGCTATAAAGCCATTGTAAAAGATTCAATTGGATTTAAGGTTAGCCTCTGTTCATGGATCCTGCTATATCCAATCCTCACTGCCAGCTCAGTTTGATTCAGTAGGATATATACTGATACACACACACACCAACCACAGGGTAAAAATAGTACACACACACACACAAGTCGCCATCACTTCGCTTTAAAAGTGCTATGTGTAGCATATTTAAAGGCCCATTTATCACTGTCAGTTTAATTGCGATACCTATGTATAATTACCCGTAACAAATGAGAACATGGTTGAGACACTTTCTCACACCCGGGGTATTGTTACTGCCATTTCTAAATTAAGATCACTGTGTCTGAACCACACTGTTGTGTTGCAAAGGTCTTGGTCCAGAATATGTTCTATGCATTCTAATATAAGCTGCTTGCACATGACCATAGTGTTGTATAGTGTATTAGTAGAGTATTCCGATATGACTTGCTATTGTTAGCGATTTTGTTGTAGTTTCTTTTGCTTGTTTTTTTTTTTGTTTGCCCGAACAAATCACTAGCGAGTGACTTATCTATCCGATTGACTTCATATTCACTCAACACAGAAGTTGCTGTAGCAGCTGCTCACAGTTAATTAAATTTTTGTCATTGCGATGGAAGAAGTGCATTGATTTAAGACTTGTCATCCAAGTCAACATTCAAATAGCTGTCAAGCTTTGAAGGAAGATGATGTTCCTATCCTTAATCGCGTGTTAATTGTAAATTGTTTCTCCGAACTCGGAAAACAATAATCGCACATTAATGAACACAATGCCAGATCTATTTGAATGGGTGAACAAATCAGAAATTAGACCTGACTAGTTTAGTTACAAGGAACCTTTCAAACAGTCTCGATGTATTACTGATACCTCTGTATGACCTACTTAAGCAAATAAGACTATTTGAAGAGAAGATTGGATACTACAATGTGCAAGATCAAGCAGTTCACTGGATACTCCTTCAGCTCTGACTCCAGCAGGGCCTCCTCCAGCAACCCCTCGGCCACGGACAGACCCATATCCGGCTCTGCTGCCACCTTCGACCTACGTTCAGAAATCCAGCTGGAGGTGAAGAGTCCAGCAGTTTTTCCTCCGGCCAGAAGCATACTGTAACTTCACCTTGCCACTCCGGCAGTCCCTGCTGGGAGCCCACACGGACATGATGCTACTGGAGGCCCACGCTGTATTGCTGAGCCCGCTAGAGGAAACAGGATGTACAGACTAGGACCAGTACTCTCGGACCCTGATGCAGTAAAACTAGAAGTTTTCTTGAAAAATTCCGGTGCTCAGAAACACCCCATTTTTGTCCACAAGGACTTATAAAATCTGTGGAGTTGCGTTGTGTCCAATCTAAGTCGTTAGCAAGTGAAATCAAACCCGTATATACACATGACAGAAACTGAATCAGATTTGCATTATCTGTTAAACTCTTTTGCAAACGTACACGTGTACTTGCAGAGTGCTGTTTTGAAAATGCAGGTGCCGATCGACCCTGGAGGGAAGGGGCTGTGTGAGGTGACTGGAGGGCCAAACTCTGACTGACTCCATTTCAGGAAGTTTATCTTAACCACTCGCTGCCAAAAAAATGCCTCATGGGTCGTTTAGCCACTGTCAACAATTCAGATGAGGCTGCTGGCCCATGAAGGATAACACAACGGCAGCTACTCCGTTAACTTTGAGTGAGCCGGTTAGGAGTTTTAAACGATATCTGTTTTGGATCATCATTTATCGCCTATGCTGATGTGGTGGACACTAAGATTAGCATATAGAATGACATGCTATGCAAAAATAGTATATATATGTCTGTTTAGTGTAACTGAGACACCCACTGGAGGTCAGCTTTTAGCCCTTTTGTTCAGCTCTTTGCTTGTGCAGAGCTAAATCAGGATTGCATATTGTGTGTGAGGTGGACACAAACCTCACTACAACATCTTGATTTTTTTCTTCCGTGGAGTATTTCTGCCCCCACAGTCATAAATCAATGAATGCAGCTTTAAGGAATTCACATCAAAATTCAATATAATGAAAGCAAACGTTGCATCCATAATATTGACTTGTCTTCGGGTTCTGAGGAAGGCAGTATTATCACCTTGGCAAGGTGACCAACTTTTCTGGAACCTTAGACCTTCAGAGGGTCCCAGAGGATTTAGTCTCACTGGTATGCAGAACTATGATTGGCAGTGATTACAAATTGATATTGAGATGATTCTGCATTGTGGTAAATAAGAAGCAGTTGAGCCCAAGGTCATGGCCTGCATCACAAGCCCAGTATAGTTATTAATCTGTGTATTATTTATTACAGGGCTGGCACCTTGTATCCAAGGCAAAATGTATCCTTGTGTAAAGAGCACAACCTTGGAGCCTTCTGCAATGGACACAGCTTACAAAATAGCAGATAAAGCAGTATATCCACTCTACAGTACTATCTCCTAATATATGTTCTATGCACTTGGTTGATCAGGGGTTTATTCACAGTCCCTCCGTTGGTTAAAACAGCAGATCTGCTGTGAGCAAAGTGAGGTCAAGATTCCTCAAAAGCTAGAGAAAATGATCAGAAAGGATGAAACTCGGTTACACATACCGATTGCGTTTCCTCGGAGATGTAGGAATATAAAAATTGTGATCAAGACCTTGGTTCAGAAGATCTAAACTGACTGCAGCTGTACGTGGTGTATTCATTTCTTTATCATTAGTATGCCGGGGAGTATTCTATGGCTCTGCAGTGATTATCAGCTCGGGGAAATGCAGGGCCACCTCAGGGTCAAACAAAGAAAAGAGGATGGAGGCAGAGGGTAGCCCTTTTGGCCTCATTAGTTAATTAGGGTACAGACTGGATATTTCTCTCCCAATGGCCTTTGAGCGTGCAGGGGAAATACATGAAAGATACTGGACTTAAAACTAACAAAACAAAACTTGGCTGGGAAAGGCAAATGGAAACTCACCAGATAAGTTTCCATTCAAAAGCAAACTCTACATACTTGAGTTTCCTTCTTGGATGTCCAACGCGAACATAGTCTCACTCCCAACTTGTGAAATACCTCCTACCGGTCATTGCACTTTGGTGTCTGACACTGATGCACCGAAGCACCCTTTGGCGTCTGTATCAGATAATATACACCCACCCACATCATTATTAGATGGGCACAGCAACAGACGTGACATAAAGAGCTTGGATTTTACTAGTTTGACTGTGCAGTATACCATCGTCTCGACTTGCTTCTCCCAGTGGTTTGGACGTTTACAAAGTTTTGTCATTTGAAACAAAACTTTTTAAAACACCAGCTGTTAAAATGTGTTTTCAAATACTGGTAGTGACAGTTCAAGGTTTTTATCATGAAGCCAATGAAAGCCAAACAATGACACGGGTTGGACATTTTACAGACATGTTGGCCAACAGAAAGACACGTTGAAAGTACACTGCTGTCATGCTTTAACACTTGTCCATTTGCTGTAATGCTTTAACCCTTTAAACCCGTTTTCAAGGACCCATTTAACAGATGATGACAGCAGCAAGTGTTTCTTACGTCAACAGCACTTAGCTTCAACTTTGCTGCTTTCAAGGTGCTTTGGCTCCTGTTGGGTGATTCCATCTAGTTTGGTCTTTAGAAACAGCTGCTTCAAAAATGTTTGTCACAGTAAATGTTCCTCCTTGCTTTAAAGGAACAGTGTTAGTGGGTTTCTATTAGCAGGAAAGGTATATACTATTAAGTATATTTTATTAGCTGTATAATCACCTGAAAAGACTTTAGAATCAGCCATTTATATACATATAATACAATGGGTTGACCCAGCCACCCTGTTTCTACAGTTTCCCAGAATGGACAAGCACCTAGGTCTAGAAAGGGCTATTCACATTGGCCACCTTATACCTTAGTCTGCAACCAGATACTTCCAAATCCTATTCACTCTAAAAAAAAAAAAAAAAAAAAAAAAATAGCATGGCATCTACAAGAAGTGTTTTTTTGTAATTGAAAGATCTAGTGTTTTTTTGCCATCAGTCACCACAGCACCACGGTATTACATTTTCCCTCTCCAAGTTCTAGCTTGGCCTCAGTTGCATTGCTGTTAATTAAAATGTATCAGGGGATTTGACCTTGTGACAGACAGAACCCCGCAGGAAGTTAATTGGCAGGAGCTAAAGTATATTCAGGTCAGACCTGGCTAAAATTACTCTGAGATCTGTTCCATGATCTGCTTTAGCTGAGATGTGCAATGGGTGGGGAATGAAATCCTTGCAAAGTCGATTTTTTGTGGGTGTCTTGTTTGAATTTTTAGTATATTGTGCAGGTTACAAAAAAGTTCAAATAAATGTTGCTCTGCTAGCTTCACGGCTCCATCATGGTAATGCAATGTCATTTTGTCCATCCACAAGAAAATCATGAATCATCATGGTTTTTTGATGGGTCTTCATGGTTCCCAGAGGATGATTACTAATTGTTTTCTCCTTTCATCAACACTCAATCAATATTTCATTCCAACCAACATTTTGAGGGCAAGATTTCCATGATATTTGATTGTGGTTATTCATGGTCCTGGGAGGATGAATTTTAATGAAACTGATGAACCTTTTATTTCTCAGGCAACACGCCAAAATGTTGACTTATACAATAGATCAATTTGACCATAATATTCACTTAGAACATTTATGCTCGTCAGATGACGAACCATTTTTATTCAGGAGACTCTGAAAGCTTTCCTCTGGTACCAGCATCAAGACAGTATCTCAACATTTTGCACACAATATATCTAAATGGACCGGGGAGAGTGCCGGTGATCTTTCTGAGCACTCACCCTTTGCTTTCCGCTGTAGCTTTTATGGACCGCTAAGAGCATGTTAGATCTTCGCCTTGTATTTTATAATCTTTAGTCCTTCCGCCCTTTACACTGGCTGGTTTTTACATGTAATTTATTTACAGTCAAATTTTGTACCAACGTTTTTTTCCTGCTGCCCTTTTACAGCCTTTTGGCATTTACTGTAGCAACGTCAACAAGAGGAGGCTCAAATTAGTCGGGGACAGAAAGGGACATTTGGTTGCTTGGCCCTGTATTAAATAGCCAAATATTAATAATGACAGGAGAGAAGCAACGATTGGAAGTGGGTCAGGGAGTTGTTTATTTGGAGGCGATGATGTGAGACAGCACATTAATTTGATCACGGAGAGGGCAAATATGAGGCAAAATGAAGGAGCCCAACTATTTACACTATAAGTTAGTGGAGTGGGGGAGAAAGCACTTAAAATTGTTGATATCTGCAGCACATATTTGTTCTTCCAGATTTGTCCTCCACTTGTAATGCGGTGTGGGTGACAACTGAAGTGGTAGGGGGGGGGGGGGGGGGGGTATGATGGCAACAACTGTAATCCTGACAAAGCTGCAGTAGAGAATGACTGAAAGATGTGAAGAGACTGGAGCTTAGTGGCTGACACGTCTATGTCAATTTGCTTAAGGCCTGACACACACACACATACACACACAGCATGTGGAAACGGCTGCTTACTGCTTTGTGCAGCTTCTCAAAGTACAGCAGGTTAGTGATAAGTGGCAGGGAGACATTTTTGAGTACGCTTCTGAAAGCATCTGGCTTTGAAACAACAGTTGGATGCCTAATCTGCAAAGTTCGTTTTTGTTTTGAGGCTAACTATTCACCGTTCACCTGCAAATCCATATCCCTTTAAAATGCAGTGTGAAATACTACATGTGTACTGTAGTAGTAATACCACAAATACTTTGTTTGTGGCCCTAATGCTTATTTAAAATGCGTCATTGAGTTGTAAAGCTGTCCAGCATCCATTTAGCATTAGGATGTTGTATCCAGCATCCATGAAGAGTTAGCATGTTGTATCCAGCATCCATGTAGCATTAGCATGTTGTATCCAGCATCCATGTAGCATTAGCATGTTGTATCCACCATCCATGTAACGTTGGCTTGTCGTATCCAGCATCTATGTAGCGTTAGCATGTTGTATCCAGCATCTATGTAGCATTAGCATGTCGTATCCAGCATCTATGTAGTATTAGCATGTTGTATCCAGCATCCATGTAGTGTTAGCTTGTTGCATCCAGCATCCATGTAGCGGTAGCTTGTTGCATCTAGCATCCATGTAGCGTTAGCATGTCCTATACAGCATCCATTTAGCATTAGCATGTTGCATCCGGCATCCATGTAGCGTTAGCATGTCATATCCAGCATCCATGTAGCGTTAGCATGTCGTATCCAGCAGCCGGATTGATCTGCAGAGCCCTGACGGTACTACGCGTGCTGTTTGCGGGTTTTTTCAAAGTGTATTAATATTTCACGTGACGGAGCACTCGAAATCAAACCAATTAACACCTGAGGCAGTCCCCGCCGACATCATCAAACCTCCAAATGATGCAGCTGTTGTGGCGGAACAAGACATTACCGAGTCTTTAATGTGCCGCCTTCATGTGGACGCTAAACGGCTGCAGGAAAGATCATCGCACGCTTTTCATCACATCGCCAGCTTTTCAGCGGCTGATTAAAAGGCTGCCGCCGTCTTGTGAAACTCGCAGCACACACACACACACACCTGGCTGCGTGCCTCTATTTGTGATGATGTAAGGAATTTGTTGTGCTCAGACTTTAAACACACACACTTTACAGCAGACTCTGTTGCTGAGGAGAAAAGTGTTTTTTTATTTGGGATCAAACTCACTTGTATTACCTCCGCCAGGGCAATCATGCAATCGATCATGTGTCCATGTGCTTCTTTGCGTCTGTCCATCTCGCATTCTGCCGCTGACACCTGCATAATATTTTTGGTGGCCATTAAAAGCTTCATGCTGGAGGACCTGTCATGGCTGAGGTGACTCACACTTTTTCCAAAGTGCCTTCTATTGCCTGTTTCATATCGCCATTGACTGCCTGCTGACTCACCGTCTTAAACCGACCTCCGGCGACCACACACGGCCGCTCTCAGACATCCATTAATATGAGAGTGTCGTGTGAGTGTAAAACATGTCTGATACAGTTGCAGTCTAGACCAGGAGGGGGGCCTATTGTGGGTTTTATATTCATTCAATCAAGCAGTAAGGCGTTGGAGATCTACTCTGTGCACATATCTGCTGCCACGTTGATATGTAGTCTAGTACCCTTATTGGCCACGTTCCTAAGACCTGAGCTCTTTTTTTTTCTCTTTTGGGCTGTTATTGGGACGTGATAAGTTTAAAAACTGAGCCTCATCTTTTGACAATGACCATGAATGTGGACATCGGGCCCCAATTAGGCAGAATTAAGTAATCCAAAATGTGATGTTTACGCATGTGGACGCCAGGTCTCGAGAGGTTAAATATAATTGAATGTAATAATTCAAATTAATAGTAATGCATCGTCCAGCTCTGCCACTGTTGGACCGCGGGTGTATCGTATGATTTGATTGGCAGCTCAGATAAAAGCTTAAGAAAGCTGTATAAGGAGCCGGTGTACTAAGAATACATCATGGCAGGGCTGTGTTGGTGTTCATGCAGCGCTGCTGCAAATGATGAACTGGAGCTGGGTTTTTTTTTTTTTTTTTGGGGGGGAAAATGCCTGCCAGAAATCCTTTTGAAGTTTGTAGACAAGCTTGGAGGTTTTGCAACGGGTGAGAGAGGGGCGAGACAGGCTGCCGATTCCATTGATACATTCTTCGTGTATAGTGATATCAGGCGATACAAGACTTTAGTTTGAGCTTGGCGGTGGTGGAAGGAGGCTTTGCAGAGGGGATTCGACACGTTCAGGGGGAGAGGTCCAGTCTGACAGCTGGTCTGTGATTGATGTTTTCATCTTCGGATTCCACGTTGTAAAAAAAGACATTGTGTCAAGCAAGCTGATGTGTTCGAAGTCTTCTTTATATATATATATATATATATATATATATATATATATATATATATAATATATATTCCTTATACATCATGCCTGTCTCCTCAGAGGACAGTTTGTACTTTTACCTTCACAAAAAATGTAAAACAATTCATGCAAAAGCATAATGGTAAAGGATGTCGGTGAATGGAAGAATGTCCGACTCAAAGATTAGAATAAATTAGATGAGAATAATCATCAGTGGAATCGCATATTATTTCAATTCTCTTTTTTTTTTCTTTTTGAAGACTTAAGTCGGAGATTTAGAGCACCGGCTTCATCCAACCCTAACTCCGAGCTGTGCGTCACTGCCCCCTCATTACACGGCATGTGAGGTTGCATTAGAAAATCCCACCGGAGTCCATTTATAGATCGTACCTCACCTGGATTCAGGGACGGGTTTATCTCCCCTGCTCTAGTTCAGCTCTGAGATATACAACCTTATACCAGCTCATATTAATCCCCTTCTCCGAAAAAAAAGAATGTTTTATATATATATATTTACAAAGTTTCTCTGCATGTGCCCTGAGATTGTGAGATCTTAAAGACAACTGAAAACTCCAGCAGAGCTCGCAGTCACTCGATAAAAGGCTGCAATCTCTCTTCAGTGTGTGAGGAAGAGTGTGCATAGGTCACGTTTTGAAGGCTGTTAGTTATAGTTGAATTCTTATGATACCGCATAACCACGTTTGAAGATGTAAATCTGAGAGTCTCGGACCTCCATCCAGGGATATACCGGGCATTTTCCCGGTGGGCCGACGTGCGTTTGGGTTTGGTTTTTGCCCAATCTCAGAAGTGAAGATGATTTTGGTGTTTCGGCTGTCTGCAGTCATCTCATCGAATTCTAGCTAGCATCGTCCATGCTGATCTTCTGATTTGGTTTGGCCATGTGGCCCATATTTGCCGGATGGCGAAGCACCGATTTCCTTCAGTTACTCATTGAAGTTCTTGCTGATAGTCAGTTTTCGGCACATTGTTCTATCATTTGACACTGGTCTGGCCCAAACCACAGTCAAAGAGAGAGATGGGGATGACATTGCAGAAAGGGCCGCCGGTCCGATTCGAACCCGGGGCCGCCGCCAACTCTACCACTGAGGCTGGGCTGTTTGTGATCGTGTGTATTGGGCCGGTCTGGGCCAGAATGCCAGGGCTGTTTAATGGTCCGTCCCTGCCTCCATCCTGCTCAGCCCCCCCCCCCTTCCCTTCCAATTACTTAATAATTGCACACATATTATTCATATAAAATGGAATTGCATCAATTTCAAAGATCAAAATGGTCTCATTATATATCTCAAGAATTCATTAGCTCCTCCGTGCTGCCCCGAAGGGAATTGAGGAGGAACCGTTCTAATTGTGTAAGAAGTGGAAAAATAAGACTTCTTTCGTGGGAAAATACACTTTTTCATTGTGAACTCTTTGAGTAGGGTAACATCTCCTGCTCCTGATCCTCCTCAGCTCTTTTGTCCTCTCTACTGGTGTCTTTTTTTCCAGACCACAGGGATTCACAAGAAAGTGGCACTCCACAATCAAATCCAAACCACACAGCGAAGAGGAAGTGAAGCCAGAATACAGAATACCGCGTCGGCATCTTTTTTCTTCTTCTTCTCGCCGTACAGATTTGTTGCTTTCTAAGCATCCGCGTTGGCAATGCATGCATCCCGGCGCGGCCCCTACACAGCGCCGTCTGCCCCTGCGTGGTGTGGGCTCGCTCCGACCTGCCTTGCATGTTAAGCACCAACAGCTGACTGTTGTAGCCTCCTTGTAACAGAGCCAGGCGCCACCGGCTGCCAGGCTCCAATTAGGCATGCAAACCTCCCCGATACAAGACGGGAATGTAGCCTGACTCAAACTTCAGGACCCCCACTTTCTTGACAGTTCGCTATTCATTCTTCCCTTGAAAAGAAGTAATGACGAAGTGGCTTCATCTAAATATTTGGGGTTGTTGCATAATTTGAAAACCCCGCAGTTAAGACGCTGAAAGCTTATTTACGGCTGTAAAGTCCATAATTCTCTCTCTGCATCTTCACTCGCTGATTTTGGTCATTGTTATTAAAAATCTCATAGGGAACATTTGGCTTCAAAAACGTCGGGAGGGATTATCGGTAAATTAAGACGTGGCCGCCAACATCGCTTCTAAGCTCGCCGCGAGGAGCTTTGAACGCTCTCAGCCATCTTACTTTCCTAACTTTGTCGAATTAATAACTTGAATAATCAATCGGTTGGCAAGCTATTAAGTGGGCAAACATGGTGTGTGTGTATTTTTGTGGATGTACATGCGAGTTAATGCTCTCCATTCCCTTGAGCTTCCTATAAAGAAATCTACCTCTTTGTTTACTGAAAGATAATTTAATGTGGACCACGTCGCCCTCTTTAATGGCGAAGGATGGAAACGTCATTGTTATTTGAAGCAGCGGCGGTGTTTAATTTAATGTTCTGTTATTGTGTGATGTGTGTGAGAGTCCTTCACTGTTCCCAATGATGAATCTGTGTGTTTTTTTTTGAGGAGAGAGGGGATTTGTAAGGCAATATTAGAGAGCAAACAGCACCTGTGAAGAGGAACTGCAGGTAAACGCGGTGGGAGAGCGTCCTCCATGTGGATGCAGAGAGATCACGTCTCCAGTTTGGGTTACTGTAGCCTTTCTCTGCACGCTTTCAGGGAAAAACCATTGTATGACATGATGTAAAGTAGGGGCAGGCTTTTATAAGCATTCTCAATGTATTCAATTTCATCTGATTCGTGTTTGTATTTCCTTTTCTTTTACAGTATGTTGAATTACTTGAGGTTTGATGGTAGAAACTCTGGCCGTACAGTTGTGCTCACGGAGCTGGAAGTCTACAATCTTAATACAAACTCAGTTGAAATAGAAAGTGTAAGCCACATGACCCCCGATCCTCCCGGGGCTTTCTGCAGCGCGGCTGTGTTGACCTGCTGGGTCCAAGTTCATGTCTATAAAGGTGTATTTAGGTTTAGTAAAAGCTCACCTTTCGGGTCAAAATAAAGATGTAACTATTGGTTTCACACTGATGTCTGCGGACTTTGATCTCTGTGGTGTAGTGGAGGGTATATGCAGGTAAACGCAGCTATACGGGGTATAGAAAAGACATCGGAATATATAGGAGAGTATACCCACTTCCTCCTCTGTAACCTGCATCTACTTAGTACTCCCACCTATCATCTACCACTAAACCGCTGTTTGAGATCAAAATACAAACCAAAATGTGCTTCCCTCAAAACGTGATTGACAATTCACTTTTGTTATGGATGGACGATAGATTTTTACGAAAATGTTTGGCTTTAAAAAAGTGATTTTTTTTTAACTTGCTCCTGCAGAGAAAACGTACGTTTTTCGTACAAGTGCTTTTGAGTGTCTTAAGGCTGTTTACACTATCCTGAGGGTAAATACG
The DNA here is from genome assembly GCA_029853015.1 of Chelidonichthys spinosus. Classification (NCBI taxonomy): domain Eukaryota; kingdom Metazoa; phylum Chordata; class Actinopteri; order Perciformes; family Triglidae; genus Chelidonichthys; species Chelidonichthys spinosus. The sequence continues at coordinate 19,703,440 of CM056835.1, forward strand.
CCTGCTGGCCTCAGACCAGCCAAACACTCCAGCAGATACACTGCTGATCGGTGGTCTAACTGTGAGTTTGGTGAATGGTCCCAACTGATCAGATTTAATAATCTGCCCTCCCCAAAAAATCTTTAGAGAGAAGTGAAAGTGAATGTTAGAGTAGAGATATTAGATATTAGTCTAGATTACTCTCTCTCCTCACTGCACTTCTTTCCATCTGCTGACCATTTTCTTAAGTCCACCTCGATTTAACATCTCTTAAAATCATTACAAATGCAATATTATATCCATTATTTCCATAACATGTCAACAAAAAAAACCCCAGCCAATATCTAATCAACCATCAGACACGTCAACCATTGAACAGACTACGTTTGTATCCCCATTTTAGTTTCTCACGGTTGAATCCAAAGTTCTTTGTCCCCGATCGCTCCAGTCGATATCGGTGTTTGTCTACAGTTGACAACAAGAATCACTTCATCCCTGTAGTCGCTGTATAAAAGCACTTCACTGTCCTTGGGAAGAATGAAGTAGAGCTCTGTTTACGTCTTCACGGCGGGACGGCGGCGGGATCGCCGTGAACACGATGTTCTCTTGTATTTCAGGGGAGAGGAGCGATCGATGTCACAAATCTTTACAAATGTACTTTTTGGGTCTAGAGCAGAGTTTAAGTCAGTTTGAAAATCTCCTGGTAGCAAAACTTTTTTCTGTCCGTGATGTGTTAAATAAACACCAACATGAATAAGTTATGATGATGACTCCTTGCCATTTAATTTCATAAATACTGGCCATCAAGATGAAATAATCTAATAATAATGATGAACGGTGAATATAATGTTGGTTATGACAACTTCAAACCGTCCAGGCTGAATTGAATTTGTGTGAATTTGAGCATCGTTCCATAATATACGTATAAAATATATATATTTTTTAAGATGAATTCAGTAATTTTCAGGAATCTTTTTTGCCTTCCCATCTCAATTTTCATATATATATATATATTGCTGGAGAGTCAACAACCACCCAGAGACGCTGCTGAAGTGGCCATTTAGACACGATGCGTTGAGGAAATGGTTTCTTGGAATAGCTTTCTTTCCCACACCGCCTGAACTCCTCTTTGTTGTCTTAAGTGTTGCAGATATGATCGGTTGATTTTTTTAGTCGTGCTTTGGTCTTTGGTGGGTTTCTTTTTGCAGCGAGGTATCTGTAATCTCACCAGATGAGGAGAAGGGGGGGAAACGGAGCCGTTGTTTTCTTTGTATCGGTCCTCAACCTGTGAAAGCAAACACACCGTGGGGTTGTTGGTTTTCCACGTCTACCAGCGCCGGATCAGCCTGGAACAAAAGGACCCGGGTCGTTCAAGTGGTGGAGGCTGTGTTTTTATTTGTTTTACTGCAAATCAATATTTGTACGACTTTTTCTGACTAAGCCGCAAGGGAGATATATTATTCTCACCTTGAATAGTTTAATGAAATCAATATTTGAGGCTGTCCTCGACGAGTGAATCATCAGTGTTGGATGTCCGTTGATTGAAAAGCCGCTTGTCGTAGTCGTATCCTTCTCTCAGGGGCGAAGGGTCATGAAGGCGTGTGACGCTGCTGTGACATCATCACCGCACGTAGAATTAGGGGTGGGTAAAAATATTGATTCCGCAATATATCGCGATACTTTGCCGCCCAATACAATATTGATTTTTCAACTCCAAAGATCGATTAAAAAAAAAAAAAAAGAGATTCATGTTTAGACGCGTTGTGAATGCAATCCTTTTTCATTTTATTTTCAATATTTATTCCAGTGAATTTCATGAGAATTAATAAAATGGTTTTTGAATTAAATAGTTATGGATCAATTTGTCCTCTGATCAATATCATCTGATGTACATATACAGGTACTTGTGTTTTCATCTTTATTTGTGTTTTCATCTTTATTTATATCGCAATATCGTGATACGTATCGTATCGTGACCAAAGTATCGTGATACATATTGTATCGTTCTTGCCAGTACTCACCCCTACGTAGAATGTGTTTATTCCAGAATTTAAAAAAAATGATATCCAACAGGACAACATTAATAATCCTTAAAGTGGCAGTGGCAATCATTTTAAATTTCTGGTGGGAATGTCGCCAGAGTCACGGAGATCCTATTTCTGGGCAAAGCAGCAAGTACAAGCACTTTCATTAGCGGGTCACATGATCAATCACCATTGTTTTAACTCACTCTTTGTGATGCTGCGATCAGCTGGCTATCTGTTTGAGAATCTTCGCCAAGTGTTTTCCCATGAGCCTTTTGGGCTCATATCCAAACTCGCTCGTTTGTGTGAAGTGGCGGCACGCTGGCGGCTCGGCGGGATTTCCTCCGGATCTGGATTCAGCGGCGTTTCTGCTTCCCTCTGATCACTGGAGAGGCTCTTCAATGAAATCTTGATGATTTCCCGATTAAGCCTTTTGAACATTAATACACTTTTTTTTCGTTGAATATGCATTTAGTTTTAATTTATGAGCACCCAGGAAAGGAACAAACAGCAGGTGCACTGTTTTCCTGAATCTCATCTGTGTCTCTTCAAGCTGATGCTGAGAGACAAAGTCATCAGAGTCTGAGGAGAAATAAATGCGACGACTCCGTCAGGAGGATTATATAAACGCTCCGTGGGAAAATAAATCTTTAGATTGTGTTACTTATAGACTGAAGATCATCTTACCCCCCACAAGCTCATTACGGATGCAAAACATTTGGAATATCTGGTTCCCCGGGAACGTAATTACAGCGGATAGTGAAATCATCAGCTGCACAGCTGCTGTGTTTTGTTGTTTTTGCCGCAAAATGCTCGGTTTGACTTCTTGATTTTGTTGATTTGTCTCAGGAACATTATAATACTAATATTAATTATGAATTATTATTATTATCATTATTATTATTATTACACATTTGAACATATAATAGACAAGGTACATATACAGGCAAATAAAATAAGAAAAGACAAACCATATACATTATAAACATTACAACCACTAAAATAGATTAGAACATAAACATTAGATATGAAATAAGTAAGTAAGTAATAGTCAGTGTACACACTTGTTAGACAAAGTTGCTGGGCTGCGTCTTGCACAGTTGTGTCTATAACAGTTGCATAATGTGGTATATTTTCCCGAGGACACACACACACACACACACACACACACACACACACACACACGATGTAGTTACTAGTTAGTCTAGTAGTTACTAAAAAATACAGCCTACAGCATCATCAATGCGGGTTGCTCACCCCATTTGTCTAGACAGGAATGGTGAATTCAAAAGAAGATGTTTTATTGAAAGAATTTTTTTTGTGCTAATAAATATAAATAATCGTAAAGCTGCTGCAGATGCTCATCTGTAGAATATGGATATATATATATATTTTTAGGAAAGCCTGGAGATTTCAGCTCTCTAAATGTGCCTCATGTTTTCCAAGGATTCCACTATGAAAAAGCCTGAATTTAATAAAGTTAAAACAGTTTTTTTTAAATAGCATTGAGCTTCACACATAATAGTTTTGATAGTGAGAATGTCCTCCGCCCGTGAATTCCAATGTTGCCTATCTGTGAGTGTCCTTGCTAACAGTGACCAAAGCGGAGCAAAAAAATATTCAACGGGTTTCCACTCGAGACTTGAATATAGTTTAAAAACTAAAAAACTGCACCGTGAATATATCCTCAACAACTAGCAGCTTCCAACGGCGTCCTTGGAAAGAACCTCAACTCATTTCTGCATGTGGAGACGAGCGTAGAGTTTCATTCAGTGGCTACGGCTGCTGAAACAGCTTATATTGAGCCGGCAATGCATTTTGATGTAGATCCTTATTTTGCTCCGACAGACTGATGCATATCCTGTTTGTTTGTTTCTTCCAGCCGCCCTCCAGGTGGAAATCACGCCGACGCAAGGAGAGATCAGCGTCGGAGAGTCCAAATTCTTCCTCTGCGAAGGTAAGAGTGATCTAAATGTCTACCACGTGGTAAAAGTGAATCTACTCTAATTAGAAGTTACGCATCCAAGACATTCAAGAAGCTGCTGTAAAAAGACGTGGATGAATGAAGTCGGCCGCCTTTTTGTCTGAGGAGGTTGGTGGGACATTGGGTCCGGAAGGAAGAGGTGGGAGAGATGCATTCTGGGAGATAATGAGAGAGTTTTTTCAGCTTGTTGGAGTTGCATTTGCATCAGTTGGGTCTGTTGAACATTTGGTACAGAAACAAACTCTGGCCACACACATAGTTGTGGTCTTCTGCAGGACTAAAAGTGTGCAAACATGTTGTATTTAGTTTGGCATTGCTGTTTAAAAAGGAAGTGACTGTATCTAACAGTCATCTTCGACTCCCACTGCAGACCGGCTGGAAGCTGCTGCAACACTGTCCATAGCACCTACAATGTCTATAAGGCAAATAAGCATACGTATAATGAGCTGCTCATCGCACTCTTTAATCATAGTGATACACGCAGAAATCATTCAAAAAAAACACATAAAAGGTTGTAAAATGACTTTTCATTCTATATCAAGCAAACGAGGAACAATTAGAGTAACTCATAATCACATTTTAATGCATTCTCACAGTAATTAAAGTGCATTATTAATTAGAATGTGAGAATTATAATACACTGTGTTCCTAGCATTTCAAATTATTATTCTGTTTATGTGTAACACTTGAACTCATGAGACGGATCTCGGTTTCAGCTTGAAGTCTTGATCCTCCTTTCGGGAAACATGTCGGGGATGCGTTGTGTTTATCTTTATTAAAGAAAATGAGCGTGGTTTGATTTTTCCTTCGCTGAAAGTTTTCACTGAGCGATCCTCCGTCCTACTGAGCACGTAGAAATAATTCATACCAGTCTTTTTATGTCTTAGTTACCATGTTTAATCTGATCTTGAATAGAGGAGATGGCTTTTGATTTAACAATAATGTTTCCGAGCCATCGTCACACCGAGAACTCCTGATTTATGGGTTGTACTTATCAGCTTTTTTTCCTGACCCGCAGAAATTATAATGACTTACTTCTGTTTCATCTTTCATTTGGAGTCTGACTTTATGATTTCTTTTTTTTTTTCTTCTCACAGAACAGCAGAGAGAGTCTCGTCTAGACTTGTTGAAGTAGTTTCACATCCATGATGTAACACATGAGGGATATAACTGAATATATTATTCTAATAGTTAAAGATTATACACTCGGAAGCAAAAAAATGTATACAAACAAGGTTGGAGGTTCAAATCCATACAAACAAAGCCGGAGGCGCTGCTGAGGTCATGCCAAGCTGCAAAAACAGATTTTCTTTCAATACCAACCCTGTTTTTTGTGCTCATATGTGAACTTCTCGCTTCCTCGCCTCACATTTAATGTTGTGTTTCAGTGGTGGGAGATGCTAAAGACATCGACTGGTACGCTCCCAGCGGGGAGAAGATCCTCCCCAACCGACCGGACATCTACGTGAGCCGCAGCGATGAAACCACGTCCACGCTCACCATCTACCACGCCAACGTGGACAGCGCCGGCATCTACAAGTGCGTGGCGAAGAACGGAGACAAGGAGGCCCAGGCCACCGTCCAAGTGAAGATCTTCCGTGAGTTATACTTATTTTTAAATGAGATAATTGACATTAGAGAAAGAGGATACAGCCCGAAGGACTAGAACATAGGAATAAGTCTCCTGAAAATAACCTTTTGGATTGTAATAATTGCCTTTGACAGATACTGTACGTTCAAATGGGAATGTAATTGCTACCTGGATTATGTTCACTGGCAATTTTTTTTAATTATTTTTCCAATTAACGTCCCGTAATCCAGGCAGAAATACATTTTTGGCACAAAACCATGTCATTTTCTAGGAGAAGGGATTGGACTGCTTCTGTACACGGTGTACCTTTTATTTTGAAGACATTTAACGTTGCATTCATCAAGGTCAAAGGTTAAATGTAAACAATAGATTTAGTTACACTCCGTAATCCACCTTAGTCTTCCAGGTAAAATCTATCTAGTAATCTAAAGATATTTATTAATGTATAATATCTGTCGTGTGTCTCTACAGAAAAGATCACGTTCGAGAGCGCTCCGAGCCCGCAGGAGTTCAACGAAGGCGATGAAGCCGACATCATCTGCGACGTGGTCAGCTCGCCGCCACCCACCATCATCTGGAAGCACAAGGGCTCCAAGATCCAGGTGTCCAAAGACGGTGAGCCGGTCCGAACCCCCACCGCTTGAGCTGTACTTCCTCACCTCCGAGTCGCCATCTCATCTCAGCGCCCCGAGCAGCTCGCCTCACCGTTTGCCAATTCACGCCCTCCAATCAATTTGTCACACTCTCCCTCAAAATCCTTCTCCCGCCAAACAAAGCCGTCCATCTCCAGCAGGGGAAGCCACGCGGCGGTGCATGAACATGGAAATGATATTTGTCTGGGGCCAGCGTGCCGTGGTGATTGTCATTAGAAAAGGTGTAGGTGGGAAGATTGTTACTTTCAGTTCCACCGAATAGAGGCGGAGGAACTCTGGAGGCGGAAATAATCTGAAAAATATTAGGGATAAAGAGAAAGAGAAGAAGTAATACTATTTTTCTGTCTCCGCTGTCGCTAATAATAATAAAAACAAAAGTGCAATCTAGACCGACCGAGTTATGCTAGTCAGCTACTCTAACAAACAAATACATACCAGATGTACAGCATTGTATTTGTTAAACATAGGAAGACACAGATATTCTTGCTTCTTGATGGCAGACATGTTTTTGTTTTCGTTGCCTTTTCAGCTTTGTAGCTTCTTTTCAGTCGGAGGTTGGAAGCTTTAACCAGCGTAAAATTTACATAAATTTAGACAAAAACAAGTTATTGTTACCTGCAAACATGGTAACTAAGGTAGGTTTCTAAGTAGGTAGGTAGGCAGGCATGTATGTACGTAGGTGAATAGGTTGGTAGTTAAGTAGGTGAGTAGGTAAGTAGGTACGTAAGTAGGTAAGTAGGTAGGTAGGTAGGTAGGTAGGTAGGTAGGTAGGTGAATAGGTTGGTAGGTAAGTAGGTAGGTAGGTAGCTGAATAGGTTGGTAGGTAGGTAGGTAGGTAAGTAGGTAGGTAGGCAGGCATGTATGTACGTAGGTGAATAGGTTGGTAGTTAAGTAGGTGAGTAGGTAAGTAGGTACGTAAGTAGGTAAGTAGGTAGGTAGGTAGGTAGGTAGGTAGGTAGGTGAATAGGTTGGTAGGTAAGTAGGTAGGTAGGTAGCTGAATAGGTTGGTAGGTAGGTAGGTAAGTAGGTAGGTAGGTAGGTGAATAGGTAGGTAGGTAGGTAGGTAGGTAGGTAGGTGAATAGGTTGGTAGGTAAGTAGGTAGGTAGGTAGCTGAATAGGTTGGTAGGTAGGTAGGTAGGTAAGTAGGTAGGTAGGTAGGTGAATAGGTAGGTAGGTAGGTAGGTAGGTAGGTAGGTAGGTAGATGAATAGGCTGGTAGATGAATAGGTAGGTAGGTAGGTTGGTAGATGAATAGGTAGGTAGGTAGGTAGGTAGGTGAATAGGTAGGTAGGTAAGTAGGTAGGTAGGTAGGTAGGTAGGTAAGTAGGTAGGTAGGTAGGTAGATGAATAGGCTGGTAGATGAATAGGTAGGTAGGTAGGTAGGTTGGTAGCTGAATAGGTAGGTAGGTAGGTGAATAGGCTGGTAGATGAATAGGTAGGTAGGTAGGTAGGTTGGTAGCTGAATAGGTAGGTAGGTAGGTAGGTAGGTAGGTAGGTGAATAGGCTGGTAGATGAATAGGTAGGTAGGTAGGTAGGTAGGTAGGTAGGTAGGTAGGTAGGTGAATAGGTAGGTAGGTAGGTAGGTAGGTAGGTAGGTAGGTAGGTAGGTAGGTAGGTGAATAGGTAGGTAGGTAAGTAGGTAGGTAGGTAGGTAGATGAATAGGCTGGTAGATGAATATGTAGGTAGGTAGGTAGGTGAATAGGTAGGTAGGTAGGTAGGTAGATGAATAGGCTGGTAGATGTAGGTAGGTAGGTAAACACTGTAAAAGTGTTTTTATTTCTGTGAAAGATGCACATGTCGTTTTTTTGTGAAACTACATGTGGCAGGCAGGAAGGAGTGACCTTAGAAAAGTTCAACCGAAGTTACAATGTGCTGCGTCAGGATTGAGGTGGAGATGATTTCGTTTTTACACTCGGACCGGGACGATTTTAACCTTACGGTAACCCCTCCCCCCTCCTCCCCCGGCGACCGCTGCAGAGCCTCCACTCACCACAGTTGTTGTGCTAAGCCCGCCTTTATTCTTGGAGCCCGGTCAAGGAATGTGTTTTTCTCTGGAAAAAAACCCACTAATTGTAACCAACGCTGAAAAAAATTGAAAACTGCTTATGTAATTCCCCTCGCTGCAGTTGACCCGACCGTATGCTGCGTGTTGCATTGTTAGACAACTTTGTCTTTCTCATATGTGTCAACATCACACAAGTTAAGATGTGCTCGGTAAATATAAAGCTCATTTTTGGGGTTTGACTTGAAATGTGGTGGCTTGTGCTTCTACTCCAGCTGCACTACGGATCATACGTGGAGGATTTGGTGCTCGTTTACATGCTTGTGAAGCAGGAAGCAGAGAAAATGTGTGGTTTTTTTTACACAACTCATCACACCAGAATTTTCAAATACTACCAGAATTCGGGATTCAAAAGTAATAACAGCTAAATGTGACCAGCAGAATATGCCCATATGGTTGCTGATGCTTTAACATACGCAGCATTTATTATTATTAATAAAAATGATTCATATGACTTCAGTAAGGTACTTAAATTAAAAAAAAATCTAAATAGAGAATTTAATTGAAATTAAATTAAAATGTATGTGTTGGTAACTTTCATATATCAAGATGTGGCATTGTTTTAATCACATCAAATAAAACATATGAAGAGTATCTACCTCTGACATGTTTAAGTAAAAATTGAAATACTAATACGAATAATAAGTAAAAGTTACCCTCCATGACTGGCACAGGGATCCAGTGTAGGGACTTGAGTGGAGATGGACTTGTTTGTGCAATAAAGCTCTCAAATCTTAAATGCGATGGGAAGAAAACTCATTGCCAACATAAATTCTAGCACTCTGTACATAATTATATGCATCGAGTGATTCTGAAGCACACAGGCTTTCTTTAGTCTACGGGGTGGGCTCCTCAATTAAATAGCTGCAGAAATGGAAATTGAAGTGGCAGCGTTGGACTCGAGCAGATGAGTTCCCAACCCGAACAAGAAGAAGAGGGAATAAACTGGCTTGTGGGAGCTGCACCTTATAACAAGTGCACCCTAAATAGCCACAATTTTGAATCCAGTGAGATTTAAAGTGCACACTGGCCAGTCGCAAATTTTAAGAAGTGCTTTCGGTTCTCTAAATTGGGACGTTTGAGAACCAACAGCTAAAACCGCCGCAGCTCCGGAGTCTCTTAAATCACATTTTTTTTTTTTTTTTTTTAATAATGTGTGAGAAACACCTGGTTTCAGTTAAGACGTACTCTCACTCCGGCTGCTGTGTGTTTACGGCCGATTTAATTATAGGTGCAACAGTTAGTCGGGCCCCTGTGATGGGTGTTAACCCCCCTGCTGGGTTCGTCTGGTGGAGCTGGGTTGGCATGCACGGTCCTCCGACCGCTCGCTTGATCTCCGGGATAATTGGGACGTTTTAAATAAGACTCCACATTCCTGCGTGCGCTTTCAAATTCTCCTCTTCAACCTTTTAATTTGAATTTATGTACACAGATTTTCAGGTTTGGAGGAAATAATCTGACTTCATTTCACACTTCAGGGAGGCCCTATGTTGGCGGGCCCTTAATTCTTCTTTAAACTATGGCAAATATGATCCTAATTCTTTTATCGGCCACATTGGTACATTCTGAGTTTGCTGTGTCTGCTGGTTTTAGTGCGGTTCAGGATCCTGGGTAACGGCCACCTGCAGATCCGCGGCATCAAGAAGACGGATGAAGGCATGTACAGCTGTGAGGCCCGCGTCATGGCCAGGGGGGAGATCGACTTCAGGATGGTGAAGGTCGTGGTGAATGGTGAGTCCTGCCGGCTGCTCCTCATAGAACAGTGGAGGGACGGGCTGATGAGCCCGAAAACCCCGGAATTGTTTTTTTTTTAAGAGCTTTTATCTCACATCCTGTTCAACAATATAGGCAAATTAAATATGAAAGTAATGTATTTTTACTAATTCAATGCATTTGTTTAGTCTAACACAAAATAATTATACTATGGTCCCTTCCGTTCATCAATCAATTCACTAACTTTTTACATTCTAAGCCCACCCACGTTTTTAGCCGTCCAATCAAATGTGAAGGATTTGATTTCGACACAATTCTCAAATATTCAAAGTGAAGATACTCTTACTTCCTTTTTATTGACACTTTAAAACATGATTCATATGTTTTTTCCCCAAATAATGTGGTTAATGGTTTGGTCAGTTTGTCCGTCTGCCTGCAAATGTTTGGTCCAGATCTAGATATCCAGAACAATCTAATATCTATTCGTATCGTCACCATTCTTTCTTCAGTGCTCCCCACCATCCGTGCGAGGCTGTTGGAGGTCAACGCCACCGCCGACATCGGCAGCTCCGCCCTGCTGGCGTGCGACGCAGACGGCTTCCCCGAACCGACCGTCACCTGGGCTCAGTACGTCATCCGCCGCCGCCGGTGGCTTGTTTCTATCAGTAGAACCTGTAAATGGAGTCTGAATGTGATATGAAGTGCCTTGAGTGGCCGAAGAGACTAGAAAAGTGCTCCAGAAATCCAGTTTCAGTAGGATAAGGGGCAGAAATAAGTAAATCTCCCTTTTACTTCTTTCTAACTTCTGTTTCTCAAAAGGCTAAACGTTGAAACAAAGCGAAGATGTGAAAAACAATTAATTACAAAGAAAAGATAAACTTGGTGAAACCTTCGTGTTGATTCACTTGAAGTGAGTCAGAAGCATTTTTAGCGATGGTCAGCATTGGTCAAGATAGCTGAATGGCTTAGTACTGGCGCTAATGGTACATTTTGTATATCTCGTAAATTACCCCACTAATAATGCATGGAATGTTACCAAACTTCTGCAGTAGTACACATAGGGTCTGTAATCACAAAACGAGGCATTTGAAAGTTTGTAAGTACACCAGGAGTTTATTTAAAAGAACACTTGCCTGATAGCTTCTATCCTAGGCTGCTAACGCTACCGCAGCGTAGACGCTACTTCCGTGTTTACCCAGCCGATGCCGTGACGCAAGTTTCACGCGAGAGTATGAAAAAGTTTAGTTGAATTTTTATAATAAATGCTTGTATTATCAAGTCAACACTAAAAATGTGTTTATAAAAGTATTTATAAAAATTCAGCTAAACTTTTTCATCGAAGCTCAAATTCATATGTACCATGTGGCATAGCCTAGCATCCATATGGTTTTCCATCCTAAATCATGAAATCCATAACTATTGTTCGAATTAGTGGCACATTTTCATTCCCTCAGCTTTGAGCATGGAAAATGTTGCCATGATCACATTTAGAAACTTATTTTAATCAAGTGTTTAATAAGAGCAGGTCAAAATGAACGCTTTAACGCACATCAGCTGATTGTTAGCGAGTGTCTCTGTCTAGCTGACAGCAGCTTAAACAGTTAATTATTAATATCTCTACTACAAACTCTGTTCTGTTTGTATCAGGAAGACACAAAGTTCAATGTTTTCAACGTTATTGCTACAACTTTAATGGTATTATTAAGTAGCAGTACTCTGTATGAGCAAGTATTGAAATTTAAATATTGGTAGTGGTATCAGTGTATCTTTAGTTGTAGAGGCTTCATATTCTGATGCATATTTACCTTCAGATATTTATCTTCCTGTTCCTGAGAGATGTATTTCATTACTCTTTTGATGAAAACATAATACGGAAAATGCACAAGACTCCGCTATGTTAAAGCCAAAAACCTATTCTTCTCTTAATAACACAATTGTTGTTTGCTCGTATTGTCCGTTTCACAGCCGCCGCCCTTAAAGATGTTCAGATAAAGATCTCAACTCGCTTCCTTGAAGTCTGATCGTAAGATTTCTTTCATAATTCAGATGAATTCAAATCAAGCTGCGCTCTAAACAAGCCCTCTGAAAGGCTTTTTCAACGGCGACGGGAGGAAGGAATAGCGTATCCTGCACTAATCAACGGATGCTGGGAGTTTTTGTTCCCCTTTTACGAACTGAGCGTTCTGATCAAGTTTTCAAAAAGAAAAAGTAAAACGTAAATGCCTGCTTAGCTCGCAAAGCAGCCGGATTCTCACAATCACAAGTGACACTGAAAAATGCATTTTGTCAGACCTTCTTACTGAGAGCCCCGACCAATCAGCTTCCTTTGAGGAGTAAAGGGGGTTAAGGTGAGATGACACAATGGCAGCTCTGGTAGAGGGTTAGCATAGATGCTGTAATATCCTCAATCACATTCTGATTCTCCCTTTTCTTCAAGTTTTATCGGGATATGCTTCATCAAATCACCTGCCATGTAATATTTAAAGCACCTGGCCTTTTCCAAGCAGATGGTTCTGTATAACAAACCACTTATTAGCTTTAGCCAAGCTAATTACCCCTTTGAAAGGACAAGAAACAGAACGATGATGATGTAAAGCGTTTCCAAATTCAGATTTGCGTGGCCTCGTCTACAAACAGTTGCGTGGGTGAGATTTCCTGCTGCCTCTGATGAGTGTTATTCCCCTCCGCGGGGTATTTTAAAGTGCACGCCGTTGAGTGGCGATGTCATATACAGGCACTCACGCATGTACGCACCTGAAGTGCACCAGAGGCTTGTTGTTCGAAACATGTTAGAAGGTCGAGATCAAAGCTATTCAAAATGTACACGGAGTAAATATGAAACGGAGCTGCTGTCGGGACGGATTAAGAATAAACTGATAAATGAGGTTGTATTGAGCTGCTAGACGTGGGAGTTAGAAATGGGCAACGTATTTGTGTTTATTGGGAACCGTCAGATGTGAAACTCATGACGCAGCAGCAACGTTACCCTTTTTTCCAGCGATGACTGCGTTCTGATCAGATGCCGGCTTCGTTAAAATTTAATCTTACAAGCCGGCGGCTATGAGACATCCCATTAATGTGAGTGGAATAACTAGGGGTTCGGGGGGTACGATAGCATTTAATTGAATCCGAACGCGATGATGAATCAGCTGATCAGAGTCCCAAAGAATCACTTATCAAATCTATTTAGATTTGACTGAATATTTAATAGCAAAAAAAAACCCAAACTCAAATGGGATCTGTAATCGGCTTTTTGTTGGCAGGAAAAGGTAAAAAAAAAAAAAAAGCTCTTCAGTTTCTTATGATGGTAATTCATCATCGCAAAAAAAAAAAACCCACAAGTGCAACCTGAGAAGGAGGTGAGCAGTAAAAGGAAAGGAAACGCTGATTAAATGTGTATCTGACATAAAATAGAAGGCTGCGCATCTTTCCCATGATTTAATGATGCTCGATCGCCTCTCGGTTCTGACACAAATAACCGTTGTTCATCTCTCTTCATGCAGCTGTTTTGCCCAATGTTCATATTCATGGCGCATCACTTACTGCTGTCATGCAGCCGAGCACCGCTGTGCAGAGGAACCTTCACGTGAAGCTTCTTTTCCACACGTGTGACTGAATAGGACTGTTGAACACAGCAGTCTTCCATGCAGTAAAGCTGGAGGGGTGAGGCGGGATAGAGAGACAGACAGCTAGGCTGCAGGTTGGACAGACGGGTGAGGCGGTAGGGAAAAAAAGCTGTTTGTTGTTTGTGTCACTCACTGTCGGCCTGCGAGAAGCCTCGGGAAAGGCTGCTACCCCGGGCATACAAATACCTCCACAAGCAGGAGTCCAACCTCTAGAAGCCTTCTGCTCCTCGGGAGTGAAAAAGATGAGGGTTCTTCTTTTTTTTTTTGTCTTCATCAAATCGGTGCGTTGCCTCCTGTAAACACAGCTATGAGGCAAACAGGAGCGGTGGAAATGTTTGAGAATTTGTATTCCAGAAGCTCTCTTTCCCGGAGATGAAAAGGCCCTGAGCAGATCATTGTCAGCCAGTTAAGGAAGTTATTTGTAGGCCGAACCCGCAGTCGTGTAAGCAAACACTTGTGATGTGAACCCCCCCTTTCTATCCTTCCGCTACAGTAACAACGTCGTCCTTGAGGCCGGCGATAAGTACAGCCTGAACGAGGACGGCTCGGAGCTGGTGATAAAAGATGTCAAGAAAGTGGATGAAGGAGATTACACCTGCATCGCCAAGAACAAGGCGGGAGAGAAAGACGAGGAAGTCAGCCTGAACGTGTTCGGTGAGAGAAGAACTGCATTCGCTTACAGAAAAGCATAACGACGATGCTTCTTTTTTTATTTCTCTCTCTCTTTTCTCTCTTTGGCCTTTTTCTTTTGCACTTATTGACATTTGCGGTACGCTCGTCCAACGGCGCTCCGCCGGCCGGGCCGGGCTTACGCAGCGTGAAGCACACAGTTTAAAGCAAAGCATTGCCCTATTGAAAACTAATTAAGTCACCCCTCAGGACATTGAACGATATCACACTGGAGTTTCTCTCTTCGTGAGCAAATTTGCAGCCGCCTTGTGTAGACGTGTGCGCTCGCAGCTCTATTGTCATTCAATGGGCTATGAAACCACAACTCTAATGAAGCCTGTCTGTGTACTCGACTACGGCAACGCTAACAATATGTAACACCTATTTAAAGCGGCTCGAAAGCATTACTTTCAATATTGGATCCAATGACTGTGTGTATAGTGTGTAATATCCCCTCCACGACCCCATAAACCTTGATTATACACCGTGGATTAAATCTACCTGCTCAACACAAAACGACAACATGACAACAGTGTCAGGGTTGCTTGGCAACCAGCTGTTAAAGGTCCCATATTGTCAAAAATATTTCAGGTATTGTTTTATTATAGAGCAGGTCTAAGTGCTTTATAATGACTTTGAAAGGAGCGAAACGTTCGATCCACGGAGAAATACGCAATTTCTGCTCATTTGTGAGCAACAATTCTACAAAATATGGACCATTTCACAGTTTTAAACATAAACACTGTATTGTGAATGAAAATTGAAAATGAAAAAAAGGCATTTTTAGTGTGAGAAAAAAAGTTGTTTGCAGATTTAATCATGTGACCCTATTCTAGTAGAAAAGTATGAACCTGGAAAAGAGTATAAAAGAGTCTCAGCAGCTGGTGGAGGCCAAAAGAGAGCTAAAAAGAGAATAATTTCATCAAGTGTTGTTCGCTAATAAGTCCCCCATGTTTGTCCCGTTTCCAGTGCAACCCAAGATCACCTACCTGAATAACCAGACTGCCTCCGAGTTTGCAGAGCAGGTCACCCTGACCTGTGAGGCGTCGGGCGACCCAACACCCACCATCTCATGGAGTTTCCAAGGCAGGGTCTTCACTGAAGGAGAGCAGGTATTCCTTTTATTCCTTTTCCTTTTTCAGTAAAGGTGGATGATGTACAAATACAAATAATCCAGATTGAAAAACCAAAACATTTAAATAAGAACAAAAGTTCTTCAAATAGACCTTTTTGGGAAATAAGAGATAAATCTGTATCGCAGGATTTGCACACTTCATAAAGTACTTTTGTCCAATCTTTTTTTGTGTTTCACAGAACTCCATTTAATCCTCTTTTTTCTGCCCGTGATGTGATGACTTGCACTTTTTTTTGGCATGGTAGCGGGGACTGCAGAATCCTGTTAACCGATATTATGTATCTGGACTCCTTCTGGGATTTGCTGTCATTTGACAAACCTCTAAAAAATAGAAAATACGTCAGAAACTCCGATCCATCACAGCGCTAACACATCCATCAATATTCCCATGGATATTTTTTCGAGCAATTTAGTCCCCGGTCCCCTGGCACGCATCGCTCATTTAAATGTGCTTTCTTTCCACTCCTGCCATCTTAGATCATTAATAGCTAATCAGCCGAAACCGTTCGCCGTGCTTCACACACTTCAAACCTCTTATTGAATTCTCTTCTCGCACCTGAATTCCCTCTTTGTACAGTAAAAGTTTAAAATGCTACCACCTCGCTCAACTTCTGGGCAGCCTCATTTTTTCCCCCGATGCTGCTGCTGGAATCGCATTAATGCTTTCTATACATTTTCCATCGTGAATGCCGGAGGGGGAGAGAGTGCAGATTGCCAGAAAACCAATTTCCAGGCGGCGCCATGGCATGATATTCCCAGAGCGCCGCTAAGAGCACGTGTAGCTCCCCATGCATCATTAGCATTTAAAAGGGAATATTTTTTGTGAAAATAGTGTTAAAAGTGCTCATTCGGAATTCAGAGTTAAAATTAAGTGAGCGAGTTTGAGAAAGAGAAATATATTTCAGTGAAATCAGCCAGATGAGTCGCTCCCTCCGTCTCATAATGAGATTGTTGTTAGCTCATACGGCAAAACTGGCTACGATGATTCACTTTTTTCTCAGGATGAAGTGCAAAGAAGTCCTTTCACGTGAAGCCAGATAAGGTTTACCGTTTGTATATATTCTAGTTTTTCTGTCCGAGTGCTTCAGCATCACTGGGGATAATGCTGGATTTAAGCTCAGGGCTTTAAAACATGCTAAAAGGCTCCTTATGGGCTGTGGATTCTATGCTCGTGCCTTTTCTCCATTACAACGGTCACAGCTGTCGCCGGAATCTCATCCCGGGTCTATTGTTACGCTCTTATCAGCTCATTAAAATGGTATAATTTTTGTAAAAATCCATCTTTACGCTCTTTCTCTGACAACATGCATCGTGTGAGCCGTATACAGATTAGTCACTTCAGAGGGGTAATTTCCTGCTGTGGACGCACTAAAAGGTATTAAGATAATTACCTTTTCTGCCTGGAGCAGGTTTGTAGGCTTCAGGAACACATCATACACCGGATTGTATTTCAGCCCGCATAGATACGCCTGAAATAATAATAATACGTCTTAATATTCTGATAAAAAAAATGGCGTTTAGGCTGCGTTTTTTCCCCTTACAGGGAAAAACTCATCCCATAAACCCTTTTAATATGACGTTCGCTGCCCTTTTCAAATTCCCCCAAAAAACATTCCAACTAACTAACTAGCACATTTTGGTGAAATTACTTCATAATATGAGAGAAAACACCATCATGTTGGTCCGTTTTGAAAATCCGGCGAGCTCCACCAGTCGGTGACATCGCTGTCACATTTTAGGGGTTGTGGGTGATGACATCACAAATATGTCATATCTTTTGCATGATATGAACTTCCATCGTCTAACCTCCATCGTTTGACATCACCTCATAATCAAAATCCTCGATTCAGATGACGAATGGGCCTTTTTCTCTTTCGTAACCTCTCTGTGGAGCTCTGTGAAACACAAAGCCAGGTTTTTATTATAAATATTCATATGTGCACGTAGCGGTAGGTGTTTCTATTCCTGCAGACGCAGGAATGCAGTTAAAGCACCTGTGTTCTGTCCCAAAGGACATGCCGACATTTGGGCCACACTGGCCTACTTTACTTTACAGCTACATCCAGATACATCCAGCTAATGCTGTGTGAGGAATTATGGGAAATCATATATATCTGCTCTATGACATCACACTGAAAAAGACCACATTTAAGACAAGCTAGTGGTGGAAATAATGGATGAATGGATCTTATTGTCAACAAATCCTGTAAAAAGACTCAATTTTACAGCAGCAGCATGATATATAGCAGAGATCTTCAACAGGGGGTTCGCGACCCCTAGGGGGTCCGCAGAGTTACTGCAGGAGGTCCCTTGAATTGATTTGAATCCCAAACTTTTGTTCTATCAAAAATTGAAATATGTCCAAAATAACACAAATACAATCAATAATACGCAATTCTTCCTATTTGTTAAATGTTATGTTGTGAAATTATGATATAGAAATGCCAATATGGAATTTAAATGTTCTATAAATATATGAGTGAACAGGTATTTTTGAATGGCTTAGCATTGTATACACAAGTACTTTTAAGGACAAGAGTAGAGCATACATTTTTTTTTATTTTTGTCTGTAAAATCCTTTTAATTAGTTTTTTTTTCACTAGCTGTATTCTGTAAGGAAGGCCAATGAGTGACAAGCTGCATCATCCACCCAAATAAGGACACATTTCAACCAATGGTGTAACAATGTAACCATTCGTCAGGTCAGGTGATGGAGGCAAAACACCCAAATATTTAAATCCTCTGCCTGAGTGTCACCAGTTTATTGACTGGGTTGAAACTTAATCGAGCCAGAACCTTCCCAGTATCATAAAGGACTCCAGTGCAAAGTCAAAGCAAGACTTTCGGCACATGTTTGGCACATTTACACCATAACAAGCCTTGAAAACTTTCTTTGCTCCCCAAAAAAGGTATTTAATTAATAATACCGTATGAATGCGCGTCAAACTGAGAATCTTCCAGCAGAATTGATGGAACTAGGTTTCCACCTCTGCGTCACGCCAGGACAAAGGAAAACATAATGGCAATAAACATTTCACAGAATTACAAAGAGTGACAAGCAGAGTCTCGACTACAGTAGATTTAATCTCGGATTAAAGCGCAACACTTGGATTCAGTCGACCTCCTGGTTTTTGTATTTCTAGCGCCAAACTTGTCATTTACCGACTTTTCGTTCGTACGAATGTTATAATCAGATTAAATGGAGGGGAATTTTGATTCGGATCCGTTTTTTCCTATTAACTGTTTATCGCTGACAATCGGTGCAAACATCCTCGCGGCGCGGTGCGTTCAAGGCTGCGAGTTACTGAATCTTATCTTCCCACCTGCGAGACATGACTCGCAGAGCATCTTCTTCCTGTCATCATCCCTCGCTTTCCTCCATCTATCGCCGTCGGATCAACTGTGAGTTCATGCTGGTGATAGCTGTCACTAATTTACACCGGCTCCTCATTCATCACTGGTCCGGTTATCTGTTCGTTTGCCACACTCTGACAGCTTCAGAACCATGTCACATGACAGAACGATGTCATTGCATGACCACTTTTTAAAGTTTGTTTTGCCTTTATTGTGATAGGACACAATAATAGAGAATGCAAGTGGAGAGAGTTGGCGACGAATTTGGCTGTGATCGTGTGATAGAAGTTCCTTCCACATTGATACCAGATGCTGTTTTGTACACAATGACAGTGGAATTATTGCTACTTCAATCAAAAGATAAGTGGTGGTTCTGTGCATAAACGGACGAGTTAATCAAAACACACGTCATGCTGAGGAAACCCACTGATCAGAAAAACCCCAATCCCCACCGGTACGAGCTCACTCATTATTAGTTTCACTGTCCTGCTTTTTCTTCGAGTGCCTCCAAATTCTCTGTTAATTAATACCAGAGAAGCCCCCATGCTGCTGTCGGGGAAAACACAACAGGAAAAAAACAAAAACAAAAAACAGTTTGGCACTTTGACCGCTTCTGTAAATTCCCTGAACCGCATTGAACTGCCGAAACCAGAAATCCTGGCAGTCTTTTCTCACTTTCAAAGAAAAAAAACCTTGAACTCAATGATGTCTGGGGGTTTAATGTTGTTTATGCTCCGTTTTTGAATTTTTTAATAGAGCGGCATAATTAATTCACGACAGAAATGGTGATTGCTATAAATACATCTTGGCGCGAAAAAACTCATCCGAACGTGAGAGTGATTCCCTGTAATCTTTCCTGATGTGTTTTGCTAATTGTGTGCTCGTTCTCTGCCAGGATTTAAGCATGTTTGAAATCTCTCGCCCATAAATCATGTGAACGCGCGTTAACCTAGCCGCGTTGTTAGATTGGCAAGCATTGTTCTCCGTTTGCTTCGCTGTGAAAATCAATGCGCAATTCTTCAAATTTGAGTCGAGGTAATCCATCACAATAAGCATCATGCCTCCGTTAGTTTGGATCAAAGCTACATTGCTGTTGCGTGATGGACTTTTTATTTTTTTTGGCATAACACACCGCCAAACAGACGCAAAGTTCACCGTGATGGATTGCCTAACTCACCTCGCAATTCCAGACTCGCTGCAAGTTAATTTCACCACCATTTTTCAGATGGATGCAAATAATAATAATAATAATAACAATAATACCCGGAGGGTAGAGAAAAAAAACAGCACTCTGACGGGGGAAATGATTGGCAGCCGTTTATTTGTAGCCGATGAACTAAAAACATTTCAAATCACCGGTGTTTTCCTCTCAAACATGAAAGCTTTGCATTTATGTCCTGCAGGTAAATCTCACTTTGCTCCGCTCTGTCGCTGTTTTGTCTTTGCTCCCTTCTGTGTTTGTTCCCCTCCAGGCTTCTTGGACGCGACCAGACAAATACGAGGTATGGCTACTAAATACGGTAGCCTGACTCTAGTTGGAATAGCCCAAACTCACCCAGTAGAGCAGCCTTCCTCCCTTTGTGTTGCTGCAGAGCAGAAGTGTTGTCATTCAGCCAGCGTTTAATGCTCAATAGTCGTGCACTAAATATATAGACCATTAGACCCGTAGTACAGTACATTTAATCCACTTAGTTCCACTGCACATTTAATCTCGCCCTATTTACTTGCAACTGTTTGTTTCTGCGTCGACTCGGAGACAGTCACGGCATCTCAAAGAAACCACCGTATGGCGTGTTTGCTCTTTCCTGCTGCACGGTCTGGTTACTTCTGAGACTTTGCTCCATTCAGGGGAGGAAACAAATTCCTGAAGGCCCGGCAGCTCACCAGCCTCCCGATGAAAACACTGTCTGCTCTGCCGAGCGGCCCGGCTATGGCGCTAACTCGCCAAGCTACACTAAATCTTAACACAGTGGTTTTTAAAGGGTCGACTATCGTGTGCCGGCGAGTTTGCACGTTTTTACTTCAACACCTTCGGCAAAATCCATTGGGACCTTATATGTTGGTCTTACTGGGTCAGTTCACCAAAAAAACAAAACTGGTTTCCTTGCTTATCCTCGGCATCTAGCCTTGCAGAGTTTTCAGATCTGAGATTTCTGTGTCCACCCAAAACAGTGGAATTGGAAGGGATTTGTTTGCTAAATAAAATGAGAAGATGTTAAAAATCAAACGTGCCATGGGAAATGATGGCGAGCGTCTTCAGTTCCAGTGTTTGATTGGAAAGAAACATGCAAACTCTTCGGTTTGTAGATAGAACTGACACGATATAACAAGCTAACTTCTCACACAAGAAACGGGAAGGAATTCATCCACTTTACTAAGTTTCACTGTGATGATATTCTGTGAGCCTTTAATAAAAATCACACGATATATGAACTTGTACAAGAACTCTACCGACTCTGATGGTGTGAAAAATCCTGGTTCTTCTAAAATCATACAATTCGCCTCCGATTGGTGTCACAAGCTAATGACATAAGTCGTTGCTTGAAAAGCAATTTCCCTTCTTTTTATTCTCTAAGTTTATTTGTCACAAAATTCTGTTCCCATGCAACCTAACTGTATTGTCAACTATGTATCAAGGTTATCACATGTTCTCAATTGGGGTTTTTAGTAACACAAACTTCTTCCTTGGGATTAGTCGAATTTCATGAATTGCCTTAAAGTAAGTATTTAAAGTAGATTAACGTTGGCTTTTTAACCACATCCTTATCCAGACTGGGATTGGTAGATGTGATACTAAAACAAATCGTAAAAGGTTTTCTTTCCAACATAAGACTGGATCTGCTTCACATTGTTGAACCTTTCTTTCCTGTCGTGTGATGGAAGGTTTTGCAGACCAGCAGCTGCAGCTTTCATGTTATTATGTGATTGTCTCATCATGCTGAGTTATTTTTCTAGTGTTTTCTTCCATTATAGTCATGCTGTTTATGTGGAAAGTGCATCACCTGTAGGTATTTTGTCCTTCCTTTCTGTGGCTGTTAATGGATGTAAAATGTAGCGTTTTTACCGTAGTTGTATCTTTTTGTTCCGTCGATGATTCCCACTCGAGAAATGTGTTTCTAGTTACGTCTGTTAACTGAACCCGTTTCTCCTCCTCCGCCCACTGCTTCCTCTAACCCCTTATCTCTGCAGGGTGGCAGCAGGAAGAGTAGAAGTAGTGCGTTTTCAGCCAATACAGCAGCTTGTGATCTGGCCGTGTAGATAAAAGCATTGAAGATGCCACATGAAACGTACTCGGCCCATGATCTGTGGTGAAGATCTTCATACCGTCGCATGTGTCCTGAGATATTGCCGGTTTTTGGTCCTGCACGGCAGCGGGGACGGAAAAGTTTCCACATTTAGTATTTTGAAAATCAACTGATTGACAGTAATGCCTTGAAGACGGGAGCTGGTGGAGAAGAGGTTTCTTCAGAAACGGCAACGGAACTTCATGAAGCTATTGTTTTTTTTTTTTTATCGAGCAGGAGCGCCACAAGAACCTGTATAATTTCCCTCTTGAACTGCTGAAGGATGAAGGCCTGCAGTTTCTGGAGAGGTTGTACATTTTAAACGATCAAACTCAGCAGTCGCCGATAATAGCATCGAGGCCGCTAACGTTATGTGATTAGTCCTGACGATGAATGGATCCCGAGTGGTGTTTTATGCTTAAGAGAAGTGCGATGCCTTTATGGCCTGCCTGTTTAATCGAATAGCTCACTTCAGAAAAAGCCCTTCTGACACAGATGGAGGTCTGATTATAGGAAACCGGCCCTCGCTGGATGGCCGGCGATGTCAGCGGTAGCTGAGTGGAGGGTTCAGGCGGTCTGAGTGTCTACAGAGACAAAAAGGCCGCGTTGCGTTTCGCTGAAAAGTCGTATCAGTTGGTCGATAGCGTAAACGCAGACATGGACGAGGTTGTTCCTGTCAGCGGCTCGGACATCTGCTTCACGTGATGTTTAACAGAAACCACTTATCTGTTATGATCTGCTCTCGTTTTCCAGATCTGCTGTAAGTACTTAACGCCGGGGGCCCCCTCAGCCATCAGGGGCCCTCCTCCCCTCAATGTAAACATTTTGATCTCGCGATGACACGGACCACTTGAATGCACCATTAATTTGAATTTGTGGACGAGGCACAGGTTGACCTTCGCGTGTCACATCCTGCAGGAGGATCCAACCCCACCCCCTCCCCCTTGAATTTGGAGACAGTTAATCATAAGTATTCTGGGTTCATCGGCCGTTTGAAGACATTGTTGGCTCAGCTCGTCAGACTCATCACTTTAATTGTCCTTTGCAGTGACGGAATTTAAAAAAATGAACAGTAGGCACTTTTGGGAGGTGATGTTAAATACAAGGACTTTTTTAGGGGTTGTGGGGGGGAGGGGGCTTCACTCTTGATTGGTCAAGCAGATGGGATGTCACATCACCACAGCAAACACAGCAGTAGCCACAGTGTTATCAGCATCTGTATTGATGGAGGAAATGGAGTCGCATATTAGGAGGGAAACACTTCAGAGGAGCATGGATACATCACCCAAACAATACGGGATATATATTTATTTCAGTTAAGGATCACAATGTTTGCTGCGAGGTAAACACTTCAGCATTAATGTGAAATAGAATCGATAACAGCATTTACTTCTTCCTTTATTGTCTCACAACAGCTGATTTGCAGAAAGTCCAAAAGTTCCTCAGGTCTAGGAGCAGCAGACTGTAATGTTCGGCTCCAGACATCCATCACCTGACCCGTCATCTATAGCTAAACCTGTTGAACATCAGCATGTTAACGTTATTAGTGTTGGCGTTTTTACAGACGCTTTACAGAAGCAACAAAATCATACAGAACAAAACCAAACGTTGCGTGCAATACTTTCCTTTCTTTCATCAAAATAAACTTTTGTCTTCACAGAAGATAAGTTTACAATTAGCAAAGTTGCGAGTCATAATTACGTATTTACAGAAATCCATTTTGACATCAATCCGACGTTATTTTTGCCCTGCTGTTCCTCTCATTTATTCCACTTAATCAAACAGTATAATATATAAAGTGTAATGTAGATGAAATGATGCATGAACTAAAAGTATCCATGTCTTGTAAGATCTTTTTGATTGGCTGCACAGCAGGTGTTAATTACAATAATTAATTGAAATTTGGAACTCAATGAAAACAAAAAGGTTCTTGCACCTTGGTAACAGTGTGACGGCGTGAATTTAGTGTAAATATAGAAAGCATCGTTGATAATCACAGCATATCCTGTTTCTGGCTTTAGTCTTCTCTGATATTAAGCAGAACATGAGAGGTATGTAACACTCTAACGTCATTCCCTTCCTTTAAAAGTCCACCAATCTATTTCATTTGGTGCGTTGTGTGATTAAAAACATATATTGGAAGTAATGAAGTCCCATTCAAAGGGTCCGCCTGTTTTCCTCCTACCTCTGTCGCATCATGAAATGATTATCCTCCATTAACCTTATCGCTGTTTACCTTCTAACCTTGGTCCGTCCTCTGCGGCGCAGTAAGGAGAGATTAATGCTGCCCTTTCTAAAATGTTCCCGGACACTCCCCCTCAGATCTCCAGCAAAACAGCAGAAATATTTCAGTCACATCCCCCCCACTTTACTTTGTCGAGGCTGTCGCTTCACGCCAAGATGCTAAACAGTCAGTTATTTATAAAACATAAACGCTTAAGCACCAAGAATGCCTGAAATATTAATAGCAAATGATGGCAGGTAGGAGGAAGATGTATATCTGCTGTTGGTTTGAACTCAGAGTCACCTAGAGGGAAGAAAAGCTCTTACCATATTTTTTTTAGGGGGCCTGCTTCATGGCTCTACTTTATTATTGATGTCTTTTTTTTGCCTGCTACCTTCTGCAGCATATTTTATATCTCAATTGATATCCTGGCGAGGAGCTTGCATTATATATATATATATATATATATAGTTTCTTTTTTTTTGCATCATACACACTGTTAGAATGGTCAGATATGACTATAAACGGCCTCATCTTTGTTTTTGGTAGCTTGAACACTGCAGGTCAAGCTAGGTTGCAGCGCATAATTAAACAAAACTAAAAGCGAGGTCACACGGTTTGTGATCCCGGATGCACAAGCTGTCTGCGCGCTCTGAGTACGCCGTCCTCTCTAACCCGGCGGATCCACAATGCAACAGGTTCAGCCGAGTAGGCGGGACGATGGAGAGAATCAACAAGAAAAAAAACCAAAAGGTTTAATGGTTCACAACTGCAATTATAGTGTTCCAACTTCAATTAAACTGCCTGTAAACCTACAACTACACTAGTTAAATGTTTCCGACAGCAATCGACACCCTAGGAGTCCCGAGTATATTCCCTGGGGCTTTCCATGACCCAGGCGCCTCACTAATAGACACTCAGAGACTGACGAAGCATTAAGAGTGCTACAGTGTCATGGATGGGTCAGACAAAAGTGAAAAGTGGTTTAGCTCCGTTTACAAACTGTGAATAAATCTTTTGAGTGTTGTATTAAGGAATATTTCCTCATGTTGCACACGACTGTAGAGGCCTTGTTTAAAAGGCAAAGGGGTCTCTGCACTAACTAAGTGGTTTTGTTGCCTAAACCTGACTTCCTGTGAAGACAAAAGTTCATATTAGATCCCTATTTATGTTATGTATCCTAATGTGACCCTATGGGGGCCGAGAGTATCGCTGTTTGAAGCTTGGGGCCACTGAACAAGCGGGTCTCTAATTATAACATCCACCGTGGCCTTAAACGTGATTATTTGTCCACGATGAGGCTAAAGGCTGGTGTGTCCCTATATTTTCTTATTATCTACAAATCCAGAGTTAGTTCTTGTCTCCATCCCGACGCGTGGCAATAAGAAAAATATAGAAATACACGATTTTCTGTTTTTTTCACACAAAAAATGAAGGCGCCAGCTTCCAAGAAGATTGTCTTTTCTTCTACTTCTTCTTCGTCTTCTTCTTCGTTATCGTCTCCTTCAGCTTCTTCTGTTTCCAACGTGTTAATATCTTATTGCAGCTCTGCCTTTCACCTTTTCTCGATCCGGCAGCTCATCATGTGGTGTTTTTGCACCATACGTTTCACACTGATGTCACCTGCCAATCAAACAGTTTTCATCACAGTATCACACTTTCTTTCACTCCTCTTCCTTTCTTCTTTTTTTCAGCAGCTGATGATGTAAGAGTTTCCAGTTAATCACCCGTTTCTGTTTAGACAAAAATAAAAACTGACGAGCTGAGGGATGATTCACGTCTTTACAAGTGAGACTAATGACTTTCTCCTCTTCTTCGTAGAGCCTCGATAGAAACATCGTGGTTCGCAGCCACGCTCGCGTTTCCTCTCTCACCTTGAAGAACGTGCTCTTCACGTACGCCGGCCAGTATCTCTGCACCGCCGGCAACTCCATCGGCCAGGACAACCAGCACATGTACCTGGAGGTCCGCTGTAAGTCGCCCCACTCTCTTCCTGCTCGATGATGTCTTATTCAGAAGTTGTCATTTCTTGATGTTTTGTTTTGTTTCTCAATTTTGGGGTGACAGAAAGTAAATATGGTTCCTCAAATTGTTATTTGTTGGAGAAAATTGTATTCTTGTGTGATTAACTTAATTTGTTTAATTTTTTGAATTTCTTTTATTATTTTTGGAATTTTTTAATTCATTTTAAACATGTTTCTTGTTGTTATATATATTTTTTTTAAATAATGATGTTAATATTAAATAGGTTTTTAGTATATTTTATTATTAGATTTTTTACAAATAATAATAATTATATTACATTTATTTAAAACATGTTTTTTATTATTATATTTGTACAAATCATGATTATATTAAATAGATTTTTAGCACAGTTTTATTATTATATTTTTTACAAATAATAATGATTATATATATAAAATTGATTTTAAACATGTTTTTATTATCAAATCTTTTACAAATAATTATTATATTAAATAAAATCGATTTTTAGCGTAATTTTATTATTATATTTCTTATTTTATAATATTTTTACTATTTTATTTTTTACATGGCCAGAATCCTTTGACATACACTGACTCCTACACATTAAATAATATAAGTCAAATTCTCTGATTCACTGAGATAAAGGAGGGACTAAATCAATTAAAGGAACATATTTGAATAGGGTTGTTGTGTGAGGACCGTCGGCTATGTAACACACCGACTGTGATAAGTACCTCACACTACCCCACTTCAAACTCTCTGAACTCGCCCTTTCAATCCGGATAGAAAGGCTAAAAGGACATTTTTCGGCATTCATCTGTCTTGTTGGCCTCGACCTGCACCAGCTGCTGCTGTTGCGTCCGCATCCCCCCCACCTGATTAAGACTGCAGTGGAAACCGTTTGTGACGAGTCATCGATGCTAGAATCATGACTGGACCGTGATGCATCATCGCCGGTCATGTTGCATTCCAGGAGTGATTGTGTTGTGTTTTTTCTGTCCAGACATTATTCTCTCCACACGTCTGCTCAGATAGTGATTTCCCTCCATTTTCCTTCAAATGACTTCTGACAGCAGCCTGGCAGCTTCTTTTTTTTTCCCCTCTGGACTTTGTTCATTAGCTGTTGATTTTTTTTTTTACCTGAAGGAAGAAAAATCAATAACACAAAGCTTTTCACAAACACAGCCCGACAGAGTCAACAGGTATCCTGTCTTCAGATGGTCACTGCAGCTGATCAGTTCAACCCTGAATCCGAGAGCCAACGCTTGCTGCCGTTTGTCTCTTTATTAACGCGTTGCTTTGCTCATTTAGCACATCATTTAACCCAGCAATTAAAACAAAGAGGCAGGAGGGGAGTTTTAGATTAAAAAAGGGAAAGAAAGCCACAATTATTGAATCTTACAAGACTATGTTATAAAAAAGAAGAGAATGTGACGTCGTCACGTGTGAAATGACGAGATAAAATTAATGTTACGTCAATCATCGATCACTTTGTACTTCGCTGAGTCGAGGAGGACTTGAGCACACGTTCATATTGTAACAGATAATAACGTCAACTTACAGTCTCAGTCTGGAAAACTATCTTGGCAAAAAAAAAAAAAAAAAAAAAGAGTTCTTTATTTTATTTTATTTTTTAAAAGCAACCAAGTGGTGCGAGCAGCAGCAATTTCCATCTCAGGTGAAGTGAAGCAGCATAAAGTCACAGTGCAGCATCAACGTGTGTGTGTGTGTGTGTGTGTGTGTGTGTGTGTGTGTGAATGTAAAGATGATGTCGCCTGTCAAAGGAAATGTGCTCCTGGTGTAAATCTCAAAGACATTTATTTTACTCTGGGCCTTCAAGTATCAGCCATATACCATTTCCCTGTTCCAGTTAATAACCTGCTCCGGGTGTCTCAGATTCATCAGAATTCTACGTTTTGCCTCATTTCATATCATTAATTCATTATACAAACTGACCACGTTGTATTCACACTAAACACGACTGGAGCAACAGGCGGCTCGGCCTTATCCTCCATGAATATATTCATTCTAGAGATGTAAATTAAAACGACCTCACCTTGTTGATTTACTTCACAGTTTAACCTGCAGTTTAAAGGAGCTTTTTTTTTCATTTTTAAACGTAAACACGGCAATGACTACAAACACATAAATATTAAAAATCAGAAGAGAGCCGAGGGGGGAAGTGCTTATTAAGACCAAAGGAATGTTTCTGTAAGATGGAGTGGTCTGGACGGTCGCCTCTGTTTCTGGGGGATCAGTGAGAGAGCAGATTGCTGGGTCAGTGGTACCTCTGCGATTTGTTTCCATGGAAACAAAGGTCTCATTTCTGACATAGCCTCAAGGTACACTGGCTTCTGAGGCTTAAAATTCTGTGCAGCGGTGTAATTACTGCCTTCTTTGAGCATCCCAACTCCAGACTAAAAATGCTTGTGCATCCGTTTTGCCATAGATTGACAGTTATATGTATAACTATATATATATATATATATATATATATATAAGACACTGACAGGAGTTATGAGGTGAGTTCGGACCATCAAGATGCCTTAAATACACATTGTTTTCATCGTTTTCACTCCAACTCTGATGTCCAGGACTGCAGAGTGGACCTTGGACTGGCTGTTTTAATCTTCAGGGGAAACATTCTTTCCCATCAAGCAGATCTATGTCTTTGTGTTTTGCATATATTATACCATCATTTACTCAACACACCATTGTAAAGATTGGATGTGCACAGTGGAAAACCCTGAATCTCACTTGATCTCATTAGAAATCTATCGAATGTCACCTGCTTATAAAAGAAAAAACAAAGGGATAAATGAAACCAATGAAGGCTTAATTGGATTAATATGCCCCCTCTCTCAATGCGCCAGCACATTTTTGGCTGTGAGATATAATCGCGACGCAGCACTGATGGAGTTGTTTGAGGGGCCTTCGCAGTTAGCCGGAGTAATCAGCAAGTAATCAGGTGGCTGATTCACTGTTGCCAAGCAATTATCGATAAGAAAAGGTGCTTTGTCTCAAGCACGGCTCTCACTCTGTGTCCCTCTACCTCTCTCTCTCTGTCTCTCTCTCTCGCCACTCAGCCGCCCACACAATGAAGGCGTTATCTGAGCGTGGAACTTCCTATCTGCTGCTCGCCGTGATCCCATTAGCCGGGCTGAGTGCGTGTCTACCTTCGCTGAAGGGCCGATAGGAAAGTGTTCATAACTGCTCGGGGTTAGAGCTCCCTTTTTTTTGTCAGCATCTGAGCTTTTGTTTAGCATGAATTATGAAAACCATGTTTGTGCTGCATGCAGGTTCTGTCCTGCTGACCAATGCAGGGGTGATAGATATTTGTAGGCCAAACCAGACGTTAGCAACACAGCAGACCAGATCCCATCCCTCCATTCGTACCTTCCGCACTAGAAACATAGACATATAATATTCCCTGTATAGTTTATTTATCACACCTCCGGTGTGTAAAAGCTGAAGCTGCAACTATCGTATGGAGCCAATTGTCAATATGTTGACATTTTTTAAACAATTCCCTCACTGTCTTATCCTTGACGTGATCGGCAATCAATGCAGTCAGCTGACTCTAAAAGTATTTATTAATTAATTTTTTTTAATGTGTGAAGCACAAACCTAAATCGCCATTGTAGGTAAAAAAAGAATTCCCAGAAAAAAGTAGCAAATTTATGAGAAAATTTGCAAATTCAATAGATTATAAAGTTGCATATTTACGAAAAAAGGGTGCAAATTTACAGGAAAGAAGTTGCAGATTTACCAGATTATAAAGTCTCAAATTTACGAAACATGGCTCAAATTTACAAGAAAAAAGTTGCAGATTTACCAGATTATAAAGTCTCAAATTTACGAAACATGGCTCAAATTTACAAGAAAAAAGTTGCAGATTCACGTTAACATACAGTTGTATGCCATGAAACCTGTTAATTTAGATAGGCCTCCTAGACTGAGGGACTTAAATGATTTAGTGTACATATAGACAATATAAACAAGTCTCGTGCTATACTATACAATGTCCATCCATCCATTTTCTACCGCTTATCCTGTATTGAGGGTTGCGGGGGGGCTGGAGCCGATCCCAGCTATACTATACAATGTATAGCAGTAAAATCTAACGCTAGCATCTTAGCCCAACTGCCCGGTCAATAAACACCCATAAAATGACAATTTGGCCTAATATATAAAAACCAATAATAACCATCAACATCATCACCCTAAGGACCTTAAAAAGGCGTTATGATGTATGAATTAGTCCGGCTAGCATCAATGCTGTTTATTAGCATCGTTATTTCCTGTACAAAACACTAATTTGACAAAGCATAATAATTTAAACAGAGCAATATAGAATATAATCCACTTGCCGTCATACACAGCAAGTGAGTTGGCTGAATAGCCCGTTAAATTTGCCCCCCCGGCACCGTCATGATCTTGTGGTGAAATTATATTCTTTGAAATCTGGACATAAATTCACGTAACAGAAT
Source organism: Chelidonichthys spinosus (assembly GCA_029853015.1). Lineage (NCBI taxonomy): Eukaryota > Metazoa > Chordata > Actinopteri > Perciformes > Triglidae > Chelidonichthys > Chelidonichthys spinosus. Next base: position 19,734,215 of record CM056835.1, read on the forward strand.
TGTAACCGAGTGTTCTCACGGCCACAAAACAATGAATCAGTATCAAAGCAGTGCCGGCAGAAGCTGTATCTTATTAGAGCTGCCTTTCCCACAATGCAACATTATAATTCAATACACATACACACAGTCAACTCGTATAATGTGTTTTATCTTTATTCATTATTGTGAATAAGACATAATAAAACACAATGACTCTCCCGCTCCTAGAGGTGACAAAATACTTACATTCCACTCCATTATATACAGTATATGAATTTTCTATCATTAGTATATGACATTTTCAGGGCACATCTCAGAAAATATGACAGTTTCATATTGTTGTTATTGGTGATATATATATATATATATATATATATATATATATATATATTATTGTTGTTGAACAGATACATCGGTATCTGTAGTTTTTTTCTGCTGATTTGCAGATAAAATCATTTGAATTAATAATTATTTGTAATTAGTTCAGCCTATCAACAGTGAAGGCTACCGTCCCACAGACTGGCAGAAGAAGGGATTTGCAGACCTAGTGGACTTTTTTCTCAAAGGTTCAATCTTTTATTCATATTTTCTTTATAAAAACTTCAGGGAACTATTGGATTTATTTATTTATTGTGTATCTTTTGTTCAACTTTCTAACAATCCTGCTGATAGCTCCCTGCACTTTTTGCGTGAAGGTCATGTTGAAAGGTTCTGTAAATTAGATGTACGTTTTAAGGAATTTCAACAAAGTTTAGTTTTAAGTTTTGTGTTTTGGGACCTTTTTGACCCTTTTTACTGCAAACAAATATCAGTTATTGATCTCCTAGATTACTAAACATCTTTATCGGCCTTGAAAAAGCCATATCGGTTGACCCCTAATCACAACCCTGGTTATGTATGATTTACACGAGCATCACTATCAGATACATTGCTGTTATGTGCAAACATATCAATAACGACACATGCACTGGGTCAGGAGGCTGCGGTAATCAAACAAGCGAGTCACGGCTGCGAGGCAACAAGGCCTGAAAGCAGCATTGATAGAAGGAGTGAGGGTCTAATCAGGGCTGCAGGAGACGGAGCGTTTATTGACCCCGGCCTCCTTCCATCACTTCCAGATGCAGCGCGCTGCACGGTTTTCAAGGATCTGGGGTCAGTAAGCAAAGCCCTCGGCAGTGTCAGGGGCCACGGCGCTTTACAGCACGCAGGAAGGAACGCATACTTCACTGCATTCATAAGCACCTCTCCATGATGTGTGTAGGGTTTAATGCACAGAAACAATGGAGGAAATAACCGCCATCTCCTGTTATAGCCTCCGTCATGATGCCTGAAATTAAGGCTCAGAGTTTTGGACCATATGGTATCAATTAGATTCAATGAGCCCGTTAAAAGGAGGCTGCTAAACGCGGCTAACACGCTATCACCAACAGTAGCAGTGTTTCCATTCAGGTATCGGATATAGACCTTTTCTAATTCCTGGTCAAAATGGAGACGCTGAAACGTCCGTAACCGTTAGCAACACTCGGTTCTAAAGATAAGCTAAAGATAGCTAAAGCTAAAGATAAGATATACTTTATTATCCCCCGTGTGGGAAATTTGTCTTGGGCTGGACAAGTGCTGTCACACCGTAATAATGGTACTTAAAAGTGTTAGTGATTGCTGAGCGGGGTCATGTTGCAATATGTCAGTGTCGGATGTACAGGAGTGAGAAAGATAAAGCCGTTATAGACGACACCTAGCATTTGTTTGCCTTAAGGGTCGCGGGTTCTGTCGACGTTGCTGGTGATTGCTCCAGTTCTCCGTCTTTTTTTTGATTGCATAAATTTGTAACTGAAGTGTCTGGCTGGTGGCCGTTGATACGATCAGCTGGAAAATGCTAAGAAAGAGGGAACGGAATGCAATATTGCCAATCCCACAATTCTTTGCTTCTGCGATAAAAGACACCATGTGGCCTTTTCACAGCTGACTGATGCTTATCAGTCCTGCAGATTTTTGCACACAGAGATTTGACTGGTTTTTGATGATAATGTGGATGCTTGTGGAGTAAGGGTGTGGAATCCGTCAATATTTCCTCTCTCTGCCCGCTCTCACACACTTCTGGAGTTAGTTCAAGAGTTTGTACTTTAAAACGTATGATTGTGGGAAAACACCTCTAAAGGTTAAACTTTCAGAATCCCTAAAACAAGGAAAGTAAGCGTGCTTCTTAACATTCGTTGGAATAGATGAATCTTCGAATCTTTGTCTTGTCTCACTTTGTTGTTTTCCATAAGCAATGCAACTACAATGTTGAATGTTTTTTTAATCATTGATTAAGCTCTGCATTTTACGATGTCTCTTTCCGTTGGTTCTGTCCAGATGAACCAGATTTAAAGGAGGTTCAGATGATCGGTAAACTGTTCCTAACGTGCCCGTTATGATGTTTCCCCCCTTGTGCCTCGCTGCAGATGCTCCAAAGATCATGGGCACGGTGACGGTGTACACGTGGGAGGGCAACGCCGCCAACATCAGCTGCGAGGTGGAGGCCCACCCCGGGGCCTCAGTGGTCTGGTTCAGGGACTACCTCCAGCTGCCCTCCGCCAACACCACCAACATGAAGATCTACAACACGCCGACCATCAGCTACCTGGAGGTCTGCTGCTCCTCGCCAACACACAACGGCACAATCGTTAATACATAAAGATGCATGAAAAGCTGACAAGTAACTCCTAGAGAGATTGTAATAGTAGAGTGCTACATGCTAACAATCAGTTAGCATGTAGCACTCAGTTCCTGAACATCTGCATAATGAATCACTCTCGTTCAGCCACAAATTTACCGCAACATGGCAGAAAACCAACAACTAACCATTCATACAAGTTCTCCACGGCTCGCCTCGGTTTCCTGGTAGTGTTTCTTTGTTGTTCAGTTGCAGTGCCTTCGCCAAATCACCTTTTTGTGTTTCTGTATCTCAGATTACACCAGAATCCCAGAATGACTTCGGGAGCTACAACTGCACAGCAACCAATGCAATGGGCTCCGAGTCCAAGGAGTTCCTTCTAATCCAAGCAGGTACGACCTTTTGTTGTTGGTTTTTATCAGACAAAAGTTTGAAGAACAAATGCAATCAATACTTGAAATGATGTGGCGATACCTGTAATGGGTTACGCCAAAGAGAAGGAAAATATTATATATTTATATTATATATATATATATAAGATATATAAGATTATGGATCCAGCCACCCACAGCCAAATGGTGGTTCCAAGGTCAGGATTAATGTCCGGCATTACAGCTTACAGCTAACAGCTCAGCAATATAACCCGGTGCAATGCCCATTTCAAAGTTATGGATACCATTTTAAAGTAACATCTAAAGGTAATCAGAAGCGCGGGGGAGCGAGGATACGTGAAAAGACGTCCAAGAGGCGGCGTGTACATAGAGGATAAAGTCAAACCAATCTGGCACGTAATGGATGTGACCTTTAAAAGGCGTATTTCTTTGCACTGCATTGGGTTTATGTTGGCTTTATTTGGTATGTAAATTGCCTTGGACCCTTTGGAGGGATGGAGGGTCACTAAGGACCTTGTCTAAATACAGAGTAGTCAAATTAATTGCGCTAACAACCTCTGCTGCCACTGTGTGTTACACTGTAGGCCCTTTGAGGTGTTTCCTCTCTGCTTTCTCTCCTTTGCTTCATAACTCATTACAACGCCTGAAGTGACTGCACCAGTCGGACTGAGAAAGGGTGCCGAAAAGAACACAAATCTACACATTGCGATGTCAATTAGCAAAATTTCAACAAGCAGCACGAGACGAAGAGCTTCGCTTAACAAAACGATATCAATTTCAAGGGCAATTAAACTTAGTCTGTGCATTACATGCTAATGGTACATGATCCAGCAAAGATCAAAGAGGGTTGTCATCCCGGAAGTTCGCATGAATGTAGTGTGTTTACATTTACATGAATGGATGGATGATTAGTTGATTCCTCCACCTTTTAACACTGCTTCATTAGATCTATTTATTGGTCAAAGTACCAGGAAGGTGGACAATCACATTTAATTCACAATAAAAGTCCCGATATTTTTTGCTGTAGTAATAGCCCCTAACGCAGCTCAGCTAATTCGCCAATAAACACATTTTCCTATAAATCCTTCACAATAAAGGTCCCCCGTTATGTTGTTATTTCAATTTCTATTTTGAAGCAGCAAAATCAGGAAACGTTGGGTTTTCCTTATTTGTGACTTATTTGGACTCAAACAGCTTGTTTTAGCCGATGAGATCCTCACTCCATGCGAGCCAGGCCACCTTGGCATGTGGTCTGACGGATCGGATCCCAATACGAGCGAGATCTGATCCCAGAGCGTACAGGCTTAGGGGAGCATGGCTGTGAATAGTAAATATCTCATCCATTAGGTTAATTCTCTTATGTACAAGTGGACATCGTAGCTTTATAGAGGGACAGTCACCCCATTAAGAAAAAAAAAACTTGTATAAACTCAATCAAATTTTATGAGCAACAATTGCTAAGACACTGTTTAACAACCACATTACATGCTGATTACCACCATCAGGCCCCTCAAGTCACAGCGTTACGTATCGCATCTCCAGAGGACTACTTAATTGCGTAGGATACTTCACCTCGGTGAAACTCTGGCCATATCTTCTGGAGGTAAAGCTGTCGCTGCAGGTTCGTTCCGGCTCGTTCAGGCTTGTCCGACAGATCTGCAGCAGTTTGGTGACCGGAGGCTTCGGGGCTCGCCGGCACCACGACTGTCAGAAAGGCTGATTTAAAAGCAGAACAGTATCACGAGGCGTCGCAGTGGCCGGTATCAGAGGCTCAACGGCTTTATTTCTAAAGCTCTCGTACAAAAAACGGGTACCAATATATATATATAGGATGACCTTTTTAATAATATCTTAAACATGAAATATACATTAATTGAATGAAATCTTGCAAATTGCAACATTTTCATAGACACTGCAGATCGCTACACCTCTTTTAATGGTTATTAGGCATATCAGGCATATCACGATTATCCCAGCCAAAATAATTTATAATAAGATTCACAATAGTATCTTGATAATCAGCAAAATGTGCTTAAAACTCTTCAAATGGCATTGAAACAAACTGGTGTTCAAAAAGCAAATATTTTTATGGATACAACTTTTCTTGAACACCCTTTTCAGTGAAAAGCAATCAAATAAGATGATTGTGAATCGAATGTCTCATATGGTTGCGTAAAAATGTGTTTTTGTATCCTGTATTTTTAATCAGACTTTATTTTGAACTTTTTGAACATCTTTTTCGAGAGACGATATGTACGATAATCGTAAAGAGTGTTTTTTTCCCCAATGTACTATAAAATCCAATATCGTCCTGCCCCTACTGGGTAAACTTGGAGTTACATGCATTTTGTGAATCATGTTATTGTGTTGGAGCCTTTGCAGCAGTGCTAGCTTTTTTTAATTTGTTTTTGAGAAGGTTTTTTTTTTTTTTTTCGGTCTGCGTTGCAGAAGTGCCATCATCGCCAGAGATCCAGCTGGTGGAACCGTTCTCCAGCACAGCAGTGGTGATATTTCAAGAGCCCGTCTCCTCTGGTGGCGTTTCCATCATCAAGTACAGAGTGGAATGGCGTTTGCCAGGCCAGGATTGGACTGGCAGCGAGCACGCTGCTAAGAACGGTGAGTCACCCGTCTCTCATGACTTTCTTTCACTGGACGGCCGTTTTGTACAGAAAAATCTGTGCAAACACAACAAATAAATTCACAGGAATCTCATTTAGTTTCTATCTCCTTGGCAACCGATCAGAAACACCTGCTGCGATGTAGATATCCACTCAATGTCACTCAGTGTTGAATTGGTCTTTAAGTCCCTGAGTCACAACACACATTTCCCCTGAAAGCCTTAAACAAATATATACTTTTCAATCAAGCAGAGTGCATGTAAGAGATGTTATTAAATCCTCTCTTCAGATGCGTCACCTGCAGCAGATACACCTTCACCCCCAAGCTATTTTAGCACCCAATTTACACATCCTGCGACAGAAGTCATCTCCTCCATCTCAAATGAGTGTTGATAATAACATCCATCCATCCAGCCATCCATTTTCTACCGCTTATCCTGTATTCAGGGTCACGGGTTGATAATAACATCCAACATCCTATTTTAAATAAGAGCTTTTTAAAAAACTTGTGTTGTTGTTTTTTTTCATCATGAGATTTTAGGTCACCCACATATTGTTATGTAATTATTATAGTAAAAATGTAACTGAGAATTCATAGTGCAGCTTTCATAACAACAAAAAACAACATAAAAGCTACATAAATAATATATTGTTCAACTGCAGGCGAAAAAAAAAAAAAAAAAACAGGGCTCAGGTGTTACAGTAGCTGCTCCCTGTTCTCATTAACTAAAGCACAATGGGAACCGTAGCGCCAAAACACACTTTATATCCCAAATGGAACTAAGATTAAGAAAAAAAGAATAAAACTGATAATTTCACCTCTAACATGCTTGTTTTATTCCTGGAAGTCCGACACGTTTAAGGTCTTATTTTCGGGAAAAAAAAGGAAATATGGGCCGCAACTGCATAAAACATGTCAGCTAGCAACAACAATGTCAACGTGACAGTAGCACATACCGAAATGACAGTCGGCTCAGACGCGTGACGGGCCCCAGATAATACTCCCCACCCCCCTACCCCGCTGAGGGGTTCAGGGGCCTCTCTCAGAGTCTGGATGGTTCTCGTCCCATTTGCCATGTGGGACGTCAACTCGAGTGCAGGGAGCGCCTGTCACGCATGCAGGAAACACACAAATACGCACACACACACACACACACCGACTGTAAATGTTACCCAGAATATTAAACAAGCATACGTCTGTTGCAATTTACATGCACACAGTTCATGTAGCATTCATTTAAAAAGGTATTCATGCTGCAACACACCAGTCATGTGTTCGCTAAGGGGCTGAAACGGGTCAAGGAAAAGGGGTTTTGTGTTTCAGGGGTGTCTCACATTATTGTGAACCAGGGCTGCCATCACATGCTGGAAAGCAGTACTGCCAGATGTTGACCCCCCGTCACATATAAACATCTACATCTGCATGAAAGCGGCTCTGCTATGTATGTGTTGTATGTGATGTTTTATATCTGGCTTCATCACATGTGATCTGTAGACAGAATGAAGAGGATGCAAAGAGAGATAATAAAACCCATCTTTGCTGTACTTACATACACTAGAAGGCTGGTTTCCCTTGATTTCTTATCATAAATCAATAACACAAAATCAATACTGTCTGACTTCCCTCTCAAGGCTGAGGCTCATTTTAAAAAAACAGCTAGAATTTAATTTTTTAATTTGCAAAATAATATTTTTTCCCCCAAAAAAAAGCTTAACACTGAAGTACAATTTAATGGTGCGTTTGTTAGGGGGCTTTTTTTTTAGACATCAGGCAGGTGTGCATGGGCTTGGGACTGATTCCAATTCAATTACAGTCAAAGTTGTCATGGTAACAAGGCAACATGTGGCCTCAGTGCAACAATGTATTTTTTTTTTAATTTCTGTTAGATAGAATAAAGTATTCATCTACACAGACAACGTTGTTTTGGTCTTGACCAAAATAAACAATATTCCCAGCAGAACTCTTTAATTATTGAGTGTCAGTTCTTTCTGCTGCTGGAAAATCCCCATCCTGAGTTCATTTGGCCCACAAGATTTTTTGACAAGGGTCGCCATATTTTCCAAACCCCCTTTTAAGCGGGACCCTCGAGTGTATCAACACTTGTACGCATCATAGGCGTGATTGTTTATCGCTATCTGGGCGTCTTGATGTGACCTTTTACATCAGCTGGGATGGAGGAAATGGATTATTATTATTCATTTGTTTTGCAAATATTCGTCGGGGGTCGGGACACCCCACTTGAAACAAGAAAACAACTCAAACCCATTATTTTTTCATTCTTTATTCACATTAATTTCCCCAAGTGGTCGCCTATTCTTTGTGACGTATCAGTCAAGTTAATTTAATTTAAGGAATTACTTCCACATTAGTAGACTTGAAGCTGTAAAAATTGCCTTTTTATTGGGTGAATACTAGTTAAGTTAATTAACAGACATTTTGCATGAATAATATACTTTAATTTAGTCAACACATTCGACCATAAAGGTTGTTTTTTTTGCTCTTTTTGATATCACATATTAGCATCATTAATATTTAGAAGATGCTGGGAGAGAGTATTAATAATCGAAATGGAACCGTTCCAATATAAATGGGTTCTTACTCGTGAAACCCTTCAAGTCTATTGAAGATCGGGCCAGTTTTTCCCCGTAACCATGCCAACAAAGACACAAACCCAACTACAACCCTAACCATCCGTGGCGTGTATATCATGCCCATGTTCCTCGTTCGTTCCCGGTTAAATAACCTCAGCTCATCTCCAATAGACGTGACCTCCATCACCATCGGCAAACTTCTGCCCGAGACCACCTACGAGGTCAAGATCTCCGCCATCAACGGGAAGGGCGAGGGCGAGAGCAGCGCCACCAGCACTTTCAAGACCGAGCCAGTCCGTAAGTACCGCCCCCCCGCTGTGTCCATGCTGTCAGTTAGCACTTCTCTGACCCCTCCCCCCAATGCTTTAAACCTAATGCTGTTCCTCACTCCACTGCCTGCTCATGTCTAGCTGAGTCCACCCCTACACTCCTATCGTCATGGCAACCCCCCAAAGTCAAAGCCAGACCAGAGGGAACCATAATCCACAATGCCACTGCCACGTCATAATCCAACTTGGTTAATACTGTTAACTGTGCAGAGTTGGGAACACGCCGCTGTGACCCCGTTCCATTCTGCTTTTTTAGCCGACAAATCAGGTGATTTAGTGAAAGTTTCCTGGAAAGTACTCGTACTTTTCTGCGTCTGATTTAGACGTCGGCGTGGAGACGTGTCAGCTCCGTGAGGGGGGGATCAAGCCCCGCTGAAGGTTGATTTCGTGAAGGGAAAAAGGCAGGGCATGATGAAATGTTGGGAGTTTTTCTATCTCACTGTGTTTGGTGGGGAAAAAAAGAGGAAAGACGTCACCTTGACAGAAGAAGGGCGATGCAAGGTGAATAGCTATTTGTCAGCGGAGGGAGGTTTTTCCGCCCCACTCTGTGTTCTCGGCGTTTAAGTGCGTCTCGGTGAATAATCTGGTGTCACATCGCAGCTGTGGGAGGCATATGGCATCATCGGCAACCTTACAGCAAAGAGCAGGTGTGCGACACCTGTCATCAATCACGAACGCCGACGTCGGCTCGACATCAAACGTGTCAATTACGGTGGTTATTTATGTGCAACAGCATGTCGTGTAATGCTTTCCCATTGGAGCAGAAATGAAGCCCAATCAGGATCCCAACAAAAAAACTAAACGGAGAGTTTGTCCTCGACAGAAGAGATTTTCATGTTACATAACACCAAATAATTGGAAAGTCTAAAGACACATTCATTATTTTTTGGAACTGCTGTTTTTGTCAGAAAGTGAAAATTCAATTATTATTGTTTTTTCGGGACATTTATTCCGTGCTTTCGCACTTCGAATAAGAACATCAATCAGCCAAAACAGCAAACTTTATCACTCATTTCAACATTGACAAATTGGATCCCCTCTATTCGTACCTTTCACAATAAAAGCCCTGGACATATAATGCCTCCACGTTACTCTCTCACTTCCTCAAAGTATTAGTCTTTCCTCCTAGTTTACCCCACAACAGACCCATTTTATCAGTCGGCATTTTAAATCAGGGTCATGAATAAATCTTTGGCTTTAGTTTTCTAGCCTCCTCGGTGTCACGCCTCCATCTGTGCCTCACCAACCCCCGCTGCTTCTGCCCTCCTCAGCATCCCGAATCCCCAAAGAGAGAGAGGCTTTGTCCTACTTCCAGTTGTTCCAGAGAAAAATCTGTGTTTTTTGGGTTTACAGACTAGAACTCTTTTACTCGAGTGAGCGTAAACAGAAATGAAACTCCATAGATGTAGGAATGCATGCTGTCTATAATGTGCTGTATTACGTCAGAGCAGCACCAGAATCCTCGTGCGAGAACACGATGAATCCATGCCACCAAAGTCGTGAAGTCATTAAAAAAGAGAAGTTTCTAATTTGGAGCATAATAGAGTTCCAGTATTACAGAAGGCAGCGTAAGCCGCAGAACAAAGAGCGTGAAGACTCGCTGCTGATGGAGAGTCCAATAAGACACAGCGGCGAGGTGAACGAGGGTTAATGGTGTGGCGGGGAAGCGTCGCCCTCCTCCATTGTTCATGTTTCTCATTTCATTGTCTCTTTTTGTTTCCTCTTTCTCTCTCAATTTTGTTTTCTCATCGTGGTTTCCCATCTGTTCTGTATTCCACTGGACTTCTCAGAGTATTCTTTCACAAGTAAGTTTCATTTCTCCCCGTCTTTATGTTTCCCCTGTTCATGTTTTTTCATCTACTCTGCTTTTAATTCACTTTAATTTGACCCTTACCTAAAAGAGTGATGCAGGAATGAGTCTAGGTTGCCTGCTCTCGAAGTCAGCGGGTCTCTTGAAGGTTTTTCTTTGGTAAGATGTCCGAAATAAGGTCTGTGGGTAACACAAGTTTTATTCTTAAATCGCCCTCTAGTGAACTTTTAACTTCACAACAAACACTGGTCTTTACAGCCTCTGTGTCTATTCTAAAGTTTCTTTATAGCCTATTCATAGCTAGAATCATCATGCTTTACTTACTGCAATACGGACCCAACAACTGTGCAATAACATTTTTGTGTTTACTCATTTATATCCTTTACCTTTTTATATTTGAGACAAGAGATGCTATCTATCTATCTATCTATCTATCTATCTATCTATCTATCTATCTATCTATCTATCTATCTATCTATCTATCTATCTATCTATCTATCTATCTATCTATCTATCTACCTACCTAGCTAGCTACCTACCTACCTACCTACCTACCTACCTACCTAGCTAGCTACGTTTGCCACAGAGCTTATTTTTGTGCAGCAATCCTCCAGAATTCATAATTAATTCATCCATAATCCACGCTGACTTTGAGTCCAGGCAACTGGTGTGATGAAAACTTCTGGTTTGGCCCTCAAAAACCACATCGTCCCTGCAGCACTCTTCTTAGAACATAGCTCTAATGACTGAAGATGTTTTTCCCTCCGTAAATATCTGCGTTTCATTTCATTACCTGTTCTACAAATGTTTCATTCCATTCCTCTCATTCAAATATCTGTTTAGCAGTTTGATAGAAAGTGTGTTATTTGTACCTCCAGTGGTGCTCTCGCATGCTCTTCCTGATTAGCCAGTACTGTATATCACATCTCCACAGAAGGTTCTGCCTACAGAGACCACTAAGAGGAAGATGTTTGTGTTGATTTGCGGTAATTAACATGGGATTATAATATTTACTAGTAATGATGTTAAAAGCAGGGCAACTTTGCCCACCGATGGGCCTGTGTGGAAACATCAGGTTTAAACGTTCAGGCCTTCAATTCCCAGAAATCTTTAGGATTCCCACCTGTGCTCCCGCGGTGCTTTTATTCTGTAATTTGGAAGAATGCGAAGAGTACAGGAGGTACAGGTGGACCGGAGCTCCAGCTGTGTTCTCATGACTACACCTTTTTTTTCCACTTTTGCACCAATGAGTTATATATATGTGCATATTTAAAACATTACTTTCGGGATATTAATAGTGTGTTCTACGCTTCAGAAGAGTGTAGGCTCTACTTAGAGAGGAAATCTGACGACGTGAAGTAATTGCTAGTCGTTGCAAAGTCAACAAAGCCACGGGCACCAGAACTACGAGTCCACGGGCCAAAGGAAGCCGCTGCTGTAAATAAGGAGGCACCGCGGGACGCTCCACAAGCAGCCGACATCTTACAAGCACTGCAAAAAAAATAGTTTGCCGTACTTCTCCGTAATGTGTAAGCATTAGCTCCGAGGTGAGAGGGAAACCTATATCGCTTAAAATCAAGTTGTACTTCAGGGAAATTTGCCGACAACATTACATCCACCTTTAATATTAAGGATCAGTGGGCAGCAAACTAGTCCGGCACCCGGGGAACTATTCCTGCTCTCTGAGCCGGCGCCGCACCGGTCAAAGACATCTCAACGTCTCCGGCATCGACTTCTCCGTAAACACAACGCATAAATCCTTACCGAAAATAAACTCTCTACAACTCACCACGTGTTGCTGCCAGATGGTTTGCATCAAGAGAAAGTTGAGGTTGATTTTTTTTTCTTTGTTTGGCAGCTGGAGCAACACTTCAATAAGAAATGACTGAGTTGATGTTGGTGTGAGGTATTAGAGGTGGTTTTATTGTTCATGGGTCATCGCAGTGACCGCCTGAGTCCTGCAGTCCAATTTTGAACTTGTCCGCCTGTGTTCATGATACCAAGCAATGGAGCCGCTATTTTCTCCTATTTTATATTTTTTGTGCTCTGCACAATAATTCTGCTGATATCCAAGGCTATATTTCATTACTTTGAAGCATTTTTGAGTTTGAAAGCCCCATATTAAATTCGCGTCATAATTATGTTGCTAAATCTGTTAAAAACCATACCTTTTCCCTCATGGATCTCTGAATGCAGGATTTCAGTATACATGGATTGGGACATGTGGCCTTGTTTGGTATCATCGGGCGTTAATTATGTTAATTTGCAATTATTATGCACGTACGCTAATTTATTTATTAAAGTTATCGTGAGAGAAAATCAAGATAAAATCAGGGAAAATGTTCTTGCATGAGGTCGGGCATGTACTGGAGACGTTGTTCCACAGGAATGAACCTCTCTATAAGGACCAAAGCGGTGAGTCGCTCTTTGTCGGAGAGACCTTCACCTCCTTCTCACCATCTTTTCAACGTCTTTCAGTTTCATCAACGGTACCTCCCCCTATTGCCACCACCACTGTGGCCCTTAGTGAGTATTCGCCATTCGCCCAGTGTGCAGTGTGTCTCTCTCTCTCCTCACCCTCTTTTTTGTCTCTCTTACCCGCTTGGCCTCACAGTTAGCGTAGATGTCCGTCTTGTTCCTCCGGCTCGGCTCGTAGGAGAGCTTGCGTAGCCACAAATGAGTTACGAGCTTCTTCTAACACTAGATTGTGATTTTTTTTTACTAACATTACAGTCGCACCTTCTAACAGCCTGACCTTATAGTGGTGTGATTAACACGATGTGTTAGGTGCAGTGGTTTTAGAGTAGCGGTGACGTCAAAGTGGAACAAGCAAAGGTTACTCTCAACGCTGTCATAGGAACGCAGCATGTTAGCATAAACAGCGATAGCTGGCTGCTTACATTTGTTTGTGTTTTGCTGTGATGAACACTTTCACATCAAACTGGTAAAATCAAGTCACAGACATTATTTTAAGACATGGCTAAACACTTAACAGTTGCCATCTTGGATTGTGAGATGGCATGAGTGCTTGTAGTGAAAGACCCTGATTGTTTAGGGTATCCATTATGTGTTTCATCGAAATTGATTGGTTCCTCGTTGAGCCTTTCTGACAGCACCGACCTCAATGCATGGACTGTCCAGAATAAACAGCAGGTTATCACCCTTCCTGCTACCACCCTGACCTGGTTCTGCCTCGCTGCCCGTCTACATATCGGAGTTCTTATCAACAGTCCCGAGTTTGCTATCATGGTGTCCATTCGGCTCAGGATTCGGCCCGTCCATGCAGACAGTAATGTAAAGTAGATTCTTCTGCTTTGCTGCAACTGTGTTTGCCCTGAACAACCCAACAGAGATTCTCTGAGCCAACAACAACCCAGATTCCACAAGGGGGACTGACTCTGATCTGCATCCCTTACAAGCCCCCGCTGATATTTGACCATTATTGTGTGCAAGAAGCCAACTAACCCATCTGACTACTTGTTGCTTTACATAACATAACACAGGTGTCTTTTGTGTTTGGTAGTTTGGAGTTCATAATTGTTCTGTGTCTTTTGTCCCTCCTTTTATATATGACACCCTGATGATGTATAAGATGTGTCCTAACTCAATCTCTCCCTTTCCTGATAACATTTGGCTTTATATCCGATCCACTGGGACGTAGTTGTTCATAATGTGTTTTCTGCAAGTGCATCGCTCAGAGCAAATGTCACAAATTCTTTTAGACCTCATTCCTCCCGATGTTTCATGCTGTCGTCTGCCTTTGTTGGTGTGAATCATATTGAGTTTGGATCCTGAAAGCTGCAGAGTTTTTCCCCCATTCTTCTTTTAACCCCTGATTTTCCCTTTTTTTTTTGTCTGTGGGGAAACCAAACAAACTGGGTTTAAAAAAAAAAAATTCTGATTGGCATTAATGTTGCGATGTAAAATATTACAATGAAAAGAAAATATATCAGGGGAACAGCTGTTGATTATGCACTTCTGGATGTCCATGTTTGGTTCTATCTTAATATTTGGTTGTTTGTTTATTTAAAACCAAACCTAAAAGTCTGGAAGTGCATCATATAATCAGCACCATGTGTATATATTTTTTATATATATATATATATATATATATATATATATATATATATATATATATATATTCCCAATCAGTTGTTTCTGTTCCTTTTGTGTCATTTTGTCTTGAACATTTTTGTTCATTTGTTTATTCTGTTGACATGTTTTCATCATTTCACAAATGTTTTTGTATGTTTTTCATGTGCCTCCCCCTCCTCCCTCCCCTCCCTCCTCTCCCGTATTTCCCAATCAACCAATCATGTGCGTGCACATCATGTGACTTTGTCATGTGGCTCTTGCATGGTGCTGATGATGTCGTCTTCGCTGGCCAACAGAAGGTAATTTTTGTTTTTTTGTTTTTTGTTCATTTTTTTTATAGTTTCATGTTAAGTTGAGATCATATTCAGGAGACTTTTGTTAAATCAGATTCAAAGGCAAAACATTACATTTCACATTTATTTGGTTTTCATCCGTCGTTAGGCCGTTGTGTGAGTCTGTAGCGAACATTGTAGTGAATGCACCATTACATCATCTCGTTCATCACAAGGCTTTCTCCTCCTTCCAGCCACTTGTTCTCAAGTAATAATGCAACACCATCTCCTCTTAGTGCCTTATGGAAAATTAATTCTGTAGAGGCAATCTGCTATAATAATGTAAGAAATGCACACCAGGGCCACATTCAGTTTCCCCTCGGTTAATGAGCTTGAGTGTAAATTCTACGTCTTCAGCTTTCTTTACACCTGCATTAACACGTGTTATAAGATGCTTCTTTCCATAGAAGCACCAATGAAATAGTACATTTAAGGTGATTTCATTAAACTGGACAGAAAACACTTTGAAACACACCAAATAGCTGTTTAGTTTAGACTCAATTTATTGCATCAATGCAACAGATCTAATTGTAATGTGTCTTTTTAAATCTCACTTTGTTCACTTAGAAGCTACACATGATATAAGGACTCAATCAAGTATTTATCTCTGTTTCCTTGTATTCAAAAATGGAGTTTTTAAAAACTTAAACCAACACTATAAATAAAGAACTGGATTAGCTGTAAGAGAATTAAAGGGATCATTTAGCGTCATATTAGCCAGGATTAGTCATGGGACAAAGAACCAGGGTTCAGTTGATCAATTTCCATCCAAACACACTTTGAATGCGTGATTCCCTGGTGTGCTCCTTCTTGTCGTTTTTAGTTTATTTGAAACACAATTAGAAACTAAATGAGAAATATATTGGTTTTTGACAACCCTGTTGTTTTTTTATTTTAAGTAACATTAAATATCACATAATTAACTTTGTGCAAACAGCAGAAATCATCTTTTTGTTTCTTCAAAATGTTTTTTTTTTTATTTACCTCTGCATTTAAACATCACCACCACAACGCACCACTGACCTGCATCGTTACTCCTCACACTCATCCAGCAAAACTAACTTCTGTTTGACATTTTTTCCCCCCGAAATGATCCTGTAGTTCACAATGTTTCACTGATTGGACTCACAGCAGCTCTTTGCATTTCTGCAGCATGCAAGTTGTTCCCTGTTTCCTGTTGCATTCTTCTTCCTGTCTGCTGATTCCCGGAGAAAACGTCTGCATGTGTCTTTACTGTCACGTCTTCTTCTAGATGTACCACGATGCTTGAAATGTACTAACTGTAGTGAGAAACGTACCACATGTTTAAGTTAGGAAAGAAGAGTGGGTGACATGACAAAACATTTTTGCTTATATAATCTTAAGAATTTGAAAATTTATAAGAAATGAGAAGATTAAGAAGAAAGTCAGACGGGGGATTTTGAGATCAGAATCCAGAGAATGAAAGACTTCTGCTCTGATTTACCTCTAAAAACCTGGAACATACACTATTCACACTTATGTATGCAGCAATATGTATAATTCACTATATTGCTCTTATTTAAAGAGTAAAAGCTGCACAGTTGTCTTGATAATTGTGATATGTCAAGTCTAAGCATTCATTTTACATAACTTCATATCAAATGGAACTATTAATCCACACAAAAAGATGACAATAGTAAAAAATCAACAAATGTCTGTATGCAACAGCATGTTTCCGATAACTCCTTCTGTCCACGTCTCGATGTACGCTGGAGGATGACGGGGGGGGGCGCTGTGTTCGGTCGGGCTACATGTGGAGCCGCCTTCTCCCGTCATCGTGATGTCATCGGGCAACGCTCCACAAGTTTCCCCTCCGAATGTGCAGCAAACCCCCACAACATTTCCAGCTTGCATGGAGAAGCTTCTCATCCTAACCCCCCCTCCACCTCCTTTTACTTCTGTTTTAGCCTCAGAAACACCAGCGACCCTCCCCCCGAATGACGCTTGTGAATAACAACACCGAATGTACCAAATGTTCTACCTGCAGCTCTCGCCAACTAACACTGTTCACTTCCAGCATCCGTAACGCTCACTCCAATCAGAGGAACAGTGCCTTCATGCATATTCATTTTCAATTAACCAAATTAACCGCTATAAGAGTTTAAACTGTTGAATATCGCAGTGTGGAAACAAAAATAGCTGTGTCCATTTCAAGTGATTACTCAGCAAAAGGCATCTGTTCAAATCTGCATCGGGTCTTTGCTCGTATCGGATAAAATGAGTGTTTAAGTTGGACTCGAGGGAAAGGAACACGACGAGGTAGTGGATCCGATATCTCGGCGGCTGACTGCGTGTAGCGGCATGTTCATAATTGATGAGTTGTGTTGCTCGTCGTCTCCCTTGTTGCCCTTCCAGTGGCATGAGAGTAAAAGCCACGCGCACAAGAAAACCGCCTGGACCTCGCCTCCCACCACACCGTGTATATATTATGAGAAGTTATAGAGTGGCCGAGGCTCACGGGCAAATTATCCAGCGACCCGGCAGTTATTACTCAGGAGAAGGTAACGAGGAGCCTGGAGGAGAACAACACCACGGCAGCCACAGTCCTCTGAACTACAAAAATCTATTATTTAGTCAGTTAGCATTCAAGGGGATATATATTCTCTCCTGGATTATGTTTGTTTATTTTCAACCTACCACAAATTTTTAATCAAAGTGTATTGAAGCCTGCACGGGTGGCAGAGAGGAAAGTAAGACACTTACTTTAATCCAAAACACACTTTTATTTAAAGTGGTTTTATTACTGGAACCTGAAAATGCAGCTTAACACAACAAGCTGTGACACTGTATATACACATAACTATGTTTGTTGGTATGAAACAAACTCTGAAGATAATATTTAACCAAAAAAAAAACCCATGCATCATTTTTGGACACATAAATAAATGCTCATGGAACACATAGTGTCCTTTCAAAATAAACTTCCACCTTCACAGAAAGGTTTAAGCAACACAACGACTCGTTAGTTGCAAAAAAAGAGCATGGTTGATGTTAAATTGACTAATTACTTATGAGTCACATGATTAACCAATGACTCGTCATTGAGGACTGACATTAAAAAATGTTGCATGGGACAATAAGGATGCAGGTGTGTTAAGGTAGTGGTTAGTTGCGTTCTCTCATGTCGAGTTCACACTACGAGGCTTTAGACCTGATCAGAGGCAAATCCACATTGGATTCTGGTTCACAGTGCATGAACGCCATGTGTGAACTGTGAACAAAGATGTGAGCTGAGTGCCTCTGGAAACCTGCAGCAGGAGGAGGAGGAGGAGGAGGAAGAGTTGCATGTAACAATAACACCTTTACTGTATGTGTTGCATTTGAAATCCAGACCAAAGCCGCCGTTGCACCTCGAGGAACAGATCGAATAGTAAAGATGTAGAAGGACTAGAAGGAAGGTTTTCATGGATTGTTGGACCAAAACAATGGAGACGAATTGACTTGAGCTTCGGCAGGAACAGCGTTTCGTTACAGGACTCCCGATTACTAGACCGCGAGTTGTGTAGTGAGAACTTGGCCGCGTTTCAATGTATTAGCAGTTACATTATAGTTAAATGCTACGGGGTTGTGTGGATGCAACAACCATATTTTTGTTGACTGATCATAAGTTCTTGGTTTGTTCTGTAGGGGAACCCAGTCCCCCTAAACTAGAAGCCAAGATCCAAGAAAGGGGCAACACTCTCAAGGTCAACTGGATCAAACAGGACGATGGAGGATCCCCCATTAAACACTACCTGGTCCGATACAAGGCTGTGAGTATTCTGGGCAACCAGGGAACTTGGTACAACGTTGCTGCTTTGCTTCTTTTCTTTTTTCACAATTATCGCAATGGTTTCATTGAAAATCGTAAAGGTCAACAGTGGTCGTAAATGTTCACCAAACCACCCAGAAGCAGGAATAACCTTCCAACTCTCATGTACCTGAAGGCACCCTTTCATTGAAATGATGAAGTTCCATGAATTGCATTTTTTATCTTTTCACATGATTTCTTTGTAGAACCTAAAAATCTGCTATAAACTTCTGTGGATGGCCGATCACAAGAATGGGATAATTCTCAAACATGACCCTTTCCTTCCTTCCTCAGAAGCAAGTATCCGACTGGAAACCAGACATCCGCGTCCCCAAAAACAGTGAGTATGTGATCCTGAGCGGCCTGGACTGGAACACGGAGTACGAGGTCCACGTGGTGGCGGAGAACGAGCAGGGCAAGTCGGAGCCCGGCATCATCCTAACCAGAACGGCTACAGACCCCACCACCATCCCAGGTACTGTCCTCATCATCTCACCCCCCTCCCCCCTCCCCAACCATCCACACACACACACACACACACACACAAACCAGCCACAGATGCACCGGGGCGACCACCGTGACCACGAAGGCTCCTTTGTTTGAATCCTCAACCGTTAAGTTTGCAGGTTGTCGGTAACAGAATTGAAATCAAAGGACTTTATTATTTGCTGAAAGCATGCAAGAACAAACTCTAAAGTATGCATGAGAAGTCTATATACCTCCGCCTAGAAGGGGTTGCAGCAATATGAATTGCATGTGACGTTATTGTTATCACAGATAACAATAGAAGATTAGATTTTTCGGTTCTGGGAACCAAACGTAAACATTTAGGAGCGACTGTCTTTAAATGCAAACTAATTCTAATAGAGAATAGATCTGAACTGATACTGATATACTGTTGTAACTTATTGTAAGTCGCAATGGATAAAAGCATCTGCTGAATGCCCGAAATGTAAACGCAGAACGATTTCGGCCAATGAGCAAAGACATTTCAAATTGATACTGCTGCTTCTGAGAATGTAGAATAATCATTCTCGTTTCCTTGCTGTGAAGCTGAGAGCAATTTGACGTCGTTCAGAAATAGTTCCTCTGGAGCAGTGAGCCGAAATATGAGAATGCAGTTTGTACACTAAATGACAAAACAATTGGAAAGACTGAAGTGAGGAATGCGAGTCTGGTTTCCAGTTCCTCCTTAAACAACGGATAAACAAAGACGACGGAGCGAGCTGTCGTTGCCGCCGGAGGATCTCCGCGCCTCAAAAGTTGCTGAAAAAGGCAAAACTTTTCTTGTCAGCACGAATAGTCGAGACTCGAAGCTGGGTCACCCAAAGTTTATCCTCCTTCTAAACCCGGACCGCTGTCTTCTTTCTTTCTACGCCGGCTTCTTTCCAGCTACATGTCCTCCACCTTTCCTCTCGTAGAAGAACATCCTCAAACACTGGCTTCATCTTTCCACACATTTCCGAGGCCAGGCTGCAAAAGATGAACAGAAACTCTTCAGCAGCTCTTTGAAAGCAGCTGGAGTTCAGTGAGCAATAAAGTCCAGACCAGATATGTCGGGTTAATACCAGATACGTCTCTGGCCGGGTGGTCACGGTCAGCCTTTTCTCTGCTCTGTGGTTGGCTTGTGTGTACGGTGAGCGTTTTAACTCGGGCTGCCTCCCCATTCCACTATACCTGAGCTCTAAAACAATCTGCTGAAAAGGAAAAACCCCGTCAGGTTGCTCTCTTTCTGTCTCTCTTTCCTCGCTGACACCCTCTTTTAATTTCTTCACAAATAGATCTCCATCATTTTCCCCTTAAACCGCCAAAGAGTCTATTAAAAAAACTGACAACACATTTGAAGCGAAGAAATGGTTTTTGAGATTGTTGCCAGACGAAACACATTTAAGAGAAAGTATTACATCAAGCCTTCATCCTTTTGTAACACATCATCGATGTGATACGTTGGTTTAGTGCAGGCGTTCCCAAACTTTTTTGGACCCCCTAAATAACGATGCCAGATATGATTTTATTTATAACAATTTACTATTAGATAAAAGCAGAATATCTCAGTCAGAAGTAATCTCCATGTAATTTATGAGTGAACATTGTTGCTGTCATGTGCAAACTTAATTTTGACACTTTAATTTTACCATAAGAACATCTCAGTCATCTCGTGACCCCCCCTTGGCGTCTGGCGACCCCCCGGGGGGTCCCGAACCCCACTTTTGGACTAACTTAAAGACCATGGTGGCTTTAATTACCTCCCAGGTAAACCCACCCACGTCATCATTAGATGCTCACAGTAACGCTCGGTCCAACAAACACAGGACTTTCACTCAGGTGAAACCAGAAATTCAGCTTTATTGGCCAAATAAGTGTGACATTTTTTCACAGTAATTTAACATTACTATGTTAAAAGGAGAAGTAGATATTTTCTGAACTAAGGTGACAGAGATGGGCGTGTGTTGGTAAAACTTATTTTATATCCGGATGCCCTTAAATCCTCAACACTTACAATCACTTCGTCTTTTTTCCCTCATCCCCTCCCTCTTTTTCTTCCTTCTATCGGCCTCCATCTTTCCCTGCCACTGGCAGGTTTTAGTGGGTTTCACAGTTCCGGGTCCACGACTGACCTGCATACACAGTGTGTGGCCTAGTTTAGTGGGGACGCAGCCCAAACATGGTCTTTGCATGGTGCAACTTCCAACCTGGATATTAATCTCGCCCGTTCTTTACGGAGAACCTTTTAAAGGCAACGTGTGCATAGCACATTTAAAAAACAGTTATTTTCTGTTTCATGCGCTTGCTGGGCAGCAGCCATATAGCAGTGGGAGGTTTGGATCATTTATAATGTACCACAGCAGAAGTCTGCATGGGCTCCATCCCCCCTTTAATTTCCCGTAATTACTTTCATTTTATGTATTTTTGTATTTTTTTTATGGGATGTCTAGTACTTCCAAGTCGCTGCTGTTTTTCCTCCATTTCAAGTTTATTTTAAGCTCCCACATCTGCATTTAATCTCAGTAGGTTTCACACCAGTTCTTGGTCATAAAAACAGCTGCTCTTATTTCATTTTAATTTATTCATTTGTTTTATTTACCAGCTCTGTGCGCTAAATTGGCACTGTGATGCAAATTGTAAGTGCAGGGGTGTGACCCAAGGTTGAGTTTCAATCTGTTTAAACACATGTTCAGAGAAAGAAAAAAGCAGACGCACATACAAAAATGACACAAAGTCACCAGAGTGAATGGATTTTATAACCAAAACATCTCAGCGTTGAGCTGCCTCTTTGATCTGTTGTGTAAAGAAGTTAAAAAAAAAACACTTTTATATAATCGGGCGAGTGTAATTTCTGCTCTCCGCAGGTGCAGCTGGGCAACATTTGCAAGCCGCGGAGTCACAGAAGGCGAAATGCTGCCCAGCTGCGTGGAGATAAAACACATCATCATAACTCATAATGTCAAAACAAGCGCAGTCTTTGTACTTCTCATACGGACACACACGGGGGGGTTACAACTGATCCATCCAAATCTCCCCAGCTAAGGCTCTCATTGGAGTAAAAACAATTAACTTTTCCCCAGATTTGATAAAATGCGATCACCCATTCATCCATGTCATAGACTTCATAACCAGCTTCTGGTTTTTTTTGGGGATGTGTGGTTTTGCATGGGGGGGGGGGATGACCAGTGGTGTAATGGTATCTGGAAATGCTGAGTATCGTTTCTCCAATATTAAGCTTATATGCACACTTATATTCCACTTTTATTTCCAATATGAAATTTGACAAATATGATTTAGGTCATGTAAACGGCACGATTAGTTTGAAAAGTAGTTTCCTATCAAGACATGTGGGATATGTCGGTAATATTTGTGTTTTAGGAGCATTCGTTGCGACATAATTTGCCCGTTTACGGCCAACTTTGACCTCACAGAAATACACCAAGTGAGCATAACGTTGCATTATCTGGTGTTGGCACTTAATAACAGTAACAATGCCAATGGGACGTAATTTAGGATCCTGAATGCATGCTTAGAGCTGGTGACATATATAAACAGCAAGAAAAACTATTTCTACAAATACAGGACTTTCAGGCAGGAGACCCATGTTCGAGACCTGTGTTTGTTATAGTTGTTTCTGTTGCCTGTACCTTAACTTTTAATTGTTTCCGTGACAACATACCACCACCACCTCAGCTCATAATCACGGCATGTATTTCTGTGAGATTTAAAACATTATGTAAGACTTATGCTCAACTGTAGCAACGCCGACCTTTTCAAGGAGACGGTTGAAGGAGCGAGGGAGGGAGGAACTTCATCACCGGTTACATTAATTGGAGCTTGGAAATGGGAATATTAGTGAAACATTCATTTTCATTAGCGGTGTAAAACTGCTCAGTAGAAAAATGTTATTTTTTATAAATAAGGGCAAAAACCCGGAATATTTTGTGCATGGGAACTTAGTCATTGTCTCCGGGAGATGTTATTTTTTCCCACTAATTGCAACAGCAAATGTGTTTTGAAGGAAACATAAAGCCGCCCGGATTAGTTTGATGGGCATAATGAGAAAACTTTTCTCATAAATGTATCAGCAAAGTTGCTGAAAAAATGTCAATTGGAACATAAAAAATGTAGCAAATTTACAAACACCCGAGCTATTTTAGTCACCATCATCTACTTTAATTTTTATGACACAATAAATCTGAGTAAATCTTTTTTTTGTCTGTATGATGGTCAGTAGATGCTGATTGGATATTTAAAATATCATTTTTTTGGTTGTTTTTTTTTTGTAGGACCATCACCAGCCTTTTGGCTTATATTCCCAAAATAAATCTAGAAGTTGAACTGTCGCCATAATTTCCCCATGAATGACCCGATGGGGGAATTAATGAAGCTTCTGGATTAGTGGAGAGTATTATTATTATTACACCACTGGCCATTACAAACCAGAGATAACAGCCTGACTTGTGCGTTGTCATCTACCTGATCCTAAACTCCGCCTCCCATCTGCACCATGACTTTTTATTATTGATTATAAATCCTCCTCTTGTTTATACTGAACCTTTAAAGATTGTCTTTGTGTGTCTTGCTTTCTGTCGTCATCCCTCCATCACCTTCCATCCATGCACGCCATGAACCATCATCGTGCCGTTCTGCTAACACGCTATGACTTCTTTTTTTTTTTTTTTTACTTTTGATCCTCTAACGTAGACTTCCTTTTTTTTAAGTCCTCAGTTGTATTTCTGTATTTCTGACCTTATTTTTCTATCTCTTTCTCCCTCTTTTCCCTCTTTCTCTCCTGCTTCCCCCCTGTTTTCTCTCCGTGTCCACTTCCTGTCTTCATGTGTGATCTTCTTGGACACCTATGGACCATGACATTTGCCATACACACAAATTTCTCTCTCTGTTTGTGCTTTTATTATACTTTTCTTGTCACGTGTGCGATGATTATCACTCTGATGTTGAAATATATCTATATATATTTTTTTTATGATGTGTGGTTGGTCAACCACCTCAGCTACCCTTGGTTGCCGATGCGTGACCTACAGTCTGGCAGCTCTCCTGCTGTCCATGCTGACCGCGCTCTGGCTCTCATAAACTGATATCGTTGAAGGAGAAAGAGGATAGTCTGAGCTTTGAAAAATTTTGGCCCAGAATCCTTTGCTTTCTATGCCTTTTTTTGACCCTTGTGCAGCCACACGCAAGTTTAAAAAAAAAAAAAAGGAGTCAAGACATTGGTTTTCATGTCGTAACAGGGTGCTCAGTACTTGCATCATTCTCAAATTGGGGGGGGGGGGGGTGGGGATTTAGATTCTGTCAATATGTTCTTTTCATCTGTTTTCATGTTGTATATGAAAAGATTCAGAAAAAGGGGGAATTTTAAAGGTGACAAGTTGGGACCTGGGTGCTCAGTGGGATATAGTGTAGACGAAGTGTCATAGATAAGATCAATAACACATTCATAATGCCTTAATGTGATCTCAAGATGAGGGGGGAGGGGGGTGATGAATAGAATTATTACCTTACACTGTTTGATTACGTGTCTACAATGTGTTAACCAGAAATGGCAATTGTAAAGAGACTTTTATTTTGGAATTTATTGCCGAATAAACGGACACCATCATTCCACGGTTATGTCACCAAAATGACGTGAAAAAAAAAAAGAAAAAAATAGCATGAACACTGCATGATAGCTGACACGAGGCATGATCCAGTATTCATTGATGTGCTATGCCGCTGCTTCGAGGCGCCCCAGTCGAGCATTATGAATGTGTTAACCAGGTGAAGAGAACAAAATGCTGTGCCTAATTTCAGTTCTTTTTTTGGATACAAGCTTGAAATGTCCTGCTGTGCACAATGGAGGGGAAAGATAACAATTGCAGAAGGAAAACAAAACAGAAAAGGATATTGGTTTATGGTCAGAGTATTCATTTTTCAAGACAATTTTAATTTTTTGACAGTCTATTACGCTCACTTTCAAATGCATTGTTATGTAAACCGCCTCGTCGGGAAGAGGACGGAAGGTTGTGCAGAAAAAAAAACTAATCATGTTTTGTGACAAAGTGTACATACTCTTTTCAAACTGACCCTCAAGATATATACAAGAAATCAGCTGTTCATTGTTTTTGTTTGTTTTTCTTTTTACCTGAAAGCAGAGAAAATGTCTAAAAACATGCAGCTGTTAAACTAAAAACTATTTCATTTTCAACAATGTGGAATTATTCTATAATCTGAGACATTTTTGTAAGTACATATCAGTGTATTTCCATGTAACCATTGTAGGGTTGAAATAAATTGTGTTTTGTTTTTTCTTTCATGAAAGTGACGGCTTTCTGAAGCTTTTAGTGATCGAGTGAACTGAAGATGTGTGAAACGGTGCTTTTCTTGTTCTTTCTTCTCTTTTTTTCCTCCTCCTCTGGAGTTTTAACAAAATGACTGTATTGTTGTAACCAAGATATTGAAAGATTAGAAGACTATAGTTGAAGAAGATACCGTATGCATTTTGAACAAAAGAAATGAACAAATGGTAAACAGTATATAGAGACCTTTATTTGTGTTATAATAGAGGGTTTATTTTCCTTTAAAAAAAGACCTTCAACAAAGGCATACGGCAAATATTATTTTTGTTCGCATAAAGAACAAAGCATTCGAGTGCTTTAAAATTCTGATGGGAGCTCCTTTATGAATGTCAACGACAAACATCACGTTATCTGTTAAAATCGAGGAGGCGTCAGAATTGTATTCACCATTACATTACAGACACAGCATGGATATGTAATTGCTATAAATGCTGTTGCAACAAAGCCTGACGAAATATGTTTGTTTGTATCTGCGTTCCAAAGACGCCGTTTCAGAACATTTTTGCCCTTTTTAGGCAAAAATTAAAATTATTACATCGAGAAAAGACATTTAACACAAACCCAAAAAAACTATTATAACAGCATGTAACGTATGTAAAAACCTAAAGAAAAGCTATGCAAGAGAGGAAATTAAAGTGATAGAAAGCTTAATGCAAATGCATATAAATCAAAGCTAAATAAAAAAAGATGATAGTAAAGTTAAATGAAATACAGAATAGAAATTAATAAGTAAATCAAGTTTCCCACTCTCGCCCGTCATATTACACTATTTTCTGTCACACATCCCCCACATTTCTTGCACCGAGCAAGTGAAGAAGTTTAACTAGCGTTACTCATAGTTACGTTGTGTAATAATGGTTGTAACGGGTGTGAAAGTCCTATAATATATGTGGAATGGGAATGCTGGTGGTTGGATAGCTCAAACAAACATAGGACTTTCACCCAGGAGACTGCTGTTTGAGTCCCAGCGTGAAACCAATAAGTCAACATTTATGCTACGCAAGTTACGTAATCGTAGACTCCGTATGTAAGGAAGTCTTCTATGGGCAGTTGTTAGGTATTCATGCTGTTTGTTACATTATTTTTTGGACATTCACACAATCTTTTTGTTGCCGAAACTTAAGCAATCGTTTCACATCCCTAACAAATGACCTTCTGCAGTTCTGCAAGCGTGTTACGAAGCGTATTTGTGAAGCATAAATAAATACAAAATAAATACTTTTTTGGTTGAGAACTATCTATTCAACATATTTGTCGTTTGCAGAATTGTAACAATACCAACCCTTGTTTCCTGGGGACTGGGTTGCATAATTCTTACGGCCAACGTTCGTCCTTGTCTGTTACACCTATTTTATCTGTTTCCTTGAGGTTAATAAAAGCAACACATTCAGACGTTTAAAAAGCTCTTCACTGGTAACCAAGAGCTACGAATCTCCAAAGTGGCCGTCGAGTGTAGGTCGCTCAAAGCCGTCTATACAGTTTCCATTTGTTCAAACATTTTGTTCCACGCGCTGCGACTCATTAGAGTCCCGCAGAGCCATGAGAGGCCAGACGACGCGGCCACGATCGACCACAGTTCAATGTGAGAGAATTAATAAAGCATTGATACATTTTCAGTAATCACACAGCTGTGGATGGTGATTGTTTTCTACTGTCTTGGTAATGAAAACGGCTGAGAGTCTGTATTACGGAGACCAAACAACTTTTTAAGGTTAGATGAGTATTTCCTATCATCATGAGAGGAGTTGTATATGAAGAGAATGTTTTAATGGAACATTTTGCAATCCTCTCTATTCTTGTACTTAAAGGTTGAGTATGTGGTTCTATTTAGAAACCATTTATAGAAACCTCGTCCAATCAAACGTCGGTTTGGAGGAAATAATTGTACCGCCTGCCTGTCTGTCAATACTTACTTCCTGATTAACGAAGGGGCGGGACTTTTTCAGTTCAGCGATGCGTTCAAAGTCTCTGTTGTTTTTCCACATTACTTACTCAACCTTTAAGTGTTAAAAGAGAAAAAAGGGAAACCCATTCTGTAAATCCTTCACTATTTCACACAGAGAATATAGTTGTTGTCAGTCGGGGTTTTCTAGTGCTTAAACACCAAACACGGCGTGTACTCTACTCCACGTATGGAAAGCACAATCTCACAAGGTTTTCCCGTCCGAAGCCGAAGAGCCCTTCAACTCCAAATAAGCAAATGTCAAAGGTTTTTCCGTCTGATTTGTGACCTTTTGAAGGGGGCGTCGGAGGGGATATGTAGCTCGAGAAGCTCTCTGACTACTTTAGATTGAAGGAGTTCACGTGTTTCAACCTTTTCCGCCTGAAGGTAAAATAACATTGATGTGTATTAAAGCCCAGATTCCCCTGAACGAGAATGAGGAGACGGATTGGAGAATTAATTTGAGAGAGAGAGAAAGAAATACTTGTACATATTTATTTCTCTTTTGGTATTTTCCTAATTTTTTAAGAAAAAACCTTCCGGCCTATCTATTGGCTGTGACCTAAAATGGAAAATGAGACTTGTAATTCTTTCGATTTATTATCCCGGCCGCCGCTGTTTCATCTCGACTAAGTTCTGTCACGAGGATAATAAGAGCTCACGACACCCTCGAGGTGTTTTTTGTCACTCGTTAGTCCCTCCTCTTGTTCATCAGCGCCTACTGAGTAATGATAGCGCTGATCAGTGTTGAGTGATTTTCATTTTTGCTAATCAGGAACTCCATCTAAATGCGCGCATTAGACTGACTCGCGTTGCATATCAACATATTTCTGTTCCCCGAAGCCCTCGCTGCATACAGACCGCCGCCGCCACTTCAAATCAGTGTGAAGGAAGCAAAACACAAAAGTCCTATTTTAGGTCTGAAATCTAGAAAGGTTCCTCCATTCATTTTCCATCGTTTAGCTTTTTATCAAGAGGACATGTTTTGGATTTGAATTCAGTCTGAAGGCAAAAACACGTCTTCGGTTTAACAATATTGTCACTCTGTATTTGATTAAATGTGTTTGAGTTAATCATCCATCCTTGTAATGCCTCCTGCATATGAAAAAGAAAAACAACCTTAATCTGTGAGAGAGGAAGTCTCCATGTGCCCCCAAAAAAGGAAAACAGAGTGAGAAGCTGCTGTTATTTAAACGGCGGTGCAGCGCCACACGGTGGAGGATGCAAACATGGCAAGAAACTTCAACTGGCAAAATGCTATAAAGCAATAAAATCAGAGCCACCAAATAAATAGTTGGGATAGATTTATGTATATTTATAATTTATTTAGGGATCATTAATCCCATTGAACTCATGATTCCCTTCTTCACTTTGACAAATTTAAAAGAACAGAATATTGTGACTGTATCACATCTGCTGTCTGTATTTGCTCTATAAGCGATCAGTTATTATATCTTTCTCAATCATCCAGTTATTATAACATCATGGTGAACTGAGTCGTGGCACTAGTTGAAGGTACCGGGATGTTTAAACCAATCAGAGCCCTTCAGGTCGTACGGTAGTCATGTGAGAGTCGTCCCAGAATAAGAGTCTGCTGTTTATTCCAGACACAACGAATCGTACTGAAAGAACTCACTGCTGCTAATGTTTCATTACTCTTTGTGCTGTTGATCTGCATTAGTATTTCCCATAATGCAATGCAGAAATGAAATGAAGAGCTATGATTAAAACTGTCTCACTACCCCCGATGGTGGTGGTGAGACAGTTTAATCGTGTCAGTCGTTGTACCTTAATCAGTACTACATTGAGTTCTCATATAGTAATGGATATAATAATGTTATAATTAATATACATAGTAATAATGTAGTAATGTGTAGTGTAGAAGCTAGCATTAGGGCTGCTGGATGTGTTGAAACTCAATCTCATGGGAATCTCATTTCCCAACCAAATGTCATTAGAAATAGCATTTAGAGCTACGGTGTTATATCGCAAAACTGTCTGTTCTCTTAGACAACAATATCATCAACCAACAAACGAAAAAACTTTATGGTTTCTGCTTAAAATAACTGGGAACTAAGCAAAACACATACACGATGTAACATGGAAAACACGCCACGAATATCATAACTGTGATTATTTTTAAAAACATGTTACTTTTGGTCTCTTGGTTGCTCATCCTGTGTTTGGTTTTGTTAAAAACGTTATGATTTGGCTTAAAAAGTCTATTAAATAAATAAATAATAAATGTGTAGGCAACAAAAGTGAAAAACCGACTTTATTTCACACTTGAATCTTATTTGTGTTTGTTAAAAGCATAATCAACAACAAAATATGTGACTTTCCTCTCCTACAATCTAACTGACCTTGAAATATTGTAGACATCATTTTAAACCCCGTTTTCCTCAAATTCAGCCCTGACATATTTGGTGTCCTTAGAAACTGCTGGATTTTATAAATATCTTTCTACAGAAAGTCAGAATAATATGTATTCCAATCAGAGGCTTGTATTTGAATACCGTGTGTTGCCATAACAACGTGTAAATTGATGCACCAGCACACGTCTGGCGGGGTTGTCTGCTGGACTATGAGTGGTTAATGACTTCACAGGAATGTGAGGTTCCTCAGTGACACTGCGGCGTGGTATCGGTGCTCACTACTGTACCTGACACGCTTGTAAAAGAGAAATGTTTGTGTACTTCGTCCTGACGTGAAGATTTGTGCCTTCTCCTTCGGCGAGAGCACTCGGTGAGAAAAATAAAAACCCCCTCGGCGCCGAAACCCGGGGGCCACATGATTTATTGTGCCTGTTAAAATGCAAATGAAGCAATTGGCAGAAGGGAAGAAAAAAACGAACAAGTGTTGTCTGAAGTCACCTATGAGCACCTGGAGCGGTGGCGGTTTTCATCACCGCCATCAGAGGAGATGAAGGGTCGAGTGCTAAAGTGTAGCTAGGAGGAGGGTTGACCACAAACGACAGTTTCTGAGAGCCGTGAAGGTAATTTCAAACCCCGGAGACGGTGAGCTTTCAAGGAGTTCACAAGTGCAAATCGTTCCCCCTCGAATTTTTAAAGACGGCTGGAGTCTGTTTTTTTTTTTTTTTTTTTTTTCAAACTAAATTGCCGCAATCAGTATGGGTTTTTTTTATTTAATGGTGCGTTCAGGTGCTGCCGTGTCAATTGTAAATGTGTTGCATAAACATTACTGGGATGTAAATGCTAGAAGCCAGGGTTGAAGTTGAACTACACGGGCTGTTTAAATCACAAGTGAATATCATTTGACGACTCATCACATGATGAGGACCCGGCTCAGCCTGTAAACCTGGTCTGTGTAGTCTAGTGTAGTTTTATATGATGGAAGGGTTTAGCTGGGTTCCCCCCTAATCACATTTTGATTTCACAACCGTAATTCTAATCCATGAAGGTCGTGCAGAAACAGGTTCATCCTTCTCTTCTATGAAGAACTTCTAGTTTTTTAACAGTGCTGCAGGGTTGACCTTTTTTTCTTGGCCAAACTGAAATTTGACATCGCCCTTGGATCCCTCAACAACATAAAAACCAATGGGATTGTTCATCGGAAGAAACTGCAAAGTATTTAACGACTGCTTCTGCAAAACGCCACAAAGAAACTCCCTCGATGCCGAGGAGGAACTGTAATTAACATTCACACTTGTACTCGCCTGAATACAGCATCCTGTAAACAATGGAGTCAGGTAGGCATTATAGGGAAATGAAGATTTAACATCCTGTAAACAATCACACAACATTTATTTAAATGTGGGTTTTTCAGACATTTCTAAAGCATTCAAAAATGTCTTCATAGAGTCCTCCATGGTAGTGTAGATGCCCGTGGGTTCGAATCCTGCTGTGTGTCACGTTCTCCTTAGAAAGTTGGATTTTTCTTCTTTTTTTAAAAAAAAAACATTGGCAAGTGATAGCTTAACTGTTTCCTGCTTTAATCAGAGCCCCGCTAACCGATGGAATTTCATTTCAAAGAAAAAGCCCTTATGTCTCGTTGGGTTTCGTATTGACTGCGTGAAACACGTGGAACATTTTTAAAGCCGCTACTGCATCCGCTTCTACCTCCGTGTCCGTAATGGGACGACATTTGAAAAGCTTTGCTCCCACCGATACTCAAAGGGCCCAAAAAGGCACCAAGCAGCGCTATGTGGGTAAGTAGGACAAAGATCCAGAAGCCGGAGACGACCGATCAGCCTCATTCTGATTCCCTCCACAAACAGGAACAGTTGTTGTGAACTCAACTGAAACTGTTCCAGTCCAAAACACTGTGAGGGGACTCACACGACTGCAAAGAAATGTGCTTCTAATAAGGGGAAACAATAATCGACCGCTAAGTTAGCGGTCGATTATTGTAGTTAGCGGCGCTAACTACGTTTCTAAGGGTTGTTTACATTCTTGCTTCCATGCACATCCTAGTCAATAAGAACTTCTTTTTTTTACCACAAATGTGTTTTTTTTCCTGTTTTGAAGTGTTGTGGTAAGTAGCTTGTTTTGTCCCCATTGAGAGGAAATTGGCGGCATGTTGTGTTTTTAGATCTTTTACCTCAAGTCATGATATTTCCAGAAGTGATCGGAGAAAGCTGGTAATCATTGAGCCCCAAAACACGAAGAGAGGTACCAGAAACAGAATTCTCAGCCATTTCTGCTAACAAGCAGGTTGCATGTAAAGATGTAAATTGCCACTTTTGAGAGTAGTTTTTTTCCTAGGTCTGTAAACTGTACGTGCATTTGTTTATTTTGAATAATCTGAAGGAGGAAGGCACTTTGCCTCCAGAGTGGAATTATAAATGTGGGTATGTAGAGATAAACAGACATGTAACCCCTTTTAACCTGAGAAAGTTTGGAAGTGGCTCTGAAAAAGAGATTGAACGGGTACTCGGAGAAATCCGTGAAAGCGTCTCTCTTTATGGGGAGTTAGCAGTTGGGATGGTGGGGGGAAGGGCCTATGAACCCACATCCCTTATATAAGAGAAAATCTGTCATGCGCTGTGTTTTCCTGATGCATTCATTGCAGATAGATTGTAATTGCTATTTATGTCTATTCCAGTGGTGCGCCTCTGAAAATCTGGGGTAAGAAACACGGATGCCTTTCTTAATGTGAAAAACTCCTTTAATTGGTATTTTGATCCAATCGTGAAAATGATGTATAATCTATGGTGTAGTAGTATTTATGCTGTATAATGTACTGAAGCCATAAAAAAACATCAAGGTTGAGAAATCTCAGCATAAAAAGTCTCCCGTTACACCTTTTTCCATGACGAGTAGTACGAATGTTTTTGAAGCAGGGACTTAATGATTTTTCATTTCCAAACTCTGCATTATTATTACACAATTAATTGCTTGTCATCTTTGAAAAGCCTCTGACAAAATTGCAATAACTGTCTCAACAACAACAACAAGCGGATGGTTCAGTCAGGAAACAAAACATCAGTGCTAGACTTTTTTGTCAGCTATAGTAGTGCAATGTAATTTGATATTTGCTTGTATATGAAATCACCCAAATGAATGAATATAACCCCCTTCCATGTTTTAGTTTGCCCTCACATTGTGATTAAGATTTTAATCTGTGTTTCTTCTTCTTCTCTGCTTGTGTGTGAAATTGAACACCTCGAGTGTGTCGGCCATTATGGTTTTCAAGAGTAAATATGGGGTTATTTATAAGGAAAGCAGAGGTGAGGGGTTTTTATTGTGTTATTTCTCAAAGGAGGACACGCATGACGTCTTGACGACTGAAACTTGAAGCAGTGAATCAAAAGCTTGACTGCATCCCTCATCATGTCTCTCTCTCTCTCTGTCTAACTTTCTCTCTATCCCCTCTCCCTCCTGTTAAACCCCTCTCCTCTCCCCTAACTCCTCTTCTCCTCCCCCCCCCCCCCCTCTTCTCCCCCCTTCTCCCCCCCGTCGCCCCTCCAGCCACCGTGGACGGCGGCTCAGGCCTCGGCACCGGCGCCATCGTGGGCATCCTCATCGTGGTGTTTTTCCTGCTGTTGGTCGGCGTGGACGTCACCTGCTACTTCCTCAACAAGTGTGGCCTCCTCATGTGCATCGCGGTGAACTTCTGTGGGAAGGCCGGCCCGGGCGCCAAGAGCAAGGACATCGAGGAGGGCAAAGCGGCGTTCACGTGAGTCGCCGTCGTCTTGTGATGTTTTATTTAAAGCCACACTAAAAGGATGTGGTCCTACTTACATCCCTATGGAGAATTAGCACACTCACCTTGTTTTAGCATTTTTCAGCTCATTATTGTAGCAGCAGTTAAAAAAAACAAGCCAAAAGTGAAATGGTAGTCACGGTAAGCCGGGGCCATCTTGTTTTTTTGGATCCAGAAGAAGTGACGGTAGAAGTGAGTCCAGGTGCCGTTGCCATAAAAAACGTGAAGTTACCGAGCTAGCTTGGTTAGCAAGGTGTATTCATGATTCTCGCTAAAGTTGATTTGAACTGCGATGCTATTTTAGGCGATGGAAATCAGATTTAATATAAAATGCCTCCTGTTAGCTGACTCAAGTGTAATTTAATACAAGCTGACGTATATCGTGGAATCTGCGACCTGTCACTTAAAGGAGCCACGCCCTTACTTATGCATCGTTTTTATTGAATTGAAACCGGTTGGTTATTCATGTTTATTTGATGTCATTTTGGTCATTTTAACATATGGTGATTCTAGTTGTCGGCACTTTGGCATTGACGTCAACTATCATGCTAGTTTATGCTACACAGATTATACAAATATCTGCTGCTGGAAACTTCAGCCTGTTTCCTTCATGTTTCTTTACCTGCTTTTTTCTTGAGCATGTTTCTCAAGATGAGGCATGAAGTCCAGTATGTAGTTATGGTGTATTTATAGTGTATTTAATGCAGGGATACTTTGATCAGTCGTGAAAGAGCCAGTCCAACTGAGAAGATGGATGGATGGATGGATGGGTACTTGATTGATCCTGAGGGAAATTCAACATGACAGACCAACATATATCACATGATAATAATAATAATAATAATAATAATAATAATAATAATAATAGTAATAAAAAGAAGCTGTGGTATGTTGAGTCCTAACTTCAGGGTATAATATCCAGAACTGTGTTTAACAGATTACCTTTGTCAACATCTACTGCTGTCCAGATGAATGTGTTGCATGTTGGATGTTTGATGAAGCGTCAAATAAATATTTCAACTAAACACATGAAACAGATTCATTGAGTGAGTCGTGATGCGTACGTAGCTGATATCTGGCACCTTTAGATCTGAACGTGTAATAATGCTCGGCACAGTCGGAGGGCGGCGTGAAGACAACAGGTGAGGCCCCCGGGGGGGGAAACCTGCGATCAGGGTCTGCAGGTGGAGGCTGAGCAGATGGTGGAACGAGAGAATGTGCCTCTTAATTAGACTTTCTACATGTGTGTGAGGTGGACTCGGATTGCTGAGGTTGGATCGGTTCCCTGTGTGATCGAGCACAGACGGACCTGCCAACCTTCCTGGGACCTGCTTTGCTAACTGTCTCCTAACCCGACAACAGGAAAGACGAGTCGAAGGAGCCCATCGTGGAGGTGAGAGCGGAGGAGGAGCACACCCCGAACCAGGAAGGAGGGGGTCCCACCGAGCCCAACGAGACCACGCCTTTGACAGAACCTGAGTGAGTATGGAACAGCACCCCCTCCCCCGCAGATTCCTACATCGCTCAACTCCACACCGAGTCGGACCCAGTCCTCAGATGGGGGGGGGCGCCGAACCCACTTTAGACCAGCTGAAAACCCCTGCATGCTACCGTTTTAGCATTTTAGCATCCCAGTTCTGAAACTTCCACGTTCTTTCTATAAGTTTGTTCTTGTATATGTTTTTACCCCTCCACGAATATTAATCGCTAACATTTTTGACCGTGTAGATTTTGTTTTGCTTTCTCACTGCAGCACAGTAGCACTCACTCTGCCTTGTTGATGCCCTGACTCTCCTCCTCCTCCTCCCTTTTTTCTTTCTTTCCCCTCACTTTTCTTGTGACGCTTACGTGTCCACTCCCCGCTCCTCCCTTTCTTTGTCCCGCCCCCCTCCCCTCCCCCCACCAAACAGGCCCGCCGCTGCAGACTCCACCTCCCCGGTGGTAAACTTGCTCCCCGCCGCCGCCACTAACTCTGTCGCCGAGAGCTTTAGCACGGCTCAGAGCAGTCCTGCTAGCGAGAGCACCACGCTCACCACCAGCGCTTCCAGTCCAACCAAAGCCGCCCCCGCCAAGTCCTCCCCCCAAAACAGCCCTGCCGCCGCCCAGTCCAGTTCGCTTAGCGCTAGCGCCCAACCTGACGTTGGGCCCTTGGTCGACCTGAGCGACACCCCTAAAGCTCCCCTCGAATCCAACCCGGCACCCCCGGTCCCAGAGCCGGTCAGCCCACCCTCTGCTAGCGCCGAAGCCCCCGACAGCACCCAGAATAAGGATTTACACGTAGCCGGCCCAGCCAAGGATGCTCTGTGCACAGACTCGACCACACCGGCCCGACATGAGTATGAACACTTCCATACCCCCCCCACCCCCTCCCCCATTCCTCAACATGTCACCTCTGCCCTGGTAGCATCCCAACAGGCCACAAGTGTGTCGTTGTTAAAGGGAAAATCCACCTTAAAATGCACAAAACCTTACGATTACCTTTAGTATCCCTGAATCTTTCGATTTATTATCTAAAAACTTTCCAACGCACCCCCAAGAGAGACTTTTCTCCTTGAATGTTATAAACAAATATTCAAATGATGCATTATCTTATCAAATATGTGCACATTTTCACACATTTTCAGAACAGAAATCCGAATATTGGATAAAGCTATGTTCACTGTTCAGAGGTTTTTATTTTATATCACTCCACAAATCATCATTTCTGTTAACAGCCATAAACACAATAAATGTTTAAAATGTTTTTAGGGAATAACATTTTCTATAAACCAGCTTATGAATGATATATGAACCTCTGTATAAAAAAAAACCCTTCAGAATACAGAATGAAACTAGAAAGTTCCATGTATTTGTGCCTCCAAGGATGAGAAAAGAGCCTTTTACTGTAAAATCTTGCAAGACACTAACATTTCCCCATCATTACACATAATGTGTTATGTTTTATCGCCAGTAGTTTGAAATCCATCATGTTATGGAAGCAAAGTAGCCCATAATGTAAAGATTTAGATGAGAGGATGACAGAAACAGCAGAGCTGGCGTTGCACTCATGTTATAGAAACAGTGAAAGAGTGCTTACCTGCACACAAAAACAAAAAAGGGCTGGAAGCCTCAAACAATCCGGCATTGTAGCTGAGTTCAAACAATGTCTCATCTTCAAGACGCCGTGGAGGAGCTCGAGTGTGCAAAAAGAAAAGCCGTGTTAAAAATAACACCGAAATGTGTCTTTCACACTTTCATCGCAGCTTCTGAGTGCCGACGCCTTTCAGGAGATCCTGACTTTGTTGTTCTGATTATCGGCTGAACAAAGGTTTGGCTGTGGCATTGGCAACACTAATATATATATATATATATATAGATAGATAGATAGATAGATAGATAGATAGATAGATAGATAGATAGATAGATAGATAGATAGATAGATAGATAGATAGATAGATAGATAGATAGATCATGATTTGCTTATTTTCTCAAGATGATGATTATGATCATTTAAGGTGGATTTCTTTTCCTTTAAGAATGCCGGATGTTTGGTCGTACACATAACTGGCACACGAATACGATACGTTGGGATGCCACCAGTGCATTGTCTCCATTCAACCTCCACCTCCACCTCCACCTCCACCTGTTTGTTTGCTCACTTAACGGACTCCACTTTTCCTCTCCCGTACAGCTTCTTTATGTTTCATTATGTAAATGATTTCTGTGATTATTAATCGGTTACACCACGTAGCTGAAATGTGCATTGTTTTGAACAAACCTGTGCTCCAAAGCCAGATTTTTTGGGGCTTAATGAGGTAACTTCTGAGTTTAACTTTCGGTTTTCAGTCCTACAAAGGTGGTTCACTTCTTCCCGGGGGTTAGATCGCCATGGTGACGTATGCTGCTCACCTAACCTGCTCTGATATAACAGATCGACTCATACAGAGTTAAAGCTCGATGCATGGATCGTGAGATAATGTGACACAAATAAGAAAGAAAGGTGACGTCAAATAAAGCCAGCACAGTTTAAACTGCCACATGCAGAAAGGAGAGTCTATTTTTACCTGGAAAAAGGTTGGAAAAAAATGGGGTAAAAAAGTGTAGCTGGCCATAGTTAACATCTCGCTTTCACATTTTTACGTCCTACTCACAAAAAACTCTGTTTCCCTCGATGAAAGCAAAGAGATGTCATAGCTCTAGAAGTGAAGAATTCCCCCCTTTCCCTGTCTCTGTAGCAGAACATTGAATCCTCCTGTTCGAGTGAGTTTAATGCTGATGACCTCCAGCAGCACCACCAGCATCGCTCCGCGTCCTCTTCATTCTGAAAGCCAATTAAAACGCCTAATTCCTGCAGAAAGCCTTCATTTCAGCGGCTTATATTCGGGGGGGGGGGTTGTTGCCCAGAGCTGTTTGCAGATGTTCCTGATTCCCGGGATCCTGTGAGGACGATGAGACAGCTATGGGATGAATTACAGACCCTCTCTCGCTGTCTCTCCCTCCCTTCTTCTCATACTTTGCTCGCCCAGACGGCCGGAGGAAGATGTCAGCCGTGACGTATGGGGGCAGTTGAGATATAGTGGGAAGCCGGGGCGCTTGTCAGCTCAACATCACCTTGATATAACTAAACTTGTCATTGGAGGGATTTCTTTCTCTTCATAACTCTTTGACGGGACCGAAGCGCATGCAGCTCTCCCGCTGATCTATGCGCAGATGAAACGTCTTAATAGACGTCCTCGTGGGTTGGTGAGCGACGTCCTCCTCGGGCGACACGGACCCTGTAAAACAACGTTTCAAGAGCCGCTCTTTGGATCAGAAAGTGTACATTTGAACGACTTCTGATTCATGTGAGTGTGTCTCAAGAGAGCGATGGCCGGATCATTCTAAAAGGGTGCTTAAAGTACATTAGTCAGAAGTATAATTTACCTTTGTGAATGTAGCGCCCGCTGATTCATGAGTGGTTAATAGGTAGCGCTGCACGGAAGAGCTTTTCAGTTTAAAGGTCAAACACTGCAGCAAAGTCGGCGGGAGAGTGGCTTGGAGATGGATTCTCGATAAAAATGTGCGGTTGTATCGCTTGTAACAGATTTATGTCATTAGGCGTTAACGGAAAAAGGTAACTGTAAGGCTATTGAAAAAGAGGATATGGTCTCATTTAGTCAAAATGGGGATTACAGTTTAAAAAATACCTTTAAAAGTCTCACAAAATGGCTTCTAATGTTAGTATAAAATACAATTAGCAATAATTTAGCATGTAGAGCAGAAAATGATGTCCATAAGGTACATTCTATTTCTATACTTAAAACATAACACCTTATATATACATTATATTCCCACTCTGAAGTCGGCACACGTGTGAATCTGTATCTTCTCGCTCCGCCGGTAACAACAGCGATAAAGGAAGCACACGGGAGGAATTTGCCTTTGGGGCCTTTTCTCCCGGAAAGGGTTTATTTTATGAACTTTTCCTAAACCGAACCAGGTAGGGTTTGTTGCCTACTCCTAAGGAGATATCTGGCAGGAAAAGCCCCGAAGGCAACCTTCTCCCGTGAGCACGGAGGAAGAGTACTTCTTTTTCAACTCTCTACTTATCTTGCTATACAGACTCTACCTGGCGGCGAGAACCGTGCAGCCCATTCCCAAACATCAATGCTGTTTAAAATATCACTGCAGCCTTAAAATAATATTAACACCAGCACCTCGGGTGAAATAAAAGCTTATTTTTATTTTGTCTTTATTGGACTATTTGGTATCGAGGTAATCCAGATGCAATGGAAAGTGGTAGATGATGCTTCGGCATTGTTGTCTGAGTAAATCTAATCTCTGAATGAAGCGTGATAATGACACAAGCTGAGAACGTTTAAAAGTCACACTTGCAGAACGTTCTTCGCAGCAGCATTTTAATTAAATCCCCACATGTGGTCACATAAGAACGTGCAAGAGAAGTACCAACTCGTTATTTGAAATGACACGTGTACAGGAGATATTAATTGAGCATCTAAGCTGTAACATATTAGTCTGGTTTTCACCATACTAAGGTCAATCTTTTAAGATTGAACATTAGTCTGGGGAAGCTGCGCTTTGTTTCTACTGCTAAAGAGGCGGGATCAATGGGCATCGTTCAAATGACTCCGTACGCAATTGGATAGTCCTACAACCAATCAGAGCAGGCCAATAGCGTGCCAGGAGAGAATGGCCGTTTCTGATTGGAGCCAAAGATTCTGGCAAGAGGGGATCAATGGCATCGTCAGATGATCCGTACGCAATGGATAGTCACAACCAATCAGAGCAGGCCAATAGCGTGCCAGGAGAGAATGGCCGTTTCTGATTGGAGCCAAAGATTCTGGCAATGTAACAGCGAAAGTAAGCCTGAGGGTGTCCAGCCTAAACTGCCGAGCGAAATCCAAATTTCCCGGAAGTTCAGGCAGGGTTCACCCAGCCTAGTAACATATTCTAATAGCAGTAAATAATAAGTAATATTCTACATAACTTCTAGGATTTTTTTGAGTTAACAAAAGAAAACATTTTTAAAAGTTGTTCATCATTTAAGTTGTTGGATCAAAAGCATTGAATGCATGAATATGTTGTCTTTCTTTCTTAAGATAATATTAATAATAATCTTGCATAAAACTAGCCCAGTGGAGTTCATGTGGTTCAGTGTTTTTCACACTTTTTTAACAACACAAAAATGATAAAAATTTGTTTTTCAAGACACGATTTAATCTAAAAACGTTCTTTCATGCGTATTATTATTCAAAGCATATACACATGTAAAATAATTAATAAACGATACCAATTTAAGCATTGAGGTGGCGATAACGAGCTCTAATTTGTTTTTCTCATCAGTAAAACAACCCAAATGTAAGCTCGCCTTTTTAGATTCAATTCAATGTTATTGAATTATTGAAGTTGGAATTATCAGAACAATATGAACGTTCAGGCTTCACCAGGTGACTCAAAGCTGCACTGCAGATTTAAACGTTAAGAAATTGTGAAATGTATTATTCAACACTAAAATCTCCAGCCTGAGCTCCAGGCTTGTTTGTGTGGACGACAACACGTTATTTCACCTCAAAATTAGGGATCAATATTTTCAAAGATGGCATCAAAGTTGGAAGAATTTGCAAATGTCTTGTCTTTTATGGCGCCAAACAAATGTTATGCATGAATTAAATCATCATTATCATTATAAATCATTGCACCTGGGGTTACTGATGCATTTAAATAGGAATAAACAGAGGATTGTGTCTAAAAACAACTGATTCCAACTTTACGGGCAACCGTGTATAAAGGTCTGTAAGAGTCTGATGTATTTACAGCCTATGGAGAGCATACAGGTGTATATATAGATATATTTAAATGGCTATTTGAGGACAGAACAGCATGACTGTACATGACACTTCTTCTAAAAAACAGGAAGCTGCAACACACACACACATACGCTGACAAAATGTTCGACTTAAGCAAAGTATGGCTTTAGAGTCTGCCTCCATTGTGTCTGGGCTGCGTCCAGACGGCGTGTAATCCTCCTCGTTGTATTGTGAGTTTGTGTTGTAGGTTGCGCCGCTGTCTTTCATTCCCACGTGCATTGTTTGGCGACTGTACCGTCGCCGTCTCATTCCACATCAGCATTCATTGTTCCTCTGGAAGTAGCTGTGACATCCATGTACTCTTTATTTGATGTCTGGCGAGGATAGTGAGCTTGATCCCATTATGTGTGAAATGCATTCAGTTCCAGAAGGGAAAACAAATTCCCACAAAGCATCTTGCATGTCTCCCGACCTCCCCCCCCCCACCACCACCTTTTTTTCCCCTCCTTCTTTCTTTGAAAATGACACAAAAGGCAGCTCAGCGCAGACAGTTTAGCTGTGAAACAGAGTCTTAGTGATTCACCGTTAACAGAATCTCCTTTTTTTGTTTTGTTTTGTTTGCCGTGTTTGTCCCCGCAGCGGTAAGACCGTGAAGGACGAAGGCGTGAAAGGCGAGACGGAGGTGAAGAACGCCACGGCCGAGGTGAAGACGGTCCCCAACGAGGCGCCCCAGATGAACGGCAACGAGAGTAAAGCGTAATGTCCTCGTCACCCGAGGGCAGCAGGAAGAAGACGTGGTCGGGGTCTAGGCTTGGGTTTTCAAGGTTAAAAGGTCGGGTGGGTTAGGGGTTGGGGGGTGGGAGGGGGGTCACAGTCACTGAAACCTCAAAGCAATGTCACACACCACCCCATCACATCAGAAAAAAAAAAAACAGAACAAGAAAAATCAACAGAAATGCTAAAAAAAAAAAAAAAGTTTAAAAATCAAATAAAACATCATGGGTCTCTTTCTGACCAGGAAAATGGAAAGACCTCATTCACACGCCTTAGTTCCTTTTTGAACGTCAGTTTTCTATTTGCTTATTTGTCACAGAGAAGAAGAAAAAAGTCATACCTTTAGTTCACTCTCGCTCGTATGTAACGTTAAAAACCGATCAGCTGTTAAATCCGGAAACTACTTTCCTATAGAGACGTGGTTGGACTTTAGCTTTACGCATTACTGCCCTCGTGATGTACACACACACACACACACACACACACACATGTACATCACCGATACTACTATTCTTTATGCAGTTACGGTCATCGTCGTGGTAATGGATTATGGGTCTTTCTTCCTTTGTCAATATTTGTGTTGTGTTTTAAATAATGATGCAGATGTTACTGCCTATTTAGCTTCTTTTTTTTTTTTTAAATGTGTTATTTCCAGAGGTTAGAACATTAGCATGCCTGTTTTGTTTTTTTGTTTTTTGCAAACGTTAATGTATTTCTGTACATGTTGCTGTCATTTGGTTCCTCTTTTAGATGTTTTTTTTGTTGTTGTTTTTTTTTATCCCTTAACGTTGTCTCCATATGGTTCTGGTTGGAGGAATCCTGTAGCCTAAGCTCTGAAAAAATGCAAGATTTATGTTGCTATTAAAGTGGAGTTTGGGGGTTTTAACCCCGACTCCCTAAAAGACAGACTATTCTGTTCTACGGCTCCTGCATTTTGGTAAACGCCTTCGCCTAATACATTATGAAAGGAGGGGGATTTTGTTTCTTTTGCAGATACATTCATAAATATGTCATTTCATGTGGGAAGAAACATGGTGATCCAGATGTTTCACAGCGTAGTTACAAATTAGCTGTGTAGGAGTGTGGTTTTTAGGAGACGGGGTCAGCTCGGGTTTAGGGTCAGGATATTGCTAAAATTGTAGATTACAGCTGTTTTTCCTTTTCAAGGGCAATCTGTCAAAGTCAGAATATCCAGACTGAATAAGTCATAACCGGCTTATTTCTTCTGAATTTGACGGAAACTTCCGGTGCGTCCTAAACTCCCACCGGTCAGTGCTTTCGGTCAACGCGTAAGTCAGGAAGCGATCACGTGACCAAATACAAACCAGGCGTTTTCATGTGAGCGCTGGTGAATATATTATATGAACTGGACCAATGAAAAAAAAAGGGGGGGGTGTAAATAATAACGGTTTCTTCTTGGAAATAGCCACGTATAAGTTATATAGATAGATTTACCGGTAACGTAGAACACTATGCAGAGTGGTTTTGAGGTTGGTTTGTCTTTGACCTCACGCGTTGATGAGGATCGTCCTCTCGGGGGTTGGGAACTGGAAACAACGAACTTGTGAACCACGTTTCTTCGTCGCTATAGTGCAAACTTTGTTCTCCTCCTCCCTCACACACATAACCTCATCCTCTCCGTCAGCCTCCCTTTAAACACATTTCGGACCAGTTCTTTGTCCGACCAGGTTCTGGGACTTAACCGTGACTCCAAAAGTCCAAAAGTGTGTTTTTGTCAAACCAGTTTCCGTCTGAGGGAAAAGCCTGCAGCGATGTGTCGTAGTCGTCGTACAGTTTATCACTTTGCTCTCAATTCACTTTTATCACTCGAGGGCGAAAAGGTCCGCTTCCTGGAAAATGTCTGGAAATGATTGAATGAGTCACAATTGCCATAAAAAATATGTTTCCGTCCGATAAACCTACTGTAGCTAGTAAACACAGAAATTCAGTTTTGTTGACTTAATAACAATTTTATTTTTCCAGTTTCCAGTTTAATCAGAATCTGAGAGGACTGATGAC
This sequence comes from Chelidonichthys spinosus, assembly GCA_029853015.1. NCBI lineage: Eukaryota > Metazoa > Chordata > Actinopteri > Perciformes > Triglidae > Chelidonichthys > Chelidonichthys spinosus. The sequence goes on from CM056835.1 coordinate 19,777,857, forward strand.
ATTGTCTGGGATAAATCTGTCCACTGTGCATGACGGAAGCAGACCATTTATGCATTTAATTTAACATGAATAAATGTAATGTTTTACAAGAAAAGCAGGCAGAGAAACTGCTTTTAGAATTTGCATGGGACTTAGCATTCCTGCTATGTTCGGTTGGACCATTCAAAGTCTGGACGTTTTCGCTCATTCTGATGCAGACATCGCCCGTCTCTATACCCTCCAGGCTTTTTAAAGGGGTTGTTAAAAAACACAGAAGAATAAAAATTTTACTCAGCCAAAGGAATTAACATTTAGTGAAACAACGTTCTGCTTGTGGATTCTCCTCGAGTTGCAAAGCAGCGACAACAACTAGAAAAGCACACCACATCCTCATCAGCATATAGTGTGACCTGAACAAGAGGGCAGCATAGATAACAACACAAGGACACACATTTGTCACGCGTTACAAAATGAATGAGCACAATATCCATTTAACTGGCGACACAATGCACAAAACAGGTTCCACCTTAACTGGCATCAGGCTACCTCTATCCACCTGTAAGACCAGTTAGAGACCAGCTTGGACCACCAAACCAGTCAGCCCCACCGACCTGTTCTAAGCACAAGTTTTTTTTCCCCATGAAGATCCAGATTTTTTAGCATGCACACTGGACAGAAATACCCAGACAGAGTTACCCGTCTTCTGTACATATTGTCTAGCCCTTTCAAAGTAAAAGCCCGATCAGTCGAAGGGTTCAGATCTAAGGGAAACTGTTAAGTAGCGGAAATCTGAAATTTGGACACTTGCTTATTCAAAGTTCATCAATGTTGCGTGTCCAAATGTGACGCTGCGTGTCCTTTCAGTCAACCAGCAAAACCGCGGTTGAGTTTAAGTAAAGCTGTTCTCAAAGACATGTGGAGGACATGCAGTCACTTTCCTTCCTTCATAGATCTGTGTCCTCACTCGAGCCATTAAGCGTAGCCTTTCAGCGGTCCTCTTCCACTAAACTGAATGACTGAATTCTTTTCTTTTTTTTTTTTTTTTTTGCTTCCCAGGATGGAAATAGGTGTGTGGTGTTTAAAGGTCTTTTTTAATGCATAGAAAGTCAATGAAATGCTTTCAAAAAGTCAGTTCTTTGGATTCAGCAGGTAAAGTCTGGCCATATTTTTTTTTTTTTTTTTTTTTGTACCGTGTTCCTCTTACTTTAGACTGCAAGCTAGTGCACTGTGAATGTGTAGCTCAATGTGTGTCCTTCTTTGTCATGGAGTTGAGCAGATAGTTTGAGTGTGTAAAAGATGTAGTTAGTGTGCAACAGAGTTTCCCCCACGTCGACGTACAGGAGTCGAGCAGCGGCGAACCGGAACGACACAGTGCCTTTTGAATAAGAAAGTGGTGGCATGCATCCCGCTTCTCTCCGTGTCTGTCCATTAAAAGCTTCACTTCTCCATCTTCGGCCCATTTGCCTTTTGTTTGTTTCCATCGACTACGTTCACATTGTGTTGTGTATATAGAGAACTGCTGAGTCATTCTGGTCCCTAAAGGGTGATTCGGGTCCATTACAGGCCTCTTTATTTTTTTTTTATGTTTTGCCATCATTTCTATCATTACAAATATATTTGGGTTCAAAGTAGAACTGACATAATGTATTGATACTGTAATATATATATATATATATATATATATATATATATAAGATATATAAGATCCTCAAAAAAAAAACATCTCCGTCATGGTTTTAAATATGTTTGCAGAATACCCAGTATAACAAAAATATCAATAAATTAAGAGAAAACCATTCCATAAAATAAATATCATGTGATCAAATGATGATTTCTGGGTAATACAGTATATAATATTATTAATGGTAAAAATATATAACTTATTTGTAAAAGAAAAAAGTACAAAAATCATAATAACCAACCTTTCGCTCACTTCCACTTTAATTTTTACCATTTTACCTCGTTGTTAGCATAATGGTTAGCATAACATAGAAAGGATGGACAAAGCAAACAATAAGAGCCAAGCCTGTCATCGACTGGAGTTATTCTTAAAGAAAACATTTGGACGTACTCATCTTAGATAATCCCATTCAAACCACATCAAACCATCACATTACAGAACTGTCAGACACAAAGACACGTTTCTCAGGTCCCATTGTCTCTAAACTCTCTACAGTCGTTTATCAGAAGAACCGAGCAAAATATATTAGAAATAATAAATTATCAAAGTTTTTGATATGGGAAAAAACAAAAAAATGAAGGCTTCATGTATTGTATTGATCTTCTATCGAGTGTTCTGTAACTTGTAATCTGTCTCTTTCTCCCCAAACGTTTATTTTTGCTTCAAAAGAAAACTGCTTCACAAAGCTCTGAAATGTACTTTAAAGGGAAAAAAGGGGATAGTTGTTATAAGTGAATCTTACTGTCTCTGCTGAAATACAGTGTAAAAAAATATTCAAAATGTGAGTTTTTTTCTGCTAACGAGGTCGAAAATGTTCTGGAATCGCAAAAGTTTACGTGAAAAGTTTTTCTGCCCGTTTCAGCGGCTCCTGGTTTTTGTTTGTGGGGGCCTTGGAGGAGGACTTGGAGGTGAGCCGGTCCCCTCTTTGTTCAGATACTAGAAGAACGACACACAGGCAGCCTTGCATTTTTCCCTTTGAGTTCCTTCTGCTTGATCAGTCACAGCAAAGACATCCAGGAGATGTTTTCATCTGGCCGGGAGACACAGCAACATGAAAGTTTCAGTGTCGGAAAAAAATAGAGGAAAAATAAAACCCCAAATCTTGCCAAGAGTCCCCGTTTCAAAGTAAGAATCACCGACACACAACTGAGATCAGATCCTCTACGGGTACCAGCTGGCCCCGGTCTTTGATCCGGATCTCTAATCTCTCTCGTACTGTAGGTCAAGCATTGGTCGACTGTCCTTGTGTTCAATAAAGAAAAGAAGCAAATACACCGTGAAGCTTTTTCCCCGTAGACTTGAAGGTGTAGATATTTTAAGTGCTATGCTAAAGGCTAAATCAGGCAAATCGCACAAAATGAATACAAACGGGGGGGAAAACTTTCAGAGACAAGACTTCATAATATTCAACTATTGTTCTAAGTTAAAAAAACAAACTAACAATGGCAGCGTTTGCATAATAGTTTCCTCTTCTTTTATACTTCAAATCTTTGAATTCAACCCGGAGTTATTCAGCGTGTTTGAAAGGGTTTTTCTTTCTCACGCTGGAAGCCTCGGCTGAAGGATGAATACCAACCCAACAATTTCAAGACTCTGTTCATTCATGGTGCAAAAAACAACATTTGAACACAGAACAGAAGCACAGGAGAATCTGAATCTTATTTGTTTTTCATGTATGTAGTCGATGAGGATGGAATAATAGTAAAACTAGTGAATGAAAGGCTGCATCACCCGTCATGTCGTGACTCATTTTCAGTGATTACGGTAACTTAACTTCCACTCAATCAAAAGGCTCCATGCAGCATGCAGCTCTCCATATTCACCACTAGAGGGCAGAATGCCAACAGCTACAACACAGGATTGTTTTTGTGTGATTTAAATGATAATTTCTTAATTTAATTATTAAATAAATGCAATTGATGTTGAATTAATTATGACTTTAAGTACCTGGAAATGAAGACATGTCCGAGCATCGTCACATACATCAGATATAATCAAACAATCATGGATCCCTCAATGTGTTCTTCTTTTGTGCACATTCAGATCTATAGCGCTTCATTCTCTGATTTGACCAGAAGGTGGCAGGCTAACTCAATTTAACAGCCACATCCACATCCTGGTTGGTTGAAATGTCTCTGATTCAGGAATGTGACTAACCACAAATGAAGGTTTCACATATATATTTCCAAACCACCTGTGAAGGCAGTTTTATGCCCACAAGCGTCACTCTGGATCTGCGTTTATCTGAATTATTTAAAAAAGACAGCAGGATGATTCAGTCTGTAATGAGGATGCGAGACAAACGCTGGTCAATTTGAGGTTTTTTTTGTTTTTACGAGTCACCATGTTTCCTTTCCACAACATTTATATATGACGTCTGGAAGAAGCAAATCACTTTGTAACGTTCATAAAACATAGAAACTCAGGCGTTAACGTCACACCGGCTTTCAAATTCATCAATAATTCAGTTTATCTGAAAGGCTTTACGGTGTTTTTCTTTACTCTTTATATTTAAGTAGGTTTTACGGCTGAAACTAAACATTTAAGATTTGACATAACTTCTCCCGACTGTCGATGACATGAAGTATATTTATAAGCACGCCAGTGTCCTGGTTAATGGTTCAAAAGGAACCCAAAGGCCATATACTAAAAATAAAATTCCTCTTCCCCTCGACTGCAGGCTTCACCCCCCCCTCCAAACTTTGTACACACACCAGATTAGGGTCCTTTTCAGGGAGCGCCGCCCCTCCCCCACCTATAACAATGGTCCAGTGTGGTCATCTCATGGCCTGGGTTTGATCCTACACACAGATAGCTGAAAGCAGAGAGCCTCGTGTATATTACCTGTCTGAACACTCATTTATTACCACACACACACACACACACACACACTCGGCCTACAGCGAGGCCTTGCGTTAAGCTGCTGGTACACACCTCACCTAGCTCTCGGTCAGAGGCGACATCAGTCAACGTGTGGTAACGAGTTAATTAGTAAAGCATTTGTGCCGTTTCTACGGCCGTGTTTTAATTCACAGTCTTCCTTCACAATCTTTATCCAAAGTGACTTCCAGTGAGTAAGTAACAGTACATCACGTATCAGCGGAAGACTGATTGGATGCGATCGATCAATGCTACCCAGAACCAAATTGCTTCCGATACCAAAATCTGCAGATTACGTTTATGGAGATTTTATAATTATAAAATAATTATAAAATATCTTTCTATTAAAATGTATTCATTGCGACGCTCACCCACAGGTCGGTTAGAACTAAAGAAGCATATTGGATGAGAGGCCAAACGTCCGTTAACCTATGATAAAGCTTCCAGAGATTACCAAGGCAACCTTTACAGACATTCATTACAATCTGGGATTATTAAGAATACTTTTAAGGATGTCTTATTTTTTTATGGATTGGATCAACTAATGAAGAAACACAATCGGGCGTCTTAAGATCATTAAGACTTGAGACCTCCTTGATTTGACATATAAGATACGAGGTGGTTTCGCTGGGGTTGCTTTCCGAGTGTTTTTCTAGAAGTAGATTCTGTCTGTCGTGACAACTTAGTTCCCTGTTAGCTGTTTCGACATTTCCTCACCGACTTCCCTTCAGGAACTGAAGGAACTTCCCGAGATGGACGGAGTGAGTCAACAGCCGCGGAGCTATCAGTAGCATCTTGTCCCCAATGCATTGTGGGGCAGATCAATTCTAATGCATTTCCTGGGCCTCACAGATCTAAGTCAACTTTTTTATTATTAAATTCTGCAAAATTAGACCAAATTTCCTTACAAATCTACATGGAAGGCTGGTGTACTTCTTGACACAAAAAAACAAAAAACCTTCCATGTTTCTCTACATGCAGTTCCGCCTGCATGCGGATCGTAGCAGCCGTAGATTTGATTTGTGTTTAAGTGCAACGTGCAGAATAACAGTCCATCATTCCCGTTGCTGGATGCTGCCGTCCTGTCAGCACTAAGTGTTCTCATCATCTGCCTGCTGAGAATAAGATAATATTCTACTGTTGGAATAATAATTCCTCACAGTGAAAGCTTGTAAAAAAAAAAAAAAACGTGTTCAGTGAAGCTGAAGTGATTTGACGAAAACAGAAGGCCACACTTTACCATCAAGGTTAGCTTTGCTGAGAAGATGAGTGAAGGTACCCGAGGCTGAGTGGCAGCTTGTTTTCAAATCTTTCATTTTTCGTCAGATTGTTGAGGAATATTTGTTATTTCGAGCTGAGCCACGTTTCCTCCTCGTCTCCTTTTTTAATTTTTTATTTTGCCTCAGCGAAGAGCCGGCCAGCATTCCTCTCCAGAACATTCTGCTTCATCTCTGCTTCCCAACCTTTAAATCACATCAGTGTTACATCATAGCACACACACACACACACACACACACACACACACACACACACAGCAGCACACACGCATGCCAAAAAAAACTTCTCCTTCCCCCTCACGCAATCTTTCCTCCCCTTTTTTATCCAAACTTTCTTGCAGTTGCGAAGACTCGTCTTCTACGTGTTTTTATCTTAAACTCGAGAAGAAACTGTTCATTTTCATTCTGCACATAACAAACATATTCTGGATGTAGACGTCTGTTTTCTAGATACAATGAGATATTATATTCAGTTGTCAGCAGATTCATAGACAGAAAAAAAATGACACAAAACACTCATGCAATTACAAATAAATACTAAATAATACTAATAAAAGAAAAACGCAAACCGTACTAAATCTATTTTTTACATTTAAATATGTTTTTTCAGCCACTTTTTGATTTAGAGCTGAACTGCATCCCATTTTGTGCGGTCAAGTTTGGATTATTGTTGTTGTTTGTTTTTCCACCACGTTGCCCTGGCGACGGCGTGACACAATATACCACAGAACTCAAACTCCTTCTCCCTGAGTCATGACTCAGATATCATGCACTCGCTGCTGGAATTAGAGGAAGCCACCAGCTTCAGAGAAAGCAACCTAAATCATTAAGGACCCACAAATGTATACGCCGAAGTCATCATCATCACGTTTAGCTTTAGCATCCGTCCAGGTGATTGTATCCATGGTTACAGTGCAAATAGACACAGCTAGTAATGCATGCAGGATGAATGTTGGTGCAGATTTACTGAAATGTAAATAAAAGGGCCCATCAGCCCACATTAATTATCCTTTTCTTCAGATTTATTTATACACCTTTTTTTTATTATTTTAAAGTGATCTTTATATATGTGTATATTTTAAAGTATATATATATGAGTGTTATGACAAACTTTCATCCCTTATCTACAAGTTCCACCCGAACCATAACTAACATGTTTGTGTTATAAACTTCTATTGACATGACATTTAAAAAACAAATGACTATAATAAAAATTCATTATTATTATAGTAGAAAAGATCATAGAAAATGTACATTTCATAAAAACATCGACTGCCCATTTTCTTTCCCTGTTTTTTTTGGGGGGGGGGCATTATCTTATTGCACTGGACCTTTTCAAAGAAGAGCAACAGGAGTTCCGGCAAATTACAGAACATTCTGGTTTTTGATCAGCAAATCTTCAGAAGGGGGCTTCTTCAAAGAAATAACTTCCCACTTCACTTCTTAGGCTGAACAAAAACTCCTCTTAAATGAATGGCTTTTGCTCACAGCTTGTGGCCGCAGCTGGCAGCATTGTCGGCCGCTCTCGTCCTCCGGCCGCCGAGCAGACAGACGGAGGGATGAAGGGCGGCGGACACAACAGGTACACACACATGAAACGACCGGCAATGATTGGCCTGCCTCCTCCTCGGCAGCGTTGCCTGGGTTGACAAGGTGCCGGATGATTTCTGTTGGGTTCTTTTGTTTTTGCTCGGGTTTCCTCGGATGACTGTTTTTAATTCCTGCATGAAGATGTTTGAGTCTTTTATTATTTTTGCTTTAATGATCCATAGAAGATCTGAATAGCACTGCGGGCCACTGATCATCAAAAGCAAAAAAAAAAAAAAACTGGTTTTAATGACAATTCCTCTGGAACAGAGAGCCTCGATTCTAGATTAGATTTGATAAATAGATGGATGGGCAGTTTTTTTGCATAGTAATCACCATAGCAACCGACCCCAATCATTAGCTGGTGTCAGAAACTTCATTTTCAGATACGTGTTGCTGCAACTCCAGTCAGGTTGTTGTTAAATCTAGACAGGCAAATTACTAGACAGACCCCTGAAATATCCAATGTTTTTTTGGTTGGTTAAAGGACCAGTATGCAGCATTTGGGGTATACATATTAGATTTAATAACTATGTTTTAATTGGTGTAGAAATCACCTGAAACTGAGAATAAGTGTGTTTATTGTTCATATCTACAGAGGGAGGGAGTCCTTTTCACTGAGCCGCCATGTTTCTATGGTGGCCTAGAAAGGACAAACCCAACACTGGCTCCAGAGAGGGCCTTTTGTCTTCTTACCGTCCCTGAAGGCAACCAGCCGTTCTTCTCCACACACACATTTACCGAAATGTTCTTTTTCCTTCTTTGTGTATATTCTTTGTCCGGTAAGTTGTGCGACAGCTCCTCAGACCTCCACCTCCTGTCTCACCTCACTCCATCCTGTCGACAGGCGTGTCAGCTGTTTGAATGTGGGGTCAAGTGGCGTTGCTGGCTTCCAGCTCTGAGATGGAGAGGAGGGAGATTTTCCCCCTTGCTCCGAGCCATGCACAAGTGTTTTTGGAGAGATTTTCAAAAGCAAATTATTGTGAGCATTCCTCCATTGTTATGGTGTACAGGCTGAAATCTTAGCCACAAACACCTTAAAACCAGAACTGACTGGATGGCTGTATCACACTAGAGGAACATGAGGAGGAACATCGGGGGGGATTTAAGTAAACCAACACTTTAATTCAATGTGTTTTGTGAGAAAAGTGTCGGCCGGATTGATTAACTGGACTGAATGATTGTCGAGGGGAGATTTGGAGCCTGTTAGAGAAACGGCTCAAGAGGGTGTTTACACAGCGTATAGGCTGTTCTAATCCACTGTTTGTTCTTATATACGGAAGAACTAGGGCCACATGTGAATTTTGTTTTTGAGTTCTGAGATTAAAGTCAGAATTCTGAGAATAAAGTCAGAATTCTGACAATAAAGTCAGAATTCTGAGAATAAAGTCAGAATTCTGACAATAAAGTCAGAATTCTGAGATTAAAGTCAGAATTCTGAGAATAAAGTCAGAATTCTATTATTATTCTCAGAATTCTGAATTTAATCTCAGAATTCTGTCTTTTAAAGTGAGAATTCTGAGATTAAAGTCAGAATTCTGAGAATAAAGTCAGAATTCTATTATTCTATTATTATTCTCAGAATTCTGAATTTAATCTCATGTGGCCCTAATCCTCTTCCGTATTTATACCTATGAGAGGTAATGTGCTGTAAAATGCGAGGCAAGACAAGCACAGGACTTTCACCCAGGAGACCGCTATTATGACCCAGAACCAGAATCGACTTATTTTACTGTTCTTTTGTCACGTAACTTGCTTACTTGGAGGACTCATTAGACACCACTTTTCTGTGATAAATCTGTATGTGTGTGTGTGTATATATATTGACATCGAGTCTTTTCAACACTCCGTTGATCAATCTGCAAGTTGAGCTCGGATGATGACTTCTTTGTTGCTCTGTTGCTCTGTTGTTGTTTTGAAAAAACACGCACCATAGTGCTAATTTTCAGACTGCTTGAATAGCCGGCACAAGCTGCAAAATTGAATTCAAATCTATTTTCATTATGTTTTTAGAAATAAAATACTGGATGAATCAGACCCCTCAGTAAAACACTTCAGCTAGTAGAGAGGAATGAAACTGTATTGTAACTTTAAAGATATTTAATGTAAAATAGAAAAGGAAAAATGAATGGCAACAATGTCAAAAAAAATAATTTGACAATAAGACAATATCTATTTGTATTACAAATGTTTCTGAAATTGTCTCTTTAAATGCAAATGAAGGTTTATCTACTGCAAACTGTTAGTGAATGTCTCACAAATAGTCAAATAAACATCAGAGTATAAAGAATGAAGCAAAACAGCACAAAATCTCCAACCAGTGCATGCAGATAATTATCCTTTCGCCCGAGGTCTTGCCTCTAGTTGCAATAAAGCAGACACACATAAAAAGTCAACTTGATTTTTGAGACTTTCAATCCATTGATTACCCAAATACGATACAAGGGGAGGTTTGATTGGAGTTTGATGGAGCGGTTTCAAGTTAAAATTGTCAAGGTTATCCTGAATGATTCCTGTGCAGACATTGGAAACAAGAAGAGAGAGAGAGAGAGAGAGAGAGAGAGAGAGAGAGAGAGAGAGAGATGTGTGGAGGATTAGCTGTGAGGACGGAGCTCCCCTGTGGTGAGCAGGCCTTCTTTCTCCCAGGAACACTGTAAGGTGATTACTGTGTCGTTTGCCATCGCTCCACTGGTTCAGCACTATGGACACAAGGGCTTGACTGCCTCTGCTCGGACACAATGGGAGTAAGAGTTCGACTTCATACATGCCTCTCCTTCTAACGCGTTGTGAAAGTTTACTTTAACCGTGATATGGTGAGAATGTTGCATGTAGATGAGCATCAAAACTGAAAGAAACGGCAAGAAAAAAAGGCTTCTTAGCTCTCCTCCACTTCAGACAGCTGGGTTCTTGTGTGTGTGTGTGTGTGTGTGTGTGTGTGTTGTTGAATTCGGGAAGAGAAAGATGAAGAATTGGGTGATGAAGGGTGGAGATGTGGTTCTTTTCTTTTCTCTGAACGTAAAGCCAGCTGTGGCCTTGCAGTGTAATACTTGTCCGGAAACACACACACACACACACACACACACACAAAACCTGAACGACATCAGCACCCTGACACTACAGCCCGTTCTGGTTCCCAGGACTGCTACGGTCGCTCGACGTATAAATCCTCACTGCAAAATAAACTTTCAAGTAGGTTTACTAGTGTGACTACTGAGTGCTACTATTACTGAAAAAAAGATTGGGGTTTGGGTTCAAATGAGTGTGTTTGTTTAGTAGCATGGACGCTGCATAACAAAATGAAGTTAAAATAATTCTTGACTTGATTTACACGGGACACGAACAGCACCCTCCTGGGTGAAAGTCCTGTGTTTATTTGACTTTTTTTTAGTTGCTTAATTCCGATGCAGATGGATTTATTTCGGTATTGATTGAAAGCTTAGGTGTGCTTCGGTATCAGATGCCAGGGGCAGGGCGGGGCGGGGCGGGGGGATCCAAGCGGACCCTGTTCGTTGCCTGGACTACTAACGCAGGTTGTCCTAGCAATTATCCTACAGAACAGAGGGCACAGATCCCCCGCGTACCCCGCGTCCGCTACGCCCATGGCTGTATGTATGTGCGTTGATGATATATACACATAAATAAGGAGAATATTTAGTTATTCCCGCTGTGTTCTGCAGTGATCTAATGGAAGGTATTTATCGTATACTGTATTACATGCATTTGGGCCGTCTCCTCCTCCTGCGGTGAAATGACAACAGAATTATTTCATTAAATCTCAAACATCATAAATTATAAACATACAGTAAATTTAAAAAAAAACTTAATAATAACAAGGGAATGAAGGAGGCACAAAACATGACACAGAAATGATTACTTTTCTAAAAACGAACACGAATTAAACATTTAGTTGATTCAATATTTCAAAGTGATTTTGATTTGAGATACAAGTCAGATTTTAAAAGAAGGTGTTAATATGGAAAAAACTATCCCTCATTAAAAGCGTCAAAAACATTGCTGGAGTTCATCATGATAACGCAGATCTAACGTATGATATGGAGTGTCTCCTTTCTCCTCTTCTTGTCAGTAGGAAAGCAGTGTAATCTCACATCACTCCCCATGTTGCCTTTTGACTGGAAATCGCATCCAAAAGCAGTACAATGTGGCATTTTACATGAAATTACCTAACAAACGCACGTAAACAAACACTAGCGTCAATAGCTATTCTACCCAGTGCAACCATTCTACGTCATCGCCCCCAGAATGCATTGCGCGCGGAAAACATGGCGTCCTAAGTAGGTCAAAATATGTACTAAATATTATATATTTTTAAAGCAATGGCAACATTTTGTGTGCTTCTAACAACATATTTTAGTACAAGAGAACAATTGTGGCGTATTAGGGCCTACATGTCTTCATAGCCGGGGTTCCTTTTAAAGGTGAAAAGTGAATCTTTCGTTCGTTGAGAAGTCACATCCGAGAATTGTGGGGCTGTGGCCCCTACAGTGTCAAACAACAGAAGTCATCTCAGGACACTTAATATTGAGCAGCACTTGAATACGCTCAATCAAGAGTCAACACTTTTAAGTCAAACATCACAGCAAGCTTACAGCAACATGGCAGAAAAAACTGCTTAATATTTAGGCAGAAATCTCGTGCACGCTTGGTCAACGCATTTGTAGTAGTAGTAGCATTAACAGTAGTGGTGGCATTAACAGAAGCATGTATCAAGTAGTAGTCCGTGGCAGCAGGCACAGCCAGGCCGGGACCGCAGCAGCAAAGAAAAGGCCCCCAAAACAACCACACCGGCAATTCCCTGACCCTCTTACTACAAGAGATGTCAGGAGGCTATCTGAGTTGAACATAAATGTAGCCTATTTAAATAGGAGATAAGCCGATCCGTTACCCCTCAGCTTGGTGAATAATAATATTTTAATGATCCTTATGTACTTCCAATATTTGGCTCATGGCTTGAGCATCTAGGATGGCGCAGATAACGTTCATTAGCAGGTGGGACCACCTACCCATTGCTTTTAGGTTGGACACATTGCTACTGTGGTTGCTGCTCCAAAGCGGAACGAATGAGCCATGCAGCGTTCTGGAGGGAGGCCGCAGAATTGGCAGAGGAGGCGGAGGTGAGAGGTGAACCAGGCTCGTGACAGGGGTTCTCCTTCCTCCGTGATGAACAGTGGCCCCTGTGGGCTGGCTGGAGCACGGCTTCCAGATAGCGGGCATGGAAGACAATGGACAAAAATCAGAGTTAGTTTGGGAAATAGGAACTGATATTCCACTTCTGTCTCTATCAGTTTTGGAATGTTTCAGGAACACAAAGGTAATGACTGTGGAGTGTTACATGGCCTATGGTGAGGTCTTGGGAGAGGTCGAAGATCGTGAGCATGTGGTGAATTCTCCGCACCTTAAAGACTAGAGATGCACCAATCCAGTTTCGATCATGTGACATTGCCACGATATAAATGGACTTAATATTATTTATCAACAAATAAAGTGTACATGAGCAGCAAAAGAAATAAATAACACTTGTAACCATGTAAAGTGCACTGTAAACAGATATTTTAAAATGTAATATAAAATATATTAGCTGCCTGAAACGCGACGGACAAAGGCTTAATGAACCGGCGCTTGCTCAGTGTTGCTCTGTGTACTCATCACTAGCTGCTAGCGTGCTCTGCGTGATGACATAACCAGCATAGCAAACAGAATTGAAGCGACTAGATCGCTGTAACTGTATTGCTGTGAAGGATGTTAATAAAAATGAAATGACTGGATCGGAATGCTGGATCGGCCTCATTCATCCGATATCCGATCCAGCTAATTACTCGATATCGGAGCTGATATCTGATCCAAGTATTGGAGCATCTCTATTAAAACCCATAAGGCTGTTCCTAGCAGTGAGCCTATGAACCAAAGCACCCATTCCTTGGTGGGTGATTAATTTGACAAAAGTGGAGGGATGAAAAAACGAGACAAAATGTCTTGCCTTGGGTTCCTCGTCTGGGATGCACTGATTTTGGTTGTCCCCGTCCCTGCAATACCTTATCCTCATCGGCTTTTGGGCCTGCCGGCAGATGGACTAGGCTATAGCCACGGGTTTGGGACACAGGTTGGATGGTGTGAGAAAGAACTGCGAATGGTGCAAGAAAGAAATTGGTGGCCAGTGCAGTGCCTGCTGATTAGAGCCAGGTCGACCACAGACCAGTCCAGTCTTTGGTTAACCTCTGAATGAACATGGCAGCCCTGGCAGAGAATGATTTGTGGTATTCATAGAACAGAGTTCTCCCGTATGACATGGCAAGATGGGCAATGATGGAAAGATAGGTATCCAGTTCGGCTCGACGGGATGGATAGACTTTGCAGATTACATCTCTGTATACGCCATAACAACGGAGAATCCTGCTAGTGTCAGACTCTTTCCAAATCTAGGATCATTAGGCTATCTTTTAACATCACGGACACATCACCACAATCTACCACACGCTTATCATTAGGCTTAGGATGGTCTTGGCTTGACTTGACTTGACTTATCACGCCGACGAGAGCTGCAGGTGTCTGAGGGGGCGGGCTCTAAAGAGACTGTAGCCGAACACCGTCGAGTCGGAGAGCAGAGTCAACGTAACTATGGTGCTCAAGCGATAGGCTATATAGGAGGTTGGGACATCTTCGGGCCGCGTCGAGGAGGAAGCGGCAGGTTCCCGGGATATAAACACGGCAGCCTGGAGAGAAGAGCTGGAAGGTGAAGCGGTAGTGGCCTCTAAGCTTTGGATCCTGGAATTCATGCTGGAAATAGATGACTTAGTGGAAGACAGCGCTACCATGATGGCGTTGTTTGCCGGAGCTGCAGAGGCAACTGCTGAAGTCGGGGCTCTAGCTTTTTTGGCCGACGGGGCAGCAGCTGGAGCGAATGCTGAGTTCCGGGAGCTGTGTTTGCGTTTGCTGAAGCTTTCCGAGGAGTGGAGACAGGAGCTGATCGGCGGGTGGAGGTTGGAACCCAGCGCAATTTAAAATAAAGCTTACAGTTCCTGGTGTGACGCTCCGACCCGAACATCGTTGGCAAACAGAAACTCCAGCGGCTTTGGAATCGGCCAGTCATAGAGCAATGGGACATCTGTGGCGTTACCTTTGCCTGCCGGGCGAGAGCTTCGACGGAGAGATGGAGCCCTCTCATCGTCGGCTTCCTCTGTTTCGGGGTTTTGCTGAGGCTCGTACCGTCATATTGCTGCGGGTCCTTATCATGGACGGAGAGCGAAGACATCAGGAGCAGCAGGATGAGTACGAACGCGAATAGCAAATTCTCTTCGAACGGGAGCTCGTCTTGCAAACGCCGGCAGAGGAAGCAGCGAGGGAGGTCAGGCTAGAGCAGTTTAAAAAGCGCGCTCTGAATGCAATTTCCCAATAGGAAGCGAGCACGGGGAGTCAGCTGAGCCGTCAGCTGATCTCCTAGGTTTTGACAGCTACACTGTTGCTGCTGATTTAGAGCTTGACGTCGTGGCCTGCCAGAACTAACGCTAGGCTTGATTTGTCGGAGTTGGACTGCAAATTCTCTCAACCCAAGAGTGGGTCAGGAGTGTTGTTCGGTCCCACGACTGAGTCAGGACTATTGTCCGGTCCCAGGAGTGGGTCAGGATCAATTAGTTCATCTGCAAGAAGAGCTCGATCAGAGTACTCTGCGCCACGACCTCGCGAAAGAGGCCCTGGCAAAACAAGCCTCCGCCAACCAGCAGTTGGTAAATGAACTCCAAACCGCCATGGAGGACAACAAGGACCTACAAGCTGATTTATATGAAAAGACCCTGGACCAGGAGCTGGTGAAGGAGGACCTGAGAAAACAGGCCTCCACCAACCAGCAGCTATCAAGTGACCTCCAGACTGCTGAGGAGGACAACAAGGACCTCCGAGCTGAATTAGTTCAGCTAAAGGCAGAACTCAAGGAGAGGACCCTGGACCAGGAGCTGGCGAAGGAGGCCCTGATAAAACAGGTCTCCACCAACCAGCAGCTCTCAGATGACCTCCAGACTTCCGAGGAGGACAACAAGGACCTCCGAGCTGAATTATCTCAGCTAAAGGTAGAACTCCAGCAGATGACCCAGGAGCTGGCGAAGGAACCAGAAGACATCGAGGTTGTGAATGGTGGTGATCTTCAGGGAGCTGAGGAGCTGCACCAGATCTCACCCGACCAGCTGGAGACTGAGCTCCAGGTCGAAAGCCTCGAGCAGAGTCTTCCTTGTGTGGAGCTGCCAGAGGAGGTGCAGCCCAACAAGAAGAAGAAATCTCTCTTCAAGAGGTTCCGACACAGCATCGGTCTGCGTAAAAGACGTTGAACTGGTGCTGTGTTCTAATTTGGCCCTAAATTTATAATTTTGAAAATAATATATGCTGTAAAAAATACAGCTATATATTATTATAAAAAAAAGGGCGGCACAGTGAATTGTACTGTGTCGTGTGGGTTTTCTCCGGGCGCGCCGGTTTCCCCCCACTAGAAAAAAAATAATTTGGCCCCAAATATTAAATTTCTCCTCATCCTCTCCCATATTACCCCCTCCCCTGTGGGTTTTTCTCCGGGTGCTCCGGTTTCCCACAACCAAAAAAAAAAACCTTTCCGGGAACCATCACCTTAACGCGGTGGAGAGGTTTGCGTGTCCCTATGACCCTGAGGCCTGTGTTGTCTGGAGCTTTGTGCTCCTGGTGGGGTTTCCCATGGCAAATTGGTCTCAGGTGAGGGGCCAGACTAAGAATGGTTCAAAAGACCCCCATGAATATAGGAAGAAGAGTAGTGACCCGGCCTGGAGGAAGCCTGGAGCTCCCGTCTGGAGCCAGGCCCAGAGGGAGGGCCCGTCAGCGCACGCCTGGTGGCCGTCTTGCCACGGAGCGCGGCGCAGCAGCAGCAGCAGAAGCAGGAGCAGCGGCAGCAGGAGCAGCAGCAGCAGCAGCAGCAGGAGCAAGAAGAGAAGAAGAAGAAGAAGAAGAAGAAGCAGCGACATGGCAGTTTTGAGAACGTTCACTTTTTATATAAAAATAAATTAAGTTAAAATATTCCCTTTGATAGAAAAGGAAAAAACACTGGTCTCGGTCTGAGTTAAAAGTCCTTCGGTTCAGGGAGTATTTACCCCATAAACATAAAATAAAAAGAATCACCGATCATGTGTTTTATAAAAGAGTCTTTCAATTGTCCTTTCAAAATAAAAATAAATGGCTGAACTTCAGCGAGACACAATCACCGCCAGCAACAACGTTGCAGATGAGACAGCAAAAGCGCACTGTGATTAATAAAATAATATGTTTACAATGAACATTGATTGTTGTCTTCCTTATCTTACAAACACATGACATCCTCACGGATTCACGGATGTAACAAGTATAGGATGGCTTAATGGCTGTATGCAGGGGCGTAGCCATCATTTCAGAAGTGAGGGGGACAAATTGTTCTGATGTCTATTGAGTGATTTATCATCCTCTCGCATTCAATTGCTCCTCTCCTTAGTGGCTAAAGAACCACATAACTGCAAACAGCACAGCACCAGGGGACCGCCTTTAGTTCTTTAGAATTATATACTATCAAAATCTAAAGTCAAAATCTAAAATCTAAAGCTGAGTTGACACAGAATTAGTCTCTAACATCTACAGGGTAAGTAGCCAGATAATAAATGTGCGAAGCAAAATTTATAAATACAATTAAGAATAGTAGTGGTAACATAGCTGTGGAAATTAATCGCAAAGTCACTTTTATGCTATCTATATTCTTTCTCAGCTAGTTATATTCTCTTCTCACCTGTGACCCTGCATGATCATCCTTGCTGGCCTCCGGTCCACTTTCTCCTCCCTGACGCTGCTATTTCTATTATATAAAGATTAAAAAAATATGTGCAAAACAATAGTGAGCACAAGTTCTGTGCAGAAATTAAGGAGGAGTGGGCATATTTCTAGGTGGTAGAGTAGCCAAAAATTGTAGTCAAGTAAGAGTGTTGTTACTTTAGAATAATATTCTTGATATATCAAGTAAAAGTAAAACGTATTTTGCAGTAAAACAACTCTCAAAGAGTACAATGTATCCAAAAAGTTACTCAAGTAAATGTAAAGGAGTAAATGTAACTAGTTACTACCACCGCACCTAGCAAGCGATTCAACATAACTAACAGTTAACAATTGTTAACTAGCTTAACTTGATAGGCCTATATTGATATGTATTAGACATCATTGAGCTAAACATTATCTACATGCAACAGCAGTACTCAACTTACATGGTTTGTTTGGAAAAGCAGTAAGGTTTTTTGCCTCTTGGCTGCTGGTTTGCTGAACATGGTGAACAAGATCTGAATCAATGTCTGTGTGACTGAAATCACAACAACACAGCGGTGTTTGCCGTCTGGCTCTGACTGCTCATGGTGCGTTCGAAGGCGGCTCGGAAAAACGCGTTTCCACGTGTTAAAATGAATTGAAGGGTTGTAATGGCTGTAAAAAGTGCGGGGGACAGAGGGCACAGATACGGGAAGTGCGGGGGACATGTCCGCGTACCCCGCGTACCCCGCGTACCCCGCGTCCGCTACGCCCATGGTTGCAACTTCTTCTCCAGCCACACCAGGATCTAATACTCCGGTGGTAGTCATACATGCACAACTATTATGAATGCTGCTAGCACTACAATCCCTAGGGATACTCGTAGTACTATCACTAATACAGCTACTAAAACTGATCAAAGCGACTGTGATCACAACTGGAGAGGAAGCAGATATATTCTCCTAACGATCAAACTTTAGAAACTGTGAAATTCACCAGTTTCCAAAAGAGGATTTGGGTGTCTGCGTTAACTGGGTCACCTCTCTGTGCATCCCAGCCTCCCAGTCTTCTTTTCACCGCGACGTCTTGTGTGAAAGCAGATTTGAGTGGAGGAGAAAAAAGGAAACACAATGAATGTGGCGGGCGTTAGGCTGATGAGAACGAGCGGCCGGACAATATACTGATGTTAACATCCCTTTAGTTCTTTGAGGATTGTTTTGTTCGAGGCGACATCATCTTCCTTTCACGAGTGACGGCTGAGATGATGGATTAGTTCAGGTCTCCCTTTAATCAATACTACTGTATCCCACAGAGTTACTGTAGTTCTTGCTGGGAGATATAATGGATTAAGTGTCTAGAAAACATAACACTGAGTCTAACACAACATTTCACCAATCGTTGGAGCTGCATCTTCCTTTTTTTTCTCTCCTCGCTGCCACATTTTCCCCTCCTGCGTTTATTTCTTCACCCACCATTTCCCCTTAGAGTCCTTCCCTTACTCATTACAGTGATGTGAGATTAATTTAAGTACACGGACTTCCTACTAAACTAGTCTATCTCTGGGCTTTTTGGCCCCTTCTCTGAGATGTCCATGCAATCTCGTCTGAAAGGAAAGAGGCTATTAAGCAGCCCTTCAAGGGAGGATGGAGGGAATCAAACCGAGGGCGATTGAACACAGGTAGACAAACAAATTCACACAGTGACACTGGGAAGCGACTTGTGTTAGTGTGTGTAATGTATCTTCATCCTCTCTTCGGTTTTCAACATAATACTGAATGTATGGTTAGAGAATAAAAAAAAGGTCCTAAAACTAAGAAATAGCATTTTATTTACACTTAGAATGTTTTTTTTTGTTTTGTTAGATTTCTGAAATAAGGTCTGTGATTAACACAAGCTCAAGAGATTTAAACATTTTGTGACTAGAGTCAGTAAATTGCCCACTCGCAAATTTTGTGACTTAAAAAAGGAAAGCCGCTAACAAGCGGCTAAATGAGACCGCAAAACTAAACTGGTCCGCCTCAGCTCGGTGGTGATGGTGACGTGACCGCCGGGAACGTTTGTTTATAGCCTGGCATTGGATGCATTCAAGGTTTAAAATGTAAAAAAACATGATAAATGTTGATGTTATTTGCAACAGAGAGTATTTTCTAATAATTAAAAACCCAATGGAAAGAAATCATATCTTGAGGGAACCAGGGCAACTTCCAGGTTGGCTAATAAAAATAGATCTCCCCTCTAATGCTTTACAAGAAGCTAATATATATGATTATATACTCTAGATGTCAACCTGAGGCTGACACCATCCTATTTCTTTTTCAGGCTGACAAGCACACACGAGGTATACAGTACTCTGACTGTACTAAACACTAGGGTGCAAATATGTATTATTGATATTAAAACGTTGATAGAATTAATTGTATAGTTGTTCACATGATTTTTCTCTGCAGAATAATGAATTTGCTCGAGAACAAATTAGTAACTTGCTATCCAGAATGAAACAAATCAACGTCAATGTGGGTATCATCAACGTAGAATGCAAACAGTTCAGCCTGGCACTCCGGGTTACGTTGTGATTTCAGGTGTATTTGCAATCTACACCAGTTCAGCAGCATTCTTAAGAATAAATGCAGCCAACATTCACAGAAAGCCGTTCCGGTTTATCAACTGGCTCAGATTTCTCCACCAGCTCGGATTTCTCCCCCGGCTCGGATTTCCCTTTTTAAGTATAGTAAAGTAACGTTAGTCTAGTTAGCAAGGCTAGCAAAGTGGCCTACGGAAGCTCTTAGCTGTTAAATACGGATGATGATATGTCAGTGTTGTGTCCGGTACATGTTTCCGCTGCCCCCATGTGGCAACAAACAGTTACTGCAGCTTTGATGTGTTTATTCCACCGGCCAAAAGAAAAGAAAAAAGACCCTTAAATTTAGCACAGAACTGGTGAGTGTCGAAACACTGATTCAGCACATTTAGTCTTGCACCTTTAACCCTTTCTTCTTCTAGACCACGTATATGAAGGCCCACGTACTTCCCACAGGCTCGATGCCTGAGGAATGGGAATCCCCCGAGGGAAAGCCTCGATGTACAGTGAAATCCCCCTGATTTATTTGGTCAATGTCTGCCTCATCCACTCTCACTGTACAATGCATGCGGACGACCTGAGGCCTGGGAGAGGATTGATCTCCTGTCAGACCGTAACCGGGGGCTCCTCTCCTCTCAGATCACCACTTTTCTGTTGTGATTTCTTCCACCAGAGGAGATTGGAGTCTAAATGGGTTCAAATGTGTTAATTATTAATGAGAAAATGACCCCACCAAAGTCCATGTGGGGTTTTGTGTTTTGTCTGGGCCAGACTCTCTTTTTTCTCTTTTTTTCCCTGTGTATCACGTGTCTCAACCAGAATAGATTCAGGGGCTCGAAGCTGTGATTGAATTAGAACATTCATATGTGAGAGATGATATTCAAATTATTATTAAACAATAGCTCTATTTTAATTAACTGTAATCTTCTTTTATTCAATTAGCCTTACCAGTGTTCATTTAGCAAATATAAAAGCGTACAGTGAAAAGGATACTAGAAGGATACAGAAGTCCAGAGAAATATAGATGAGGCTTCTAGAGAAAAGATATTTGGTCCGTCTTTGTCTCTTTTAATGTTTTTATTCTTATTATTTTCTTCTCTCCACTCGGGAGTGAAAAAAACAAGCTTGAAGCTCGGATAAATCATCAACTTAATGTTGTTTCCCCTAACAAAAGATAGGGGTCTCAGTGTGGCAGCCTGTCACATACCTTTATATGTACTTAACGATGGGATTTTTGTGGCCCAAAGTCTTGTCAAAAAGGATTACGTTTTTTTATTTAGCTCTGAGCGTCTTGTTTTTCAGAGTTTGGCTGACTCCAAATGTCCACCATTGGGACTTTAGATCATATACGCCTTGATGTTTTCTGGCAATTCAATAAATAATTGGTCATACAGGGTTTTGTATACTCCTGGGTGAAAAGTACGGACTATTTTTCTCATTTTACGAAGAAATTTGTGCAAAATGAATGCATTTTGTGAGAAATCTGAGTCTGTATGTTCTTGTTTTTATCAACTTACAAAAGTATGTAAGTGTGTGTATCAGGATATCTTCACATATGATTCCGTCGAAACGAGATCTAGCCCACTTCAAGCACTTGGGTTGAAGCGTGTAAAACCCCTGAAAATCCCCAGGGGGCACTGCAGTTTCCAGAGGCAGATGAGTTCAGGTTCTTCCTTCCAGGAAGTTCCCAGTGGAGAAAAAAAAAAAAAAATCAGTGTAGCCATGTGGCCTGTTTATGGTGAGTTTTCAATGGGAATCCCATTCTTTTTTAATATACATACACCGTTTGCTCCAGCAGTGGTAAAGGTCATTGTTTTTCTGTAGTTTACAACAGAAAATGGCCATGAAATGCAGAGTTTTCTTATATAACATTTAAACTGCTGCCAATACGATCTGATGTCGTTTAATCTGTAGTGAGTCTGATTGAAACGACTATTTAGGTGTACCTTTGATGATAATACTATAAAACAATAATGAACCCACTAAAATCTGCCTGATGGTTGTGTGCCCATATTGAATGGTTTGGGAAATACGTTGTTGTGTGTCGTTTGTCTTTGTGTTGTACTTATTTGACTTTTTTTTATTCATTTTGATTCGTTTTTTCACTTTTATAATATAAGCAAAGTATTATTCATCTGGTTTTCCACATTGTTTTTGTCCGTGAAAAGAGATATTCTACGTCTAAAAAATAGTAATTGATCTTTAAACCGATAAACTGACACACATGTTGGTTACTAAATAAGTACTTTGTTTAAGTACAACTCTGCTTGTATCTCCACTCCCTTCACCTGCATACTTTTTACACCAGTACATATTCTAATCTTCCACTCCCTTCCGTCCTGCCTCCCTACACAAAGACTACTTCCAGCTTAACTGCAGGTTAATCGAGGGCTGCAGAGCTGGTATTAGAAGTCTATACAGTCATGTTTTCCTGAAATAACCCTTTGTGGTGGGGAAGAAAATGTAGAATTCTCATTTAGAAATCATATATTTACACTCTCAGATGACATTTCTTTGGTTGAAAACACACTTTATAAGGAATGCACACAGATCATCAGGTTGAAAACGCCTGGTTGTCGTCGCCTGGAATAATTCCAGGTATTCACTCTTTCTCCCTGAACTTTATCTCGCTGTGTTCGAAAACGTAGCAATCAGACGTCCTTAAGGCTGCTTGACCCAGCCCAGCTTATATTCACTTGTAGAGCCACTTGTGAGTCCATGAATGGTTGTAAATGAAGATTGTTTTTTGTTAATAGCTGTGTCGAAAAAAGGAAAATCCCCCATTGCTTCGTTATGGAATGATTGCAGAGTCTTTAGGTCAAGGTTCTCCAACTGGAACTGACCACACAAGCTCCGGTTTGCTGGGGCTTCCATTCTTCTAGCAGACAAGAGACTTATTGATCTGCAGGATTCTCTTAAGCGCTGTAGTTTGTCCTCCGAGGGTGCAGCCGACGGCTCGGATTGGAAGTAAACAGCCACTTGGTAAATAAAACACCTAGGTCAACACCGCTATTTCACCCATTAACCTGGAGCAGGTTGGCCCAGTCTGGGGGGGGCGGGTTAGTGTGTGTGTGTGTGTGTGTGTTTTGTGTTGGAAAGGTTTGAACTGAACTGGTTTTCGTTGGTAGTAGTTTGGAATTTAGATCATGATTTATGTATTTATTTGTCATCCTTGTTTCTGTCTTCCTACCTAAACTTTCGTTCGATTTTACATTTTAATTATTATTATTTTTTAATCTTTCTTAAAAAGTAAAAGTTAAACTTCACCATCAGACTGTTTGGACTGACACTTTATTTTACAGGGATGTGTTTGAAAGGCCTGGGGGGGGGGTTAAAATAAGATCCTAACTGTGATTTTTGGCTTCACCCACGAGCACATGGCGAAGCAAAAAGTACTTCCCCTACCAAATCCAGCAAAGGTCAGAGGTGGAGGTCAGGGGTCGGGGAGGTGTGGCCTCAGTGCCGGAGACGCCCCCCAGGTTTACACAAGTGTAAAAAGAGTCCATTCAGATGGGCTGCATGGGCAGACTTTCACAAAGGTCCACTGTGTGGGGGCCTATACCCCCCCCGCACACACACACACACACACACACACCTCCTCCAAGCCATGCCTTCACAGGACACAGACAATAGGGAGTCCGGTCAGCAGAGCCACATACATGTTAACCTGAAACCTTCACTGGAACACAAATGTTACAAACGTCTTTCTCTGTTTCAAATATCTTCCAACCAAAACTTATATTTTCATATAAAACACTTTTCAAATATGATTTGAATTAGAATATAAAAAATAAAAATAACAGTATAGGTCATGAAAAATGTGTTAAATCCAAATTAATACCTTCCTTTTGGCTCCAAGTGTAATCAGACCTACTATAATAAATATTAATCTTTAAACATGCTTTACATATTGTTACATTTTTAATAATAGAGTATTTGCTAAAACAGCTGGGCACTGTATCTTTCATCCAACATTATTCAAATTTACACAATTCCATTAAATAGTGCATTTGTTGGGGGACTACTTTCTGCGGAGGAGTAATATACATTTGATGATCTACTTGTTGCATCGAATATATGATTTGGCTCACTGATGTTTTTTAGACAACAATGGAGATGCATGGAGGAATAACACCACATAATACTTACTCGTTTCATGACAATAAGGAAAACGCTGAATACTTCCAGCCTTATGTTTAAAACATTTTTTACAGTTTTACATTTTGTCGTCAGGACATCTGCTCCATAAATGTAGTCTGGTTGCTGTAATTCTTTTTCTAATTTCTCAGTATTAAAGTAGATGTTATTTTCATATATCCAGAGTGTAATTAACAAAGAAAAGTTGGAGGGAGGGCACTTATTATGAGCAAAACTCCACACCAATAATTACAGATAATTCACATTTACATTGACCAAAGCGACTTACAATACGTACAATTGTCAAAAGAAAGAAACCACAACATATCATATCAGATAATGGCACTCATTCATTTGCATTTACTAATAATAATAATTGTTTTCAAGGTTCTTAACATGTTGAAATGTAGAATAAATCGTGGCGTTTCTTTCTAGTTCATTCCCCTCTTCTTTATTATTATTGTTTGTTATTAATAAAGATGATGGAACACAATGAAAGCAGACGATCACATTTCTAACTTCAGCTACAAACCGAAAACTTCCTCCAGGCAGCCCGTCTTTCTCTAACTTGGTATTATTTTAAAGTGCAGTCATGATCTGTGTGTGTGTGTTTTTTTTTTATATATAATTTAGCCCTCATCTTCCTTTCCCTCACTAAAACGGTGGATTATTGCCAGATTAAGGGAGTGCCTTTTTCTTTATCCCTGGGTAAGCCTGCACAGCACGCAGCTCAAAGGTAATGAAGCACTCTGTGATCCGTGCCC
The DNA here is from genome assembly GCA_029853015.1 of Chelidonichthys spinosus. Taxonomy (NCBI): domain Eukaryota; kingdom Metazoa; phylum Chordata; class Actinopteri; order Perciformes; family Triglidae; genus Chelidonichthys; species Chelidonichthys spinosus. The sequence goes on from CM056835.1 coordinate 19,802,526, forward strand.
GGATGAATCTAAAAAATTCCCAGAGCACCACTGTATTTTAAAGGAAATGAGATTTCCCTGAAAGCCCCCATCAAACCTATGCTTTCCATTTTGAAACCGCTATAAACTGCATGACTACTTACAAGCTGGTGCAAGAACCGAGACCTGTTGCTGTTTAAAAAATAATTTAAATCAAAATAAACTAAATAGGAAGTCAGACTTTTGAATTGTTGCACTTATTTTTGCTAAATAAAAATGTGCATTTAAATGGAGAACAATTATCACAGGTGCTTAGAAGATAACGTAACAAATGTCTTTTAGAAAGGATTACATTGTCTTCTAATTGAATTGAGCTTTTACTAATTTTTTCAGTCTGGCACCAATGTCCTTGTTTTTTTTTTACCATAATAAAGTTTATTCTGGTAGTGATTAGACTCAATGTAATGAACCTTTAATGATTTCAGTGGATGAAAGTAGGTCAATGCAGCAGAAGCAAATAGGACAACGATAAGAATATAACAATATATTACTCAGGATTGCATTGCATGAGCAACAAATAGGCAGTATTCTTTTTTTTAACACATTTTGGGAAAATACTTGTAAAATGTTTCTACTGCGTATAAATACATGCCAATGTGTTGACTTTACATCCACAACAAGGACTCGAGTCCAACAAATGACGTGTTAAATCTGACTTGTACATAAAGTGAAAAAGTTTCCACTATGAGTGACGAGCAGCGGTAGCTTCAAACAAATAAGGTCATGTGACCCGACCACATCTAAAGGCGAAAGTCCTTCTGTGTGAAAAGTCGCAGTGATGTCATAACCTCCCGTCTTGTGTTCTCAACACGATAATTCATACAAATGAGGGGGTTTCTGTGACACACTAAGCTAGATAGCCTCGAGCATCAGTTTTGTCAGGATCACTTTCTACTTGTATGCACACGTCTCTCGTCAACGTAAACTTCCGATGAAGGTTTGCTTAGTTTTTTAGGTGCAACAAAAGTACTTGGTTAAGTTTAGCTAATAAAATGATTGTTAGGCTAAAGATCATGGTTCGGGTTAAAAAGGGGTATTTTACATGTACAATAAGTACATAAAATAAGTATATTTTGACATTTGTTACTTGCCTTGCATGCGACCTAAACACCCGTCTCCTAGGTGAAAGTCCTGTGATTGTTTGAGCCATGAAACCTCACCTCCCAAACGCAGGTAAATATACTCACGTAGACGTTCTTCCTCCGGAGAAAAGCTGACCAGCAATCATTTTTAAAGCAACCTTAACCGTCTGACAGCTGATGCGTGATCTACTCCAACACTTTCGTTTTAGGGAAACTCCCAACAAACCGATGTCTTGAAACCAGAAGACCAATGCGGATCAAATAGTTGAGAGCGTTTAGAGAAGAAGCTTTGTTGTAGCCACGGCGACTGCAGAGCATCTGGCTTTGAAACCTGTTGTTGAAAGGTGCTATACAAATAAAACCTTGCCTTGCCTTGCCTTGGCTTCGGTCATCAGCCGTCGGCCAAAATACCTTTTTAGTAAATGTTTAATTTGCCTTTTCCATTCACACGCATATATTCATACACTGGTGGCGGAGGCCGCCATGCAAGGCGCGACCTGGCCCTTTAAGGTCGCCGCAGCTCTCGAACACTGTTGACCAAACTTTGTCCCTCATGAAACACCTATTTCCACGTGTTAACAGTCCTTATAATGCTTCCTCCTCGGCACGCCGCCACAAACCAAGAGTGTCGACCGCTGCTGATTAATTGAACGCGCCGAGTGATCTGTTGCAGACGCCGAGCGACCCCCGGTCTCCCTCAGATAGTCCCGCTCTGACCCGACTCCTCTTCTATTTTATCAGAGTCAGCCGAGTGAAGTGTTGATGTGAAGCCCGAGGGCTCTGGAGGCGACTTAACTCATCATCCCTGGATGATGACACCCTCCCCTGCTTCTTGGTCTTCCTGCCGGAGTGTTGTACTTCTTGCACTGCCTGGCAAAGCTCCTGGTGAGGGGGGGGGGGTATTTTTAATTTGACCTCAGGAGCTTCCTGTCTCTCTGCACACGAACTAAGACATGTACCTGAAGCAAACCTATCGATTTTATCGCATTTAATCTCCGGACTGTAGTCTCTTGCGAGCATGTTGGCAGAAAAAAACTTTTTTTCACTCAAAACTTTAAAATGTCCACCTACTGGGCCCATAAGTGATGTGCCATGTGGATCAGCAAAGTCAATCGAGACTAGAAACGTTCAAATATCATATCCTCCTCTTCCTTCCTTCGACTTCAGCCCATGATTTTATATTAAAACCGACAAAAAAAAAAGCAAAAACGACGTAAGAGCAAACTCGGAGCACTTAAAGGGCATTAGAATTAGAAAATATTGTGAAATTAAACTGTGGGTTTATTTTCATAGAAGCTCCAAAGTGTGCCTTTTAGTATAAAAGACTCCAGCAGATATATCGGGGGGAGGGGGGGCATGCAGTTATGGGGTGTCCCACCCAGTGCATCCTGGTTATTGGTCAACAAGACTATTAAAGCTATACACTGAGAAACCATCAGGAGTAGTTAATGCACTAGAAGAGCATCTGGCTGTGAGTCGTTCACTATATTGATCATTAAGGACATTTTTTTTTTCATGAGACAAGGAAAGAGGAGCCACTTGTTCTTCTGTTTCATGGCGTTTCCTTCAAATTAGTGTCAGTTGTTAAAACAAGACATGCTTCTTCAAAAAGACGTTTGATTCCTTAAATAAGTTGATACTTTTTCTCAGTAAGAGACTTTAAGATTCAGATGGTTGCCATGTGTTGCTTGTAACCTAATGCAACTTGGCCCCTTTTTTTTATGTGTTTTCTTTGCAAAAGTTGAACATTATGCATTTAAGTGATAAAGTATATGATTCAACCACTAAAGCATATAATCTTTGTATTTCTTTAACAAACCACTGTTAGATTGAATCATATTTTGCATTTGCGTTTAAGAAGAAATGTAATAAGAAGCATAAGAATCCAGGGCACTAACATACAGTATATATATATTTTTTTTAAAAACAAAAGAAAATAGGAGTGGCTGCGATATATACATCTTTTTTTTTTTTAAATATTCAGAAAATAAGTAACACATTTCCACACAAGTAACACAAACTAAGTATCTTATTAATTAATAATTAAAGGGGGCTTCATTCAGTCCCCCCCCCGCCCCCCCCCAAGGACCATCAAAACATGTAGTGTGCCCCTGGAAGTTTACCTTTAGGGTCTTTATTATTATTATTATTATTATTATTTATTATTATTATTATTATTATTATTGTTATTGTTATTATAACGTGCGTCGCTCACCTTCTCCCTCGTCTCGCCTCGACTGTCTAACAGCCGTTTGACATGAGACAGCCCCCTAGGTGTCTCACTTTCTTAGCGTTTGTGTGGCTGGAGCGCGGAGAGAGCCGGCCGCCCGCCCGCTGCTCGTCTGGCTGACTGGCTGCGTTGACGTCAGCGCCGTGTTGATTTGCTAAGGCGAGAGAAGAAAGGGGAGTTAGTGCGCGTTGAGAGAGCGGGCACTGCGAACTGCCTCCACTATGCTGTAGCTCCGCGCTTCCCCCGTCTACACTCACACGGAACCCCCCCAAAAAACGTGCAACTTGTGAGGTGAGTACCGATCCGGGGGCGAAACGCGGCTGCAGGTTTCTCCCACCTACCACCACCTCCCCCCTCCCCACCTTCCACCGGCGACAAGTGCCCAGACCCCGCGTACTACTGCGTGCGTTTTCTGTGTACTTTCATTCAACCATGTGGAATATTTTGGACGCGTTGTAGCCGCCGCCGCCGCCGCCGCCGCCGCTGCCGCCGCCGCCGCTGCCGGGGAGGGAGCTCCGCTTCGCATGTCCCCGTTCAACCTCACGCTGAAGTTAACAAGCGAACGCGACTTTGGCACGCAAGTTGGAATCTGCGCACCCGGAGCCGCCGCCGCCGCCGGATGAAAACAAGTGTTTTTTTTTTTTGTTTGTTTTGTTTTTCCTCTCCTGATTGCGCTGCAAGGTGGCTGGAAGTTTGCATTTACGCACGGTAGTGTATGATTGTAGGGTTGACGTAGAGCTCCACCACCTCCAGCACCAGCACGACTCCGGGTCTGGTTTAGTATGCTGGAGATCGCGGCTCGAGGACGTGAGGTCTGGCTTGTTTCACCGGGAGCCAGACAACATATGACGCCCCGCTCCATGTGACACCGCCGGGGGAGAGAGAGAGAAAAAACACACCGCGCGTTCGCTCGTTTTGATGGGAATGTGTGTTTATGTATTTCTGTATTTGTGTCGTTGAGACGGCGACCCTCTCGCCTCGTCCTTGTGTCTCCAGACGCACCAGTTTGCCTCAATTTAACCGTGATGACATCACGAGCAGGACTGAAAGGGGGGGGGGGGCATGGTCGTTATACGAAACACCCCCCCCCCCCCCCTAAAAAAAAATCACCGTACGGTCACGCTGCAGGTTATGACTGACAGGCAACTCTAGATGTTTTGATCGGTGACCGATGTTCGATGTTGCAGGAGGAGCACGCGCGCGGGCTGCGCGAGGTGGAGGGAGGGAGAGAACTGGACGCAATGGCCAGATTGATTTGTTATCGAGACTGTCTAATCTCTCTCCCTCTCTCTTTTCACTGTCTTTTGCCCCCTCTTCTATCCTCCAGACACCCACCCTCACCCCCTCACCCCCCCACCCGTCAGCTGCGTGTTAGAGCAGCTCATTCTCGCCACTACAACAAAGTCCACCTGTGCGCCGGTCTGGGATCAGATTCTGGCAGCTGTCCGTCTCCTGTATACTTTTTTTTTTTTTTTTTTTTTTTTAGCACGCTCGGTGCCCCCCCCCCCCCCCCCCCCCTTGCCTCCCCCTTGCCTCCCCCTCTGTAGCATGTTGCTTTCTCCCCCCACACGTCCGTCCGTCAGCGGCGGATCATGGTCCGGAATATTGAACGGCTGTGTGTTCTTGTTGTGGCTGGGTCGACTCGTGATCACATTGATCGATCACGTCCCCCCCCCCCCCCAAAAAAAGAACAAAAATGTGGTCCCGCATTGTTGCTCCGGTTCCGGGTCCTGGTCCGGATCCCTCATTGCGCGCTTTAATGTAGTTTAATGTAGTGCGGTGGTGTGTGTGTGTGTGTGTGTGTGTGTGTTGTGTGCATAATGCATAACGCGCAGTGTGATTCGTCTGGTGTGGCTGTCTAGACGCGTCCTCCTTTTTTTTTTTTTTTTTTTTTTTATTAATGGAGAGCTCAGCGACGCGTTCAAACACCCCCTTTAAAAAAAAAAAACTGCAACTTTGTGGTGAAGCCCACAAGCTCTGGTCGAAAGCCCACAGAGCGCAACAAGCATTGGTGATTTACGGCGCCCATAAATCGCATCTATTGGCTCACCTGTAATAAAGATAATGTCGGGTTTTTTTTTTTTACGTTTGACCTCTGTGGGCTGAGAGGGAGAGGTCGGCTGCATGAGAACCTGTGGTTTCATCATTACCTACCTCCTTTAACCATTTAATCGTTGTGCCCCCCCTCACCCAAAAAACCCACCAAGATATTCTCCACGATCCTCAGCACAAACAATAGAGCAGCATAATTCCCCCTCCTGTGTGTTCTGATTCTGTGATTGGGAGCTTGTAATGTGGGAATTAGGCCTACTGGTGTATTTTCTTTTTTTCTGTTATTTTAAAGAGAGGTCACCGTTTAGCCGTGAGGCTGATATCTCCTCTTCTTTTCTCTCTGAGGGATGAAGTGCTCCCAAAACTTAAAAATCTATATTTCAAAACGAGAAACAAAATCATCTCCTCGTGACGGAAAATTGAGCTTTTTGATGGTTTGAAAACGTGTCGTATTATTTGTCACGTGTTGAATATATTGAGTTGATAAAACCTAATAAAAATGGGTCACTTAGCTCGTCATTCACTCTTTCATTAAGAGCACATGTAGTGGCAAGACTGTTTTATGTAATTGCCCCCCCTTCCTTGGATGAAGAGAGCATTGTTGTTTCAGCTCATAATGATCATGTTAACGGGGGGGCGATGCTGCGACCGTTTCATTTTAAGTGCAGTGGCGAGGTCGGGAGGATGCCGTATACGTTGAGTTGAAGCAACATGTCCTCCCCCACCCCCCTCCATCAACTGGAGGAACGAGTTAAAGCCCTTCCCACGGACTCTCGTCGGTTTATCGGGGTGTTTTGGTGCTGCAGTGTTGCCTTGTTCTGCTTTGCTTTCCTCTTCCATCCATTTCTGGCCGCCGCTCTCTGCTCCCGTCTGTGATGGGAATACTGAGTAAGATGCTGTTTAATTTCAGACAAAAAAAAAAAGGGGGAAAAAAAAAAAAAGGCTGCTGATGGTCTTTGTGAGCCAGGCGGTACAATTCACACTTGTTTTTGTTTTTTTAAAAACGTGCATACGTTTTCTCCCCCCCTCCCTCCCTCCGTCAGATAACCGAATTCTTCTTTTTAACGTACGGCGGGACTGATTGGTATGCAGGCTGAGCCTGTCGGACGGCAAGCAAATTGTCTCTCTCCAGAAATCTACAGTCAATACTCTCCGCTGGTTTTGAGAACAATGTGACTGCACATCCCCGCGGGATGTTTCCAATTTGAAAACAACTCCCCCTGACTTCGCACTCGCAGAACAAAGTGGTTTACATTGAATAAACGTATTTGGGGAGGGGGCGGCGGGTCTTTGCTTTTTTATTTTCCAAATGTAATTCCTGAAATTGCTTGATGGAGGATCCGGGAGGGGAACTTGATTGTAATATTCATGCATTTGTTGTAAAACATTGAGTTAATTAGATCTTTGGAAAAACCGACGAGTGGATTCTGTGCTAGAACTGAGGTTTCCTTTTTTTTTTCTTTTTCTTTTTCCAGGTTTCATCTTGTTTACAAAGATCGCTAAAAACACTGCTGAGCGGGGAAGGCGAGCCTCATGAGTCGGCATCGTCACGATGGATTTATCTAAAATGGGCGTGATCCAGCTCCAGAACCCCAACCACCCCACCGCCCTGCTGCACAAGGCCAACCAGATGCGTCTGGCGGGGACGCTGTGTGACGTGGTCATCATGGTGGACAGCCAGGAGTTCCACGCTCACCGGACGGTGCTCGCCTGCACAAGCAAAATGTTCGAGATCCTCTTCCACCGCAGCAGTCAGCATTACACCCTGGACTTCCTCTCACCAAAGACCTTCCAGCAGATCCTGGAGTACGCTTACACTGCCACGCTGCAGGCCAAGGTGGAGGACTTGGACGACCTCCTGTACGCCGCCGAGATCCTGGAGATCGAGTACCTGGAGGAGCAATGCCTCAAGATCCTGGAAACCATCCAGTCCTCGGACGAGAACGACGCCGAGGTCAACGCCAACGACGGCAGCACGGAGGAGGACGACGAGCGCAAAGGCCACAACGGAGCCAAGAACTCCAAAAAGCATTCCATGCAGAATCCCTATCTGTCCGGCTCCCAGCAGGTCGCCATCATGACCGGCATGGTGGACCAGAGTCCCTCGGTCTCCACCTCCTTCGGCGTCTCCAGCCTGAGTCCCACCAAGGCCGCCGTGGACAGCCTGATGAGCATCGGCCAGTCTCTGCTCCAGCAGGGTTTCGGCGGCGAAGGCCACGCCAACTCCCACCACATGATGACCGAGATCAAGACCGAGATGATGCAGGTGGACATGGGGGGCAACGGCCACGACAGCCCGCCCAACATGGAGTCCAGCGCCTCCAGCAACGGCGAGCGGAGCGGCGAGGACCGGAACCGAGACGGCCCGGGGACGCCGACGAGGAGCAGCGTGATCACCAGCGCCCGCGAGCTGCACTACGTCCGCGACGAGGTGATGGGCGACCCGCAGGTCGACGTCAGCCAGATGGGCCTGGAGGCGATGGCCGGCATGACGGAGAAACACCTGGCCTCGCTGTACGCGCTGCCCGTCAATCACAAGGCCGAGGCCCTCATGTCCATGCCGGCGTCCATGGCGGCGTCCATGGCCTCCGCCCTCCCCATGTCCCCGGCCCTGGCCATGTCTATGGACTTCAGTGCCTACGGGGGCCTCCTGCCCCAGAGCTTCATCCAGAGGGAGTTCTTCAACAAGCTCGGGGAGCTGGCGGTGGGCCTGAAACCGGACGGCAGGAACCAGCACGAGCGATGCAACGTCTGCGCTGCAGAGCTACCCGATAACGAGGCCGTGGAGCAGCACAGGTAAGACACGCTCCCTTTGTCATTCTGCTGCTTCGGTCCTTTTCGTCACATCGTCGAATGCAAGCTTGCTGAGATAGTTTTGCATTGCGTCTGGCAGAAAGCGGAAGTTCTTTGACCTCACAATTTCCCAAACACCTTACTCACAAATTAGTACTATGACTACTTTGGGTACCAGCTTCCACTCGGAATCCATCCACACACTCGCATATATAATAGACTTGAGGGACACAAACCGTAGTCCTGTTTGACTCCGGGCTCCGACATCTACTCCTCCAATAAAAGGCCCGGGTTGACTGCTGTCGTAACATTGTCTAAGACCATTAGTGACGCCTTGCAAGACGTGGGCGGCAGCTATCGCACACACTTACCAAAGTGGGCACCCGTCATCCTGGACCCCGACTCACCTCCCCTTTCCCCCACAACTGCACAAGGGGGTCTCTTATTTAGCTCCATAATTAGACTAGACGGTGGCGGACCTGGTCTCTGTGACTGGAGGGGGGGGGTTCTAGGACCAGGGGAGTGGTAGTAAATCAACGGAGCTGCATTCAATTTCATAGTAATTCATTGTATCGGTGCGTTCACCTTGTGGGGTTTAACTTGCATGACTTTTTGTGTTGCTTTTGTTTTTTGTGACCTTCTCCTCAACCCTGTAGTGTTTGCTCAAATCATTAAGGAGTGCACGGTGGTTAAAGTTCACCTGGTGATTTGAATCCTGCCGATCCCGTCATACTTGAGCCGATTCAGATTATCCTTTGGTTTTTTAAGGTCGTCTTTAGCAAATATATGACAGAATGGAGTGGTGGCGTTTCTTGTTTGCAACCTGTTTGTGTTCGTGACTCTATTTTATACGAGTCAGATATTTGTAGGTTTTGTGTGTGGGTGTGTTGGCAGTTTTGTAAGTGTAGAAATGTATGTGGCCTTCGTGATGAGTGCCCCTCATTCACTGAATACGACAGGTATTTCTGCCTCTTTAAAGGAGGGAGAATAAAAACTGCAGATGTGAATTTTTGTGTCGCTTATGATCCGTTTCCTTCGAAGCGAGCTTTAACAGCGTCTTCACCGCACAACCATCGCTTCTGTTTGAGATGCAGTAATGCAGTCTCCCCGTGTTTAAGGACAGGCTACACTTGTCTCCGTCTCGGGAAAAAAAAAAAGAGTCTGCCGTGTGAAACGGTTGCCTGTGTTTCAAGAGGAATTTCATCAATTCACTCAAGCCGGAAAATCTCGTATCAAAGGAGATTTCCAAACCGTTTCATGCATTGATCTTCCCCCCGTCTCCCCCGTAGCATACTAATGGGTTAATTTAGACGGGCTGATACACTGACACGACACTGTTTAATATTGTACATGCTGTCCTGACAGCCTCCTGAAGTGTAGGAATCAAACGTTGCATCATCCGCTGTCTGCTTCGCAGTCCAAACATGAAAGGTCTGCTGTGCTACCAAGAGATGCTTGATAATTCAGACTCTCCTCGTGTCCTCGCAAAAATTCCAATGTGGGTCATTTGATAGCATATCAAGTCCTTGCTTTTTTTTTTCCTTCTTTTTCTCTCTCGCTACCATGTGTACGGCCTGTCAAACCGCCTCATTCTATTTGATGGTGAATGCAAGATGTTTTATTTCAGACGGGCAGGGAGTCATGTTCCCCTCCGACTAATTACACATCATTTCTCCCCCAGCAGCCACTGTCAGGGTCACCGCTGCCACGGCAACAAACCTGTAAAAAAAAAAAAAAAAGTTGGCAGAGTTCACTTGGTGCAGGCAGGTCAAGTCAAACACGAGTGTAATTGTTTCCAGATGTGGCACAGGTCGTCGGTGTGAGGTGTCTGTGTAAGCAGCGTCTATGTTAAAACCAACGCACCAGAAAGTGCCCACTTCCTGTATAGATTTAAGTCTGCTCCCCCCTTTCATTCACTCTGAGCCCTGGATTGTATCATTAAAGAAAAAAACACCCACCCACACTGAATGCTGTGTGTGTGTGTGTGTGTGTGTGTAACCACCTATAGGATAAACGTATAAGTAGTGTGACTGAAGGCGACAGAAATTCTTTTTCATGCTTGTTTTTTGAAGACCGAACAGCACAAACCGACTAATTTCTCCAATTTAAAAAAAAAAAAAAAAAAGATGAAGCCCGACACAAAACACCCAAATTCTGTTTCTCAAATGTAACACTTTTAAAGTAAGTTTAAAGTTGCTTTAAATATTTATCAGTTCCATTTTCGGAAATCCACATGAAGCGCTCCTCACATCGGCACAAATTAGATCCACTACGCAGCGATTGCTTTGAAAAAGAGAATGTGCCGTTTTAAAAGGTGGTTTACTCCCATTAAGTCTCTCTCTTTCTCTCTCTTCATAAGAAGAATAGAACACCGAGCATCGAGTTATCAGTGAAACAAAATCATGACTTGTGTGATGGTTAATCGGAGCACACGATTGCCTCCAAGTTACCACATGACCTAGCAATTACCAAAAAAAAAAAGAAGAGGCTGCTCATAAAAATGCACGGTGGCAACGTTGCATCACTTCCTGCAAACTTAACAGAGGTTGGTGTGTCTCTCATGACCGGACCTGTTTGTAACAATGTTATCTTCACTTCACCTGTCTCTCCTTCTCTCTGCTTGTGGAGGGCCTAAACTAAACGGGGGGGGTTCGATCTATAATCCTCGCTCCCTCCGAGACTCCGGCTGCTTTAGAGGAAAGACGGCACGTTTATTGCGTTTGGAGAGATTTTTATATAGCAGCAGCAGCAGCAGCAGCAGGTGTAAGCAGCAGCATGCTGGAGTCTCGGGAGCCGTAGAACTGAGAGAATGTACAATACTTACTTACAATCTGTGTAAAAAATCGCGATCTGATTACACTCGTATCATATCTGCTACCTGGAAGTCGAATCTTCAACACTTTTTTTTTTTTTTATTTCCACACGGATCAAAATCGAGCACCAAGACATAAAAAAAAAAAACACATTTTTGACTCTTTTTTTCAGTATGGCATCAAAGACCCATTTCTTCCGTTATCAGTGCTGAAAGTCATTGTATCGGCAGCAGCACTGAGGTGATATCCGACCCTATCTTTGAGGTTAGTTAGTTTAATGAACGGCCACACATTAACACCAAACCCTTTCCCCAGGGTAACTGCTTCAGGGTTAGAGGGGTTACGGCAATATTTTAGTAACGCCTTTGCATTGAGAAAACAATCAACACGGGCACGGGAGCTGAGTGATTATTGGGGGGAAAATAAATGCATGATGCAGGGGGCTAATTCTGCAGCGGCGACGGGGGGGGGGAAGAAGAAGAAGAAGAAGGGAAAAAAAAACACACTCTCCACTGCTTGGTATTCCAAACACAGCATCCAATTCACAGGAACTAGCCTTGGGTTTATCTCTTTCACTTAATCGTCCATTCTCATGCAAATGACTGACCCTCGCTGTAATGTACATCACATAAGTGAAAAAAAAGAGGCTATTTTAAAGGAGAGCTTTTCCAGCATCTAGCCGTTAAACATCAGCGATAACCATCGATGCTTTAACTCCGTCTTTTCATAATACAGCCTGGGCTTTTTTAAGTGGGAGGGGAGGGAGAGGGGGGGGATGACACAAGGAATCCCTGCCTCTCCTCTCTGTCTCTGCTCATGTTAGTTTTAGTATTGATAGAAGTGTTAGAGTATGAGGTGGGAGTGGTGAAATAATGACCCCTGCATTAACCTCCACACGTGCACACACACACATTACTTTTTTTTTACACACATTCCCCGCAGCAGCAGCAGCAGCAGCAGCAGCCAGCACTCGCGCTTCCATTTCCTCTCCTTTTGTGGCAAAAGGGGGTACGGAGGGCGCTCATAATACCCCCCGGGCCCCAGGTGTTTAAACAGCGGGCCCAAAGGCGCTTATCTGTGCATATCAGAGTGCGATTGATAACCCCTTGGCTCTCCTCCTCAGTAAACCGAGAGCCGATTGAGCCCAGATAGCGGCCCGTAGCGTTTGTTGCAGGTGATAGCAATGTATGCACACACACACACACACACACACACACTCTCATATACCCTACACGTCGAGGTGAGGCTAGTGGAAGTTTTACAAGCACGCTGTCAACCATTAACCACCGCTTTCTTACTTTACATTCACGCCGTGAGCACCTTGTTGGCCGGGGATCGGATGACCACGACGATGACCGCTAGCCGTGTAAGTAGCTTAAGATAACATCCGGAAGGTTGGCGGTTGGAGGATGGATGCTGGCTTAGAATAAAACTGGACATGTATGAGGTTTTTATTGAATTAAAAAAAGTGCTGTATTGGATATTTGAGTGTTTCTGTTGCCTCTGTCGACATGGCGAGGGCTAACAACGCTAGCGGCGCTAACAACGCTAACAGAGAGCGCTAACGGTGTTCACCTTTTGCTTGATTGACGGGTGTCTTTAGGGAAACCAAGAGACTTTTTTGATGTCCAGCTCAGAAACACTGACCAGTTGTAACATAGCAACTTCCATATACCTTTTTATGTGATGTGTAGCATGAACTGGGTGGATGGGAGCCTCGGTAGAAAGTAAGCTCTGTTTGTTCAGTGTAAAAGTGTAATTCCTGTTCATTTTGAAGATTTTTCTTTACCAAGAAAGAAATAGCAATTAATTCAATTTATATTTTATGTAATTATTTATTATTTTTAATTACAAGAGTGATCTCAGTTGGCGATACCCCAAATGAGGGTATCTGTATCGGTATCGGCTAATAAATCGGATTGGGGCATCCGTCTCTGTGAGGGGGAAGAAATAAATATGCCAGTAGATTGTAAAGCCTGATGGATAATCGAGCATCATCGTTGTCTCGGGCTCCGAATACAGTGCATCACCTTTTTTGGATGTTTTTTGGAGTAAAAACTAACAGTGATTTCAAGCTCCCGAGCTGTAAAACTGTGAGAGCATTTTTTCCCTCCTTCCCTGAGAGAAGCCAGTCAACAAAGCATCCATTACATGGCAGTGGATTACCCTCTATTTGAAATCACTCAGTGAGCTAAGTCTCCCCGGCTTGCACTCAGAGGTACAGTACATGTTGGTGTAATAATCCAACAGCACACACAAAAAAAAAGCCTTGGCAAAAAAACACACCTCTCCCAAGAAATACCTCAACCAAGGACGGACGGCGGCGGCTTATCGAGCCCGGCTGCCACATCGGCGCTCTCTTTTTATCTTCACACAGGTGATTTTTTTTTGCCCTTATTGGAGGTGCAGCGTTTGTTTATGCCCCCCCCCCCCCCCCCCCCTGAGGAACTGGTGCTTTGACCGGTGATCGGCCGAGCAGCCGAGGCAGCTGCTGGCCGAGGCCCAATTATAGACACGCTTTAAAAGGCTCCTGGTTGAACCGTAAAGATTTACACCGCCATCGCTCTGATCTCAGATCTGGGCTCTGTCCTCACTGTCAGGATAGGGAGATGCATCGATTAAAGACTTAACACAGGGGGGGGGGGGGGCTACGTCATGTGGAATGGACTACACACACACACACACACACACACACATGCATGCAAACACACACCTGAGAACAGATCAAGCATTTCATTGTCGTGCATCTTAAATCTGGTAAAGCTGGTGTTTTTGATGGGAATTGAGGTGCTTTCTTTGAGAGGGGCCCCACCAATAGAAAAGAGGAGAGGGGGAGGGGGATGGGGGGGGGCAGTTTAATATCTAGACAGTGGCTATGGCAATGGAGGGAGGGCGATCTAATCAGCCTACTGATTAGATCGCCCTCCCTCCCTCCCCGAGATAAGAGTGGAGGGAGGTGCTTGTGTAATAAAAGTTAGCAGCTTGACTCGCCGCGACCAGCTGCCTCTGTGTGGCGAGCGGCGCCCGAGCAGACGTGGCCTTTTGCTGATGCGGTCTGGCAGGAGCTGCCATGAAACGAACACACTGAGGCCCCTATCTTTTGTCCCCCGCGGGGGCCTTGGGGTCTGTAGGGAGGGATAAGGATAACATACTGTAACTGGAAGTTGGCCTGGTGTGTTTTTTGTGTCGTGTTGTGGGGGTGGGAAGCTCCGGGGGGGAGGTGGGGTTAGTAATTACAACCAGTTATCAGGTTACATGCAAATGTGTTATCGGCCTTTAACTTCCTGATGTGTATCTGTAGCAGCAGCAGCTACTGCGGGTGTAAAGAGGTGGTGTCACACGGCGAGGGAGATTTATTTATTTCTTTTCGTTCTCTAAGCCTTTTTTATTAGACTTTCAAAGCATCTTCTCTTTCTTACTGTATTAAGGTGCATCGTTGTCAATTTCCCATTAAAAAAAGAAAGAAAAGGGGGTTGGAAAAAGTCAATAGAATTAGAATGATCTGGCCTTAAAGCTGAGTGGGTTTTAGTTCTAGTTCATAGAGCTCTGCCTCTGTTCTCCCGGACCTGAACGCTCTGGGTTCTAATCCCATCGATATCCCATTAGCATCCCCTCTCCGGGTCCCCGCCACATGAAAGATGTTGTCGGTTACCCCTCTCTGATTCTATTGCTCTGGCGGACCGTAAGGAGGGGACGGCCACAATGAGCGAATGTGCGAGAGCCAAAGGGCCAACCCAAGTGTGCTCGCAGATGTGTGTGTGTGTATGAGTGTGTGTGTGTGTGTGTGTGGAGGGAAAGAAAAAATAAAAAAGCTGCCACCTCCACCTCGGAGGCCCCCCGAGCCTCCCTGGGAAGTATCAAACCAGAGCCCTCCGCGGGCTTCCAGCGAGAGAGCTTCTAATTAGCCTCTTTGTTGCCACTTGAATGGTTTGCCAGAGATTGGCAAGGGGCCCCAATGGAGTGATACCAGCGTGCTAAGAAGGTGGTCATAAAAATTACCCCCCCCCCCCCCCCCCCCGTCCTTTATTCTCTCCACCGTCACCTGTAACAAAGGGGCTCTCAGGTAGGAAACCGAGGCCGGGGCGCCACCGCGTCGGCGTGTTCGCTCCACAGGTGCATGCTTCGTTAGCGCGAGCTGTCGGCTCACGGCCTCGGCAGCGGATGTACGGGGGGGAACTAACAATAAGAGACGCCACGTAACCTCCTGTAATTCACGTAGAACGGGTCATTATGCTGCAACGGACAGCCGTTCTTTAGGTGGAAGTGAAGTGGAGCCGCTGGCATGAAAGGAGAAGTTCAATAACTATGGAGTGACTTTTTCTTTTACTAGAAACGAGGTGGAAAATGTCAATTTGATTCAGAACAAACTCGACTAAAGTAACTTGGCCTAACTTCAACCAAATCAACAAGAATTGTTAATTGACAAGAATGTATATTGTAATTTATCTGCTTTTAAGTAAGTTTTCGTCATCATCATTTATTAAAAATATCAATACTTTTTCTTCTCTCATGTCATAGTATGCATTGTTAAAGTAATGATGATGGTTAAAGTCATTTGAGTGCAGAAGGTCCGAGGCAACGCATGTCCACCTTTTTAATGCTACTTAGCAACTAGCATGTTGGCTAACCGGCCACGTTATCGGTAATGCATTATTTTTACTATATTAATTTATTTGTTATTGAGCGTCGCCTCAAAACGTCCTCATCTAACCCGACAATTAGTTGGAATTAGTCGCTGACTGCAGAGCGTTGACCCGGGATACAAAGAAATCCAAATGTTATCACCAAATTCAAAGAAGCAGCCGACACCGTGTTACCACGTCTTCCCCTCGGCTGCGTGGCGATGCGAGCGCCGATGCGAGCGTCGTGGCGAGCGTCGTGGGCTGCGAGTGCAATGAATGTCAAGGCGACTTGGAGCCGGCCAACACATTTTTTTAAGCTCCGCTGTAATCCAGGAGGGATCAGTTGGGTAAATCATGGCATAAAGCTTAAAACCATAATTGATTTATGTATTTGCTGACCGAAGACGCCCGGAGAGATTACCAGAGGGAGAGAGCTGATGATGGATATGCTGCCCCCCCCCCCCCCCCCCCCCCCTTACACGGGGCTGCAATGCGAGGTGGGGGTTGAATTCAATTGAAGGGAGATTTGTCCGCCTGAAGAGAAGAATGTCTGAAATCAGAGAGTGCAAGTCGTGGACGAGACCCATAAATCATCAGAGGTGTATTTAAAAATGATTTTATTATTATTGAACTGATCCAAAGTCTCATTCGTTGTTTTTCAAATCATAGTCCAACAAGTAAAAAAAGGAGTTTACTGAAATCCTTTCTTTTTCATTTATTTATTCATGTTTTTGGGTTCAAACACCATCATATTTAGTCTAAAAATCCTGTGAAATATCTATAGTTTATTCCCATAATTTGTAAAGGTGTTTACTTTGACATCACATTGACCACTGGCTCGAAGATGTCAGGTTATGACATCATCAGCGTAACCCCTTAATTGCCCCCCCCAACCCCCATAATTTCCGGCTGGTCGCTGACGAGGTATTTTGTGACGGTGAGCCGCGTTGTGATTGGTCGAGCCGGTGTACTTCCTGCCATAATCGGCCCATGAATTTCCCCCCCGACACGTCGTGAATCTTCTCTTTCTTGTTTACTGCCACGACTGTCAGCCGTCTCCAAGGTCTCTCTTGACCGCTTCCAGATTGTTTTGTGTTTGTCTGTTTTTTTTTGTTTTTTTTGTCCCTGCGGCCCCCGAAAAGGCGAGAGTGGGGGGTGGGCGAGGAGGAGGAAAAAAAAAAGCCATTCCATTTCCTGGACTGATCACTGAGGCGGGTGGCTCTGACATGTCATGACTCAAACAGCATCATTTCTGCCACTCCTGTCTCGCCGCTGACCTTACAAATGATGTTCTGGGCTTCCCACCATATGCCATTAAGCATGGTGTAAACAGGATGGGGGGGGGGGGTCTTACCGCCGTGTACCACCGAGCAGCAAACCCTCCGTTTCCAAAACTCCCTGCTCTCACCTTTTCTGGAAAAGAAAAGCAGATTACAGTTTTCTCTCCATCCCCCCCCTCCCTGCTTGTTTTTTATTGCCTCCTGAGAGTGTTGGTCTGAGGCGAGGAGCTGGAGCTTCCCTAACAGGTGTTTGGGTGCTTATCGCCCACGTCTGTGCCCTTATCTCTGGCCCTCAGCTTCCTGCATCCTCTCTCTCGCATGCCTCAGACTGGGGATATATTTCACTTAGCCTCTGACCCGAAACCTTCTTCTCTATCTCCCGGGGTCTCTCTCTCTCTCTCTCTCCCTCCTTTTCCTTCCATAAGCCGGCCGGCCACATAGACCATCATCACCTTACCTGACTTTTTCTCTTTTTTTTTTTAATTATCTTAATATAATTACTCACAGCCAGCAAGAGACCCCTAAAGTCATTTTTTAATTAATGGAATTAGTAGATGAGTCTGTAACATGCAGACAATGCACAATTTCTCTTTTTTTGCTCATTAACGGCTTATATTACATGTATTTTTTTTAGTGTGTTTATTCGTCAATCAATCAATTTATTATTTCCACCTTTTTAATGAAGCCACGGAGTAACGTACACATCTCATCGGCACGATGAGCACAAGTCAGAAACACCAGGGAAATGTGTTTTGAGCCTGGATTTCAGAGTCCATGGAGGGATCTTATATGGGGGGGGATGCTGATCCATGGGTTTGGGGCTGCAGCAGTAAAGGCGCGGTCACCCCTGAGCTTGAGTTTAAGATTTCTGGAGCCCCGAAGCTAGCCGACCTGAGGGACCTGGAGGAATAATACATTATATCCCCCTGGATTACAACATATTAACAACCTTAATATGAAAAACATCCCCAAAAATATTTGAGAAAAACAAGCATTTATCCTCCCGTCCGACGCAGATTAATCCAGAGAAGAAGAAGCCCACACGGTTGAATTGGAGCGTAAACGTCTTTGATGGTGTTTGGAGCTGCGAGTTTGATCCAGCATTTTGTCAGAGTGATTGGTCTCAGGCTTTAGCTCCACCTCCACATTCCCTCTACCCTTCCCTGCTCCCAAGGCTCACACAGGGGGACAAAGGCTAAAGTGTCTGTGGGATGGGGTTGTGATGCTGGTTTGGAGGGGGTTGACCCCCTCGGAGGACCTGACAGGGGCCCTTCTTTTTTTTTTTTTTTCTAATCCCCATTCTGAGTGGGCACAGAGGGGAGAGAGCCCACAGTCTAACACCCATGAGAGGGTCTATTGTGAGCGGTGGGCTCTGTTACAGTAGGATGGATGCAGGGGTCTCAGGCCCAGATAAACGTCGGGGTCAGCCAGGCCCCCCGTTATTTACAGTAGGCCCTTTCATTGCCTGAGTGAAACAGGAGCCCTTGGTGGAGGTGGAGGTGGTGGGAGGGCTTCAGGGGACGACCACTGTTTGTGCTCAGCCAGGCCTCCACTATAGGTCAAAGAGCATGGAGGGGAAGGGGAAGGGGGGGGGGGGGTCCACAGGGGTTACAGACCTGACTTTTGTCTGTGTTGGAGGGGGTGGGGGGCTTGCTGCTTCATTTGGGGAAAAGAAAAGGTAGAGGGGGTGGGGGGGCTTCAGATGGGAAAAGGCGGCAGTGATGACTTCCACACGCACTTTCTGTGATGTGACAAAAAAACAAGATCCTAATTGTGCCATCAATTCTGCAATCAAACTGATTCAATGTGCTTTTTTTCTTTCAAAACGCAGAATCAGCGCCCAGAATCCAGCAACTGATTGACTTTGTCGGGGGGGAAATGTTCCGTTCTGCAGCTCTTGCAATAAGAAAACTCTTTCTTGCTTTGCTTCTTTTGAATTAAAAAAAAAAAAAAAAATGCATAGGTGAGGAAAATTAATTAAGGTCAAGAAGCTGCTGCACTCCGCAGCACAAAGAGTGAAGGAACTCAATAGGTTTCCATCAATGTCTCTCAGGAAAAAATAGTGAAAATCCAACACCATCCCAAACACGACTGCAGCTTCGCTTTAATTGTCCCGAAGTTGCTCGTGACCTACATAAGCGCATCACTCGACCCGCTATAGAAGCTGCAGAAAAACACACAGTAGAAGAAGAAGAACCCGACGCGAGTGAGTTTAGGTCATCTTCGTTGTCGTGTGACATCCAATACGTAATAATCCACAACCCCTAAATGGTATCGGAGCAGGTTGGCGTATAAAAAAACCCCCAAACAAGTATATTTATTAAGCTTAATCCCACACCATCCATTACCAACCCAGTTCCTGTTTGCTGCCTTTTAATTAAGAAATAAAAAAGGAGCCAGAACATCTGCCAGAAGACTCCCGACATAATCTTGCTGTAATCTTAGTCTCAACCTCACATATCAGGAGGGAAACGCCAGCAGAGACGTACAATAAGGTTTTTTTTTTTTCTACTCGGACAATGACGGGAAGGGTTAAAGGTCAGCAGGCAAGAACTTTACAGATGAAGCAGGGTTTGGTGGTGGTGGTGGTGGTGGTGGGGGGGGGGGGGGGTGTAGCAGTTTGGTTTGACCCCCCACCTCTCACCCTTATTGTCCCCGGGAGAACACAAAGGCTCCTGTCAAACTCCGGTGGTCAGCGCTTCGGCCAAACCAAACCGAGCCGAGGGTTTTTGAATCCGGCTCAATCCTCCACCGTCGACCAATCAGGAGACAAAGAGAACGGCAACGGTTTTTCTTCCCAAAGATCTGGGAAAGTGCAGGAAAGGAACGTCTTGTTCTCTTTCTGACCTTTGTTTTTGTTTCCGTGGTGGAAAATAACCCAGTTATTATAGCTATACAGGAAGTACAATATCGAGGTGATCGACTTGAAAAGGTTGAACTTTTACTCTCTCTCTTGGTTGCTATAGTTACTTTACAAATTAATATTACACATTTTAGTGTATTTAAAATGAGATATGCTTTAATAGTCATCCATTTTTTCCCAGAATTTACATTTTTGGTTAAAAATAAACCTTCCTTTAGCATCGCAGCAATAAATAAATCACGGATGAAATTTACAATTTGAAAAATTGATGTTATGAGTTAAGATATGTAGCTTTGAAATGAGTAGGAAAAAAATCATCCTGGAAAATGAACCCAGTTATCAGTGAATATGATTAAAAAGCCAATATGATTTGTTGAGGATCAGGAAATCATTTATTCTGATGGTTCCTATAAAAGGCAGTAGGTTAAATATCCTGATCGGTTTTCCAACACAGTGGAGCTCTGCGGCCGGTATTAGTCAACAGCTACTGTCTTCAGTCAGCCGTCTGTAACGGCATTTCCAAAAAAAAAAAGAAAAAGAAAAAACAGCGAGTCGGTGGCTAAAGTCCTGCTGACATTTTTCACCCCTGAAAGGTAAAAAAGAACTCATATTGGATCAGAGAGCACAGCTCCAGCAGGAAAAAAAAGGGCTCGCCGGCGTTACATTGCTCTGCGTATGTCTTGCTTTCAGTCGTCTAAATACCCTTGACATATTACGGAGGAGATCAAAAGCCCAGGAGAGAGATGTGGGCTGCATGTGGGTGTCAAGGTACAATGTAGGCCAGAACGAGGCCTTCACAAAGGGAGGAGGCAGCGTGGCGGAGGATTTGCCGCCGTCCTTCGATCGATCTTCGTGTCATGTGAAGTTCGCCGGTATCGGAGTTAAATAACATTATATATATATTATATATATGTTCCTGACAAAAGGAAACAAACACGGCGATGAAGTCGGTCAACAAATGTTATAATCACGGTGTATTTATAAATATCAAGGAAAATGCTAAATATACTCCAGCTTTTCTTTGTTTGATATCATTGTAAATTTTATAATTTTTTTTTTTTTTTTTAATTTCTGGACAAAGCAAGGCATTTGAAGATGTCACTTTACGCTCTGGGGAGAGACAACGATGCACTAGACGAAATTATGAATCATCTCATATTCATATAAAACATCATTCATATATTTACACTTCTAAAAGTGTGACAAAGAGAAAACAATTATTTGTAAGACAAAAATCGTCACCTTTCACTCCTAAAATTTTATTTTTTAACAAAGAAATGTTTAAAACAATATATATACAAAATTGAAAAAAATTGCAAAAATAGGTAATTCACAAAAAAAAATGTTTTATGTAACTGTGGTTCAGCTCATTAACTTCTCCATTAATGAGGCCTTTATCAAACGTAATTCGTATCGAGCTGCTAATATGAACGTAGCTTCAGTTTGTGAACTACCTTCTTTCCTTCTTTGGATATTGACGATGTTCTCCGGTGAAGAGTAAAAACTGTAACGGCCGTTATGGTGACCGGCCCTGTACAGGCTCTCAGAGGTCAGTGGACATGGTACAGCTTTCACATGGCCCTGAGGTCCTGACCCCCACCTTTGTTGGCCATACTCACCACCCACCCCCCCACCCCCTCATCCCAGCAAGGACCGAAGCCCTTTGAGCCGAGCCCTCAACCCCCCGCCGAGCGCGCCCCTTCAGCACATTAATAGTGGCACTGGAACTAATTGCCCAACCTTAGATGTGCTTGAGACCCAGATTGCCTCAGCTGCCAGTGCAGCGCCACAAACCCCCCCAACACTCCACCCCGAAAAGAAGAAAACCTTCAAAAGAAGTATCGCAAAATTGCTGGTTTCTCTTGCCCGGTGATCCACAGCTCTCCTCTTCAAAAGGGTTTGTTTCTTTGTTACTGTAAATGTGCATCCATTCAGGCTTGTTTTCAAAACATCACCCTCCCTCTCCTTTGCCGCGCTTTTCCCGAATTTTGTCTCGCTCATTCAGCGATTGGCATTGGTTTCGCTTTTTTTTTTTTTTTTTTTTTTGTGGTTTTTATCCCGGGAACGAAGACTGACACTCACTATGTTGCTCGTGCCTTGGCGAGAACCTTCCCACACATTTGCCATCCGCCGCCATTTTGTCGCGAACCCCCTGTCGGGTACGATAAAAAAAAAAACCCGTCAAATCACTCCTTTTGTATTCGGGGTCGCATGTATCGGTAATCCTTTTCCTCGTCGTTTCTTGAAATATTTTTTTTTCTTTCAGTGCTCTCGCACTTTGAACTGTGAATTTGCGGCGCCGGGTGTAAAGCGGCGTCTAGCACCAGACTGTTGCTGTTTACACTGTCACGTCTGCCGTCTCCTCTTGGCTGCCGCTCGGCCGTCGCACCAGTTCAAAGAGGCGGCGGAGAGCGGGGAAGCAGCCCGAGAGGCGTTTTTATGATTTTATGGGGCGAGAGAAAGCGTCGTCGTGGGGGGGGGAGGGAGGGAGGTGTTGGACCACTATCTGCTGTACGTTATGATGCTCGCGTCTACGTAATGGACTCACGACATGTAGACCTAAGCGTCAGGTCAGTTAAACCCGTCGTGTCTGTGCACGTTCGCCAGAAGCTTCCTCACAATCCGAGCAGAAACACAGATAAGCACTCAGTCTCCACATCAAATAATTCTGTTTCTGAAATGTCTCTGCAGATGTATCGAAATGATGATCAAAAGAAACGAACATTATAACCTGATGAGTCATCCTTACTTCAAGGGTCCTCCGAGGATGTAATTGGAATTCATGCGATTTATAGAGTGCTTTTTAAGGTACTCAGACACTTTAGATGCCCTTTTGTCTGATTTGTTTTTTTTTACAAATTACTTAAAAATGTTACATGGATTGATACGAATCTGAAGGTACGTCTGTATTGAACCACATTCAGACTCATAAATGGGTTAAAAACTCTCCGTTTGAGAAAACAACCTCCTGTAAAGCTCCACTTTGTAGGCTGTAGTGGTTCAGACTTCCTCCAGGCTCCTCCTGCTGGTCCCTGTTCAATTAGAGCCACATCTAAATGTTAAAAATCCTTCTATCGCCTTCGATCCCTCTCATTCATACGAATGAAGCACGTTAAGTCTGGAACAGTTGACCTTTTGGCCGTGACGTCCATCAACACGTCTTTTACTTCATCCACTGATGTGACTTGATTTAATATTGTAATCACAAACATTCCCTTTCCCTCTTTGGGAGCGGAGACCATGAGAGTTGTGGTTCTTCCTTTTTAATGTCATGTGAAAAACTCTCGCTGAGCACGCAGTCTTCATAAAAATCCACAGCAGCGATGGAAAAGACTGGTAATGCGTTTCGTCCAAAAATACCTTGTTTACTGTCTTTTAATTCATTCAGTGAGCTCTTAAAAGATGCTAGTTAAAATGAAACAGGAATAGAGAAGAATGCATCACAACGTGCTGTAAGTACACTGCTTTTTATTTATTTATTTTGATTCATCCATTTCTATTCGGTTGGATTTCTGTTTGCACGTCTTCTCATCTCGACCCGTTCATTTTTCATCAAGATTTCACCTCACCTGCGTTTGTAACGTTTTTTACAGATAATCTGACGGGATTAAGGGCTCTAAACTGGCTCTCGGAGACCATTTGCAGGTCTACGTTTTTGTTAATTAGTGCATTTAACAGGCTTTTACTGTAATCTGTGTAGATATGCCATTTGAATATTTAATATGTTGCAATTAGTCAAAAACATGTTAATTTATTTGTGATTAATTGGCAAATTAATCAAACTTTTTCATGGCTAGGTGGTGGGGTGTATATTCCAGACTTGTAACCTCAGCATTTCTACCCAGACTGTATTTATGTTGTTTGCCGGCAGCTATATCAACATATCAGCTGAAGACGAGTGTTCGGCCGCGAATACGGAGGAAGCAAACAACCCGAGAACTCGTGTAATCCGTAGATACGAGGCGAGATGAGCTGCGATCCGACGCTCGGAGCAGCAAAACGTGAAATAAAATGATCCGCCGGAGACGAGATGAAATTCTTTGAGGCTCGGCGGCTGTTTAAGGAAATAGCAGCAGCTCCTTTCAGAGGCGTCGGACTTATGTATCGAAATGTTGAAAAGGAGTAGATGCTTCATCTCGTAAGGCTTTGACGAAGGCCAAGGTTGCACTTCATATCATAAAGCTGCAAACAGACAGATCAAATCATCAAAAATACATCCGTGGCTCCTTCTGACTGAATGAAGAGTTAAAAGAAAGCACCTTTTATTACATTTTATTTAGTTGTATAATCGCAAAGCAAACAAAATGGAAAATATTTACTCAGCTGTTGATGATCTTCCTTTTTTAAATGAGCGGCGTTGCAGCAGCAGCAGCAGCAGCAGCGTGTCTGCCGGCCGGCCGTTCACTTAATCCTCCGTGGAAATGGAGCCGCTGACAGATGTGTGCATGGCCATCGAGAATTACAGTCACGATAAGAAAGAGTGAACTTCATCCTCTTGTGGCAACAATGCGGCGTTGTTATTCTATGGTAAACATCCTGGATGTGATGTGCCGGCTGTAATCCCGATGACCCCGCGCATTACTCGCTGCCGCCGTGGACGGCTTCTGTTCCCGCTGCTGCTGCGTAATCATTCTTTTATATACATGTATATTATATACACACATATATATACATTCCAGGTTGCTTTGCCTAATCCTGGGTCAGACCTGGAGGCGATACTGGGAGTGATTATCAGGATTATTTTAAGGATAAAACAATATAAACTGGGAGCTTGAAGTTTGAATAACAGGACAAAAATCTGCTTTATAGGCGGCATTATGGGAAACCTGGTACTTTTGGAGCTTTAGTAATGCACATTATTATTATTTTTATTTATTTATTGACAGTTGTTTATTTGTTACATGAATATAAAGTAATTTGATGGACAGCTTTGTTATTTTATTGAATTTAAATGACTGAATTAAAAAAAAATAGAACAGCTGATATTTAGACATTACCATCTAAATTAAACCAAAACGTGCATAAAATACGGTTTACTGGAGTTAAACTCTGTTAAACAGTGCTGTGCTGTAAAGTAATAAAAAATAAAATAGAATATTATTTCTTTTTATGTTTTCCCTCATATGTTATGTGTGGAATCCAGAATGAACACTGTGGAATACTTTTATTATTATTATTATTATTATTATTATTATTATTATACAGCATTTATATAGGAATGATTCTGTCCAGAGCTTTTTAATTCAAACATATAAGCTGTTGAAAACACTTGAATGCTCGTGTGTGACTATAAATATCATCAGCTTGGGTTTTTAGTTTTCAGACATTTCTCATGCCAGAAAATGTCAAATATCCCGAGATTATTTATTTGGCAAAACAACACAAGGAATCGTGGGCTTCGCTTGGCAGAGCAGATGAGTGTGTGACGACGCGGCGAGGCGTCTGAGAAGTTGATTTTTGTGGAGTTTGATCGACGAAAATGCTTTTCTTCTGTGCTAATCCGTGACCTACGATGACCACGATATGATCAGCACGTTAATCAATATCGGGTTCATGAGCTGCACTTTTTTTTATGACTTTTTATACCATAAAATATTGTGCAGGATTGGCTCTTATGTTAGAACTGTGTAACCGGGGGAAACCTGTTGTGATTGTGGGGCTATATTCAGGAAAATATATAATATAATATAAGAAAACAATAGTTTTCAATCATGTATATTGCAAGATCAGAAAATGTATTGGTATTGATACAAAAGTTTTCCCTTATCTCCAGCTCTTAAATATAATTTAAAATACTTGCAATAAAACTGCATTTATACTATAATACAGTGCTTACTTAAAATATTATAAAGATATATGTAAATAAGTGACGTTAATAGCAGAGAGAAAATTGGCAAATATAGTTTTCTGTTCATGGCCTATGGGCCGTCTTAACAGATTACCATGCAAATGTATGTAAATGTTGTATATAATATGTTTCTCTGCGTAAATGTAGCCCACATCTAAACTACGATATGTAATGTTCATGTAGTGCAATTCATCTGAAATATGCAAGAGTCATATTGTTTTTGTGAAACTTGCCGCCATCTGATCTGTAGCCGCTCCGGCTGCAGCGGTGAAGTCAGAAGTTGTTTTCATCTCCGCTCTGATGTGATTAACAGCTTTTACACCTGCCTCGTTTTTTCTGAAGGAGCGTTTTGTTATCATCCTAAAAAGAGTCGCTGCTGAAATAGCCTTGAATGCACAGAAGCGTTGACGTGTAACATGGAGGACAAAGAGGGGGGGTTACGTCAAGTCCTCCAGTCGAGGCTTCGCTGAAGAAAGAAAGGAAAGATACACACATCCTTCAACCATTGTACAAACGAAAATGTCAGAAGCTGTTTTAAAAGGTGTGAACGTGTAAGCTCACGACCTTGTAGAAAGTAATTCTCGCTGAAGGGAAGCGCTCGCTGCCGAACATCGCAGGGAAATTACATTTGTTAACATTCTATGCTAAATAGTTCTTGACACTGCTTTCTGCACGACCAAAGGAACTTCTTCACGAACCTCGTGTGCTGCGGCGGAGCTAGCGCCGCTAACGTGATGATGCTCAGCTTCCTCGTGTGTTCAGACACTTTCTGTTGTTTTAGCAACAAGATGAACCAAAGTCCGATAGAGTTTGTCCATATTTACTATCGGCTTATATCAGACTTAAATGTAATGGAGAGCATTCCTGGAAATGTACGTTATATAACTGGCCACTAGGGGGCATGTAAAAATCGCGATTCTTATTTTTGAAGATTATAAATTGATTCATGTCTTTTTGTAAACTAAAAGTTTTTGCAAGTTACGCATGAATGAATGATGCTGAATGAATTTGTAATCTTTGGTCTTAGATTTGCCTTTTATTGTAATCAGTCAAAGAAATTAAAATTTATTAGCTCAAAGAGGACCGGAGTAGATCCTGAATTATGGACTTATTCAAAAGTTCAATTTTGTATTGTGAATTGTTTTGGATTTAAAATCAATTCTGAATCGGATCGTGAGACACCCAAAGGTTCCCACCCCTACTGGCCACTGAAGGTATCTGTGATGTAATAAACCTCATGCAGCGTATTTTCTCTTAATTTCCTAAAAAAGATAAAACACAACAGAAGTCGGCTCCAAACAACTATAAAGCAAATAATTTAAATCATCTGTGTAGTTCATCAGATTTTTTTAAAAATGAGGGAAAATCCTTTGCTCTTACTTTGCTGTACAGACCTGCAGGAAACATCAACTGCATGCATCCACAGTCAGACAGCAGCTTTATCAACCCATCCATTCATTTGCGGTTGATTGCATCATCGGTGTTAAAGCAACATTCAGAAACATTTGGCAATGTCACGTTCAGCAGCCGTTGGCCGAAGCAGTGTTGGGTAAGCTGAGCACTTGTTGCAGCCGTGATGTTTAACAACCATGTCTTTCACATATTCTTTTTTTTTTTAAATACCATTGTTTTCAATATATTCAAAATAGTTTTTAAAGTCAATTAGTTTCCTTACTTTCAAGGAATATCAACAGTAAACCAACGAGCCAAATCTCCTCTCGCCAAGCATTAAATACCCGCTCCAAAACACGTTTTGACTTTTTTGTGGGTTTACAAGTATGAAAGGGAAAAACTACAAAAGTGACATGAATGAGAAGGTGATGACTTCATGCTGTATGAGCGTCATCAATAAAGCACATTTGGCTTCTCTGATTATAGATTTTTTTAAGCTGCCATTTACACCATTATCTATAGCTGAATACTTACACAGCTTGTTTATTCTTCTATATCACCAGTGGCAACGGTTGTGTTTTTCCCCTTAAAAATAATGGAAATAATGAGATCGGCTCTTTGCATCTCGCTGTTTTACAAAAACAAGCGAGCCGGTGATTTTCACCCCAAAAAACAAACATGAGAGCAGAACAGCAGCTCAGGAGAGCAAACAGGGCCTCGGTGACTCATGTGTGCGGCTGAGAAACATCCTTTTTTTTTTCCTTCCAGCCCCCGCCTGCATTTTTTTTTTTTTTTTTAGATCATTTGGCCACACCGCCGTGTCACTGTCACCGTCTAATCTCATTGGTAAGCCCCAGGCATGCCACGGTGTCCTGGCTGCCCACATCTGAACAAACAACCCTCCGGAGAGAGGAAGACAACCAACCTTTCAGTGAGGTGACGGAGGAATGATGAGCGAGGGAGGGAAGAGGGGGATATACAGTGCAGTCACCGGCACCTGGATATTCATCTCGGTGGTGGAGGAACAGAATCCTCTGTCCGCCTACAAGTGCTGCCGGAGAGTGGCTTTAGGCTTAAGGAGCGCTGCACGGCGGCGTGGAGGCCATCTTTAACATGCTGCAGGACAGGGAAGTTCAAGATTCAGAGATTCAAAGATTCAAAGGGTTTATTATCATATTCACAGTAAAGAAATGTGTTTCCCTGTACAATTACATTCCTCCTTTGTTGTCAAAAGAATGCCAAACAATCTAACATCAAAGTATAAAAAGACATAAGGCATGTGAGACATAAATAAAACAACAATATAACAGTGCAAATGTTAATGTAAACATGGTACAAACTGGGAAGTTGTGAATGGAGCGGGGCCGAGAGAAGACACATCGCAATTTAATGATTCACGTGTCTCCTGGCTCATATTAATCTGATTTTAAAAAAAAGAAGAATCACCAGTCAAGATTGTTCCAGCAATATGTATTCAGACAGCAGTATGTGTGTATAAGTATAAAGCTGTATGAGTACTTATTAAAGGTAGGTAGGTTGGTAGGTAGGTTGGTAGGTAGGTAGGTTGGTAGGTAGGTAGGTAAGTAGGTAGGTAGGTAGGTAAGTAAGTAGGGAGGTAGGTAGGTAGATTAGTAGGTAGGTAGTTAGGGAGGTAGGTAGGTAGGTAAGTAGGTAGATTAGTAGGTAGGTAGGTAGGTAGGTAGGTAGGTAGGTAGGTAGGTAAGTAGGTAGATTAGTAGGTAGGTAGGTAGGTAGGTAGGGAGGTAGGTAGGTAGGTAAGTAGGTAGATTAGTAGGTAGGTAGGTAGGGAGGTAGGTAGGTAGGTAAGTAGGTAGATTAGTAGGTAGGTAGTTAGGGAGGTAGGTAGGTAAGTAGGTTGATTAGTAGGTAGGTAGGTACGTAAGTCGGTAGATTGGTAGGTAGGGAGGTAGGTAGCTTAATAGGTAGGGAGGTAGGTAGCTTAATAGGTAGCTAGGTAGGTAGATTAATAGGTTGGTACTGCGTAGTAATGGAAACTTCTCCAAACGATACTCGCATGTCCAAATCTCAAGAAAAAAACCCCAACGTCTGTGCTCTCAGCCAATCCCCACAAGCGTTCTTTCGATTTAACCGCAAAAGCCGGGGAAAAAATCTCCCCGAGACTGCCCCTCTGCAGTCGTCCTCGCCTGCAGCGGCATTGAACGCGGCGCTAACAAACGGCTGTATGATCAATTAGCATTAGCGATTAGCTAGCCAGTAGCTATACCCAGCCCTTATTTGTCGGCATGCAAGGAAATAATGTGATGCTACTCGATCAAACACTTCTCAGGTTTAATACCAATATATGAAAAAATGTGCTTTAACCGCATCGGGTAGTTTTTCTGCTGCACCGTAATCCTCAATCAACCAATCGAGGTGCTCAGACAGGTTCCCTTGTTGCGTTTCCACTACTGTCCTTCTTTTCTCTCTTTCTTTTCTTTTTTTTAACCAGGCTAATTAGAAACGGCGTGTTTTGTCTGACACGGCGAGTCCCAGTGCCTGACTGGAGGGCCGGGACGTTGCCAACAGGAACGACTCCAGAGACGCTTTTCAAAAATCACACCGGGGAACAATCAAGGTTGTGTTTATTAAAACACATCAGAGAGGTGGACCGCCCGCCAAAAGCCCCGCTCAGTCAAACGCGACGGCTGCTCTGTGATCACACCGAGAGAGAGAAGTATAATTTTAATAAAACGATAAGGTGGTTGATCCACACGGGCCCTTTTTGTGTTTACGGCCTTTTGGGAGAATTAATCCTCCTTTGAAATCAATTCCTTTTTGTATCGCGTTCTAATGATGGAGCAGACTGGATGGAGAACGCCACAGAAGGGACGTTCGACAATGGAAGGTTATAGAGTGTGTGTGCGCACACGTGTGTGTGAGCAGCCACTTCCTGCAACAACAACACAGGCGTGCACAATTTGAACTTATTCAGCATCTGGTGAAATAAGCGCAGCAGACCTCAGAATGAGGAAGCGATAGTGACACGGAGGAAGAGAAGCTCGCCTCCAGCTTTGTTTGATAGCCTTTTTCCGAAATCACTCACATGAGCCCGTTTTATTCTTAGCACAAGCCCTTTGTACATCTGCGGGTTCACTAGAGTGCACTGGGAGGGAGTTCAACACTATATATACCGAGTTTGTTTGTTTGTTTTCATAATTCGTTAAAAACTACTTAAAAAAAGGTTTTTACTTTTGTTGCAAAAAAGAGTTGTCAGAAAAGTTTATGGGAATTTCTGCTTTATTTCAACGTTGGAGGTTTGTTGTTAACGTAAGGAAAACCCCCCAAAACATTCAGGTTTAACAGCATTAAATAATTTTCACACAAAAAATCTAGAAAGTTAACTTTCAAATATTTTTTTTTTTTTTTAAAGAAAAAGAATCATTGACAACGGGACGGCTAAGCCAGCAGCCTGCAGCTAACAGTGTTAGCAGTGCAGACAAAGGCACATGTGATGACCAACCTAAGAGCAGGAACCTGAGTGCTTCGTTTCCATGACGACGATGGCGACGTGGCTATAGTCAATGTAGCAGTCTGAACGTGCACTAAAAGCCCGGGTTTGTCAACAAAGCGGAGAGGACCTCGGAAACAACACACACAGAGGGACACTGCTTGTGTGGACGTTTTCTGGCTAAATATTTACTATGCAAATATTTCTCTGTTTTTATATTAATGCTCTAATTATTGGTTTTAGCACCATTAACGTTTTTTCTTTTTAAATGTTTCAAATGATTTTTAAAAAAATACGATATTTGTCTCGTCAAATCAGGTTGAGTGTTGAAGGAAACCAACAAATTTCAGTTTCAGTTTAGTTTATTGTCAATCAAGTAAAAAATAAATGAAATAAATAATAACTGAAGCCTATAATAAATTGATTAATTTGCATTCCCTTGTTGATTTTAATAAAACAGGAATGATTTTATTAATTAATTTTTTTAAACATGAAGGATAAATAGTTCTGACAGCGGTTCTGCTTTCATCAAATCAAATAAGTCACATCTTTATCAAATCAAGCAAATGCATCAGCGCTGTTTTGCTTTTAATCATTTTTGAGAGTTCTTCCTCTAACAAGGACTTATTACCCGCAGACGTGAAGCTGCTCTTCATGAGAAGTTAGTTAAATAACAGCGATACTACGCTGATCGCTGGTCTTCTATTGATGATTTAATGTGTGATGAAATGTCACAGCAAATATGTCGTTTCCTGAGCTCTTTCTCTTCGTTTTTTTTTTTTTTTTTTACTCTACTGGATTCACTCCGGCTCCCGAACGGCGTCCGAGGTGGGGCAGATTGCTTGGAGTGCTGAAGGGGGTCAAGGTGAATACCCATCCAGCAGTAACGGCCCCAAACAAGACTTTTGTCACCACCTGCCCCCCCCCTTTCCCCTCTACCCCAGAAGCTGCTGGTCTAGCTCCTCACCTCACCTCTGTCCTCTTTAGAACCGGAGATAAGCAGTCCGCCGCCTTGAGCTGATACACAAAACTTGTTTTTTTAAGAGGAGGCTCATCTCTCACACACACACACACACACACACACACACACACACCAGCTTCCTTCAGAACCCGATTGACACGTTTAAGAACTGATGCCTTCGTCGATGCCATTGTTCCGCTACTTTTTTTTCTTCTCCTTCTCGGACAAAGGTCATTCATCATGACAGCATAAAGCTCTGCCCATTAGCAGTTGATGAATGACCTGGCCTGCCGGTCAAGCCTTGACCTCCTCCCACCCTCCCTCCCCCTCCCTCCCTCGTGGGGTAATCTACTCCTTTTCGTCAGGACTTAAGTCAAACTTTGAGAGATGTTCAGCCTGTTGAACCTTTAAGATTCCAGTCGGTCAAGCTTTACTGTATCTATTTGCCCGGTGGCTGGTATTAGTCTCACACACACACACACACTTACACACACATAGACGCCCACATACACACACAGGATGCTTTCAGTGCTTATCTGTGCTGCTTTTAGGACAGCTGTTGAGTGCATGCTGCTGACCTCTGACCCCAAGCACCACTAGGCTCCTTCCCTCCCAACCCAAAACCAGTACAACTAGCACAATACCCCCCCCCCCCGTCCTCCCCATCCCCCACCCCCACCCCTCCTATAAATTCCTTCCCCTTCCAGCTCTGCAGCACTTTGTTGTCTGTCTCGTGTTTGTCCAAATAAGACTTTTCAAGCGTACATTCCTTTTGTACTAAACACACAAATGCTAAAGATGGATTCCCGTTGGCCGAAAAAAACACATCTTGAAGCATCTCTTTTCTGCACACTCTTTGTGTGCATTTTTATTTTCCCTACAACCACACCATATGTAAGGAGTTCAGCCAACCACTGCTTGCTTTTCTTTTTCTTTTTTTTTCTCACACTTTTAGTGTGGAACATATGTTCGGAGCTGGGGGTCTTTTAAGGTTACGCATTGGTCTGAAGAATAGAGATCGTCTATATTCTCTCTCTCGCAGACCATGTTAAAGCCATTTGCTGCCTGCAGAGGTGGGGGGAAGTTTTGGTTTCCATCTAGAGGGCACTACTGCCTTCAACATACACACACACACACACACAAACACACAAAGATTACTGCACTGTACAGCAGAAGCGCTCATTGAAGTCGACGTGTTGAAATCGGCACCGCCGGAGCTCAGAGGAGGCCACTCTACACTTGTTAATGCTGAGGAGTTGAGAGCAATTAAAACATAGTTTGTTCCTTCAGAAGGACCATTTGAGGAAGGAGATGAATTGTGAACAAACTAGCAAACGGGCAAATACTCCATTGCAGGTGAAAGTTACTTATCCTACAAAATATAGGACTCGTCCTGAAAAAGTGTCCCCTGAAATCGGCAGGGCTTCTTGTTACTTCCATTTACATTAACAATGTAAACACTTGAATTTTAGTGTTAAATAATATTCACAGTAAACTTGGATCCTCCTATTTGGTTGGTTGCTATGTTTGCCATGCTATCAGCTCACATGCTAGCGTGCTATTGATTTCATGATTGGCTCTTTATTTGCACTGTTTTTATCTTGACATTTATTGTGAAACCACAACACGGTGACAGTTGTACGATAACTGTTTGTGCAACACTATCACAGGTCCATCATCTCTCTCGTGTCGACCTGCAGCGGATTCATTTCCTGATGTAGCGGCGTAGCTCTTCGTTAGCGTAGCATCCCTGCTGTGTTCCTGCTTGTTTGCAGTCGAACCTCCTCCTAGTGTCGTTTAGCAGGTGGATTTGTCTTTTTCTGGTCAATCCACCTTAAAATTTTTCTTTTTTGTCGCGATGGTTTCAGCTAGCTTAGTGACCGTTTTTCACCCACAACGAGCCTCCGTCATGAAGCAACCACAGCAGATAACAAATATAATATCTCAACACATTAAAAAAAGGAAAAGGACTTGAGTAAATATAACTTATATTTACTTTCCACCAGCGACTGCAAGTCACTGGTTGCAGCACATTTGCCACTTCAAACACATGCTTTGGTAATACGGCCAGAGCTGCTGAAGTGTGTGTTCAATTATTGCTTCAAGATGCAACGAGAGTCTGCGTTCTATAAAAAAAAAACCTCCGAGCCGAGCTCGGTTTCTATCACGAGTGTGAGGACCGCAGTTCAAATAAGGAACATTTTTGTTATTTGAAAAAAAAAAAACATGTTAAATTTCACTCCTGCACCCTGTTTGATTACATAATCACCTTTTAATTCACTGGTTACCAACGTTATCGGCCATCTTTTTGTTCCTGTGATCGTTCTTATGGGACTCTAATAATGGAAATCCACTTTGTTAAGTGCAAAGTTGTGCTTTAGTGTCGTGGGCTCAGACCGGGAACCGTGCACGTCCTCGTGCACACGCCCCAGGATTCCTCTCTCTCTCTCTCTCTCTCTCTCTCTCTCTCTATCTCTCTCTCCCTCCCAGTGAGAGAATTTACAACGAGTGCCAAATGAAATTGAATCAACTTAGGCGTTAAGCAATGAGCAGAGGGGGGAAGAAAGAGAGGCACCAGCAAACTGCACTCGACTTCTCTTGACAATAGCACCTGCTCTCCCACCGAACCGCATTGATTCATTCATTAGAATCCCTTATTAGCAAATTGACTGTCTCGCCTGATTATCAAATTCGGTTTCTCTATTAGACGCAGCTGCTGCTGCTGCTGCTGGTCTCTGCAGCAATCGTCCGGTCTGAAGCGGTCCTATGTGGACCTGATAGTCAGACTGGACCTGGGTTCCCTCTGCCAGCGCCCACATGTAGGCGGTCTGAGGAGTCCTCATATGTATCGTGGTGTTGGACCACGAGCTCACGAGCAACAAGTGTTAAAGAGTTCCCTCTTTCACAGCCATTGGCGGTTCTGCATTGATCCCTCCTTGTAAATACCGACCCTATAGCCTCTAATTGGCCAGTATTTCGTATTTGTTTTAGGTTTATTCCTGATTAGATTAGATTGGTGGAAGTTTGGGTTAACGAGGGTTAATGATTTAATCTAAGATGGGTTATATTTTCATAAGGATTGTCTTAGTGCTCGCATGTATAATTACAGTGTCTGATTTTTGGGTGGATATTTTTTTTGCTATGGATGCTGAGAAGAAGGATGAGATAAAAATATCTTTTTAAAACGCTTGAGTTTGACCAACAAATGGGGTTAAAGGATCAAGCTGGCATGTCTTTAGCTTCTTGGCTACAAGTCTTATATATATTTTTTTGTGATTTATCTCATTTCTCATTTCTTTTTTTAAATTGTTCAAACCAGCCATGAAAAGAATTTGTCAGATTGTTGAAACTTGTTTGAGTTTTCGTCTTTTGGATGAACTCAACCTTTAATTTTGCTTCCAAATAGTTATACAATTGTAATTCCTGTCAGGCTTTCAGTTTATCACTTGTGCATTCATCGTGGCTACGTATGCCATTTTTTTTTTTTTTTTGCAAGCCGGAGTCATATGATGATGATTTGAAGGGCGATTAAAACCGGGCGAACAAGGAAACAATCTTCTCGTCGGCCCCTCAGCTGGTGATATGTTGACCTGAGGCGGCATTCTTTACGTCCACACAGTCGTGCGAGCATCACAGTGGGCCTCAGAAAAAAAATGACCCTGTTCACCCTGGAAGGAACCGGGTAACACACACACACACACACTCATGGTGGAAGTGTTGGCTGGCTCCGTAGCCGATGAATATCTAGCTCCATGCCTCCAGTGCCGGGTGGGGGGGGGGGGTGAAAAAGACGACAGTGTGAGAGCTGGGACTCGCCGTCGGACCACATGGACGGGGTCTGTGTAGGGCCATTGTGGCTTATGGCTTTGTCCAGATGGTTCACATACCTTTTAGTCGTGCTTTGGGTGAGGAATGCGCTCCCTCGGGACGGTTCCCGACCCTGGAAACAAGGGCCAACATAAACACCCACCCACCCCATCACCAACAGCAGCACCTCACCTAAAATCCCTCCAATCCCTATTAGAGCTCACAATGAGGCTGCAGCAGGAAAGAGGAGTTAAAGAAAAACTTGTCACTTCCATTTATCAGGGTTACCCTTAAAAATCCAGGTTCTTTATTTTTTAACTTCAAAAGTATTTTGTCATCCGTTTCTGACACGTTTAAAAGTGACAAAAGTGGTTTGTCACATGACAGTATGAGGATGCAGAGTTCCTCGTATATACGTGTGTGGGATTATAGCCCGAATAATTACCTTGTAAAATGTTGCTCCTTCCATTTAAAACATAGCAATGCCACAATTCCAATAAACCAGTGTGTTTTGTTTTTTTTTGTTTTTTTCGAGAGTGCAGCCGGGAAGCCTCCGTTCCAGCTGTCTTGTAAACAGCGGTCGTCACGGACGGATGATTCTGTTTCCATTTTTGTCAGTGAACATTTTAAATGCGTGTATTTATATATATTTTTTGCTATCTTTTTTGCAAAGAGAAAATTCCACATAAGTCGACTCAGCTGTTCTGAAAGATAAGTGTTTGTTCTGACATGTTTGTACTTCCCTCATGAGTTTCAGGTAAATAACGAGGGAATTATTATATTATATTATATTTCTCTGTGTTTTCTACACTTGTTCAACTTGTTCATCAGCAAGTTTCAATGAGTGATGGAAAAAAATGTATTTTGAGATGAGAATAAAAAGCAACATCTCGCTCTCGGCTGAAATTTCTCACAACGGCAGCACAGTGATCCTTGTTTTTTGACTTGGCTTTAAGGGTTTCTGGGAAAGTTGGAGGACAGCTTGTGTCCCCCGACTGTAGCTTTTGTGGCTTTGCAGCGTCGCTCTTAGACTCTCGGTGCCAAAAAGGATCAAAAGCGTGTCGAATGCTCGGCCCTTGTGAGCCAAGACTGTCTGAACATTTTTGATAATAATGTCTCCCTGATCAATTCTTCTTTGAGGGAAACACAGCCACTGTTGCAACCCGTTTTTAAGAGGCATATTATATATTATATTGCATGTTAAACTCTCTCATTGCATATCGTTGCTGGCGCTCATCATCAAATAACCGGATTGAGATCTAAGGCGCTCCGTAGTGAAGCAATTGACACGATTCAGGTCTAAATCAATCGTGATGAAAGAAGATGTGAAAATAGGCTTCAGGTTTTTTAAAGATGGCTGCGAGCCAGACAGACTACCGCTTCCTATCCTCCTTCCTCCTCCTTCCCCTTTTATTCTTTTCCACCTCTGCTGGTATCGAAGCCCCGCGCTCCCTCGCACATCTGTCGGCATGTATCCGCCGCTCAATCGCTCTCGCTGGGCCGCGGCGGGTTCCCTAACAGCTCAGTGCGGCTCTTCCATTAATCAAAGACACTTCCAGTGTCCCATTACAGAAACACTGCTACTCGGCCTGTCTGAAGCTGACAGCTCGCCAATTCATCTTCTTGGAGAGAGAGGAGAGAAGAAAAAAAAAGCCATTGTGGCACGCCAGTCGCCTTTTACCTGTTCAAACGGAGGGCTGTTAAGAGTGCAGGAAGACCCCTCTGAAATTGTTTTCTCTAGGTCAGGCAAACAACAAAAAAAGGTAAATTGCTTGTCTCAGGTAACACACAGGGGGAAGTTTGGCGGTGGCAGCGGGGGAAAGCGGGCGGGGGTTGGGTGGAGGAGTGGGTCAGCGACAATATAAGAGGATGGAGACGTGTTTGTTAAGAAGCTGATTTCAATGAGGCGACCGGGGGGGATGAAATGGGCCGATGCTGTTTACCGAAACAGCTTAAACGGCGTCCTGACACCGAAGAAGACCCTCTGCAGAGGCCGGCGGCCGCTAAGTACGTCTCCTTACACCGGCTGCCTGCAGGGGTTGGGGGGGTTTAGTTCGATACAGAGCACTCTTAGGGGAAATGAAAACCTCCACATTTTGAATAAATGCAAGCAGATAGATGTTTGCCCTCCATTAAAATGACCACTTGTCATTCAAAGGCGCCGCCAATAATGAATTCCTTATTTACCCCAGATGTTCTGGGGTAAAAGGCGATCGTCCCTGAACCGAACCACACAAACAAATTATTAAAGAATAAAATGGCTGAAAATCAAATGAATCATGTCCTGCAAAGAGGAGGAAGGAAGGAACAGTATGACAAATGTCAGTGCTTGAAATAGCTGTAAGCTCCTACGTTGATGTTGTATCACTGTTTAGGGATTCTGTGGTTACGAGAAACGTCATGGATCATTACTGTCATTTATTTAAACAGCCCACGCATTTAAATAGAGAACATTTTTGTGTTATTTTTATTCAAACTGTCTCTAACTTCGTGACACATCGGATTCAGCAAACCATTTTCATTTTTGCTCTATAAATATATAGTGTATATGTATGCATACGCGTTATAAAAAAGCATCAATTGACAATTTAAATGAATGGTGATATCATAAAGCTATGTGAATAAATTCAGAACTATAATTTGAATTGCAGTCAATGTCAACTTAATTATGAAGATATATTCATTTAAAGGGATTTGAAACTTTAAATTGATGAAAAGTAGTGAATGGGGAAAGTTCTCCTAAATTTCTCGTACAAGACACTGAAGAACGAATCTGTTTGTACGAGTGGTTTTAGCGTGAGACCAATTTATTTGTGGTCATTAGGACAAAAGAAAAACTTGCTTGGAGACATTTAACTTTGACTTTTTATTATCTGGTTAAGTTGGTACAGCTAATGGGTTAGCAAAAATATTCCTCTTTAAATCTCCCGCTGACATGAAGCTACATTAGCGTTCTTTTTAGGAATAGAAAAAATATACGATTTTCTTCTGTCAATGTTTTTTTTAGTTGCGTGCATATTTAAGTTGATTAAGACATATTTATTAGTCACAATTTGTATGAAAATGAAAATAAAGAAAAAAACTTCATACTAGAACATGTATTCACCCTCCTGTCTCTTTAAGCCCCGCCTCCTGAAACAGCCCGGTCTTAATTGGCTTGCAAGTAATATATGGTGCACCTTTGCAGAGGTACGTTCTCTTGACCTGCATGTATAGGAAGATAGGAAGGGGAAGTATGGCGTCATTTCAGTGCCAAAATCCGCGAGCATAAAAACCATATTCAGCGCGCATAAAGACCACTCTCTGCGCGCTCGCCGTCACTCTCTGCGCGCTCGCCGTCACTCTCTGCGCGCTCGCCGTCACTCTCTGCGCGCTCGCCGTCACTCTCTGCGCGCTCGCGGTCTCTGTGCACACGCTCGCTGTCACTCTCTGTGCCTTCTACGCGCTCGACTTTGCTGAGTTTTGGCACTCTGGGGGCGGGCATTGAATAGACGGCCCCGCAACCCCCCCTCCTTTCTGATTGGTCACTTTAAACGCCTACTGTCTCCAGGTCAGAGCCAATCCGAGGCAGAGTAGGGCGGGTCATCATTGCGGTTGGCGGCAGCATTTGATGGGATTGCGGATGAGATGTCAGAAAAACAAGAGGTAAGTTGAGGAACAAACAGATATTTAAATTATGAATTTATTGAACAGCTTGCGAGTAATTGTGATGGAGATCCGCAATCTCTCATCTCAATTCCGCCATCAAATGCTGCCGCCAACCGCAATGATGACCCGCCCTACTCTGCCTCGGATTGGCTCTGACCTGGAGACAGTAGTAGGCGTTTAAAGTGACCAATCAGAAAGGAGGGGGGGGTTGCGGGGCCGTCTATTCAATGCCCGCCCCCAGAGTGCCAAAACTCAGCAAAGTCGAGCGCGTAGAAGGCACAGAGAGTGACAGCGAGCGTGTGCACAGAGACCGCGAGCGCGCAGAGAGTGATGCCGAGCGCGCAGAGAGTGATGGCGAGCGCGCAGAGAGTGACGGCGAGCGCGCAGAGAGTGGTCTTTATGCGCGCTGATTATGGTTTTTATGCTCGCGGATTTTGGCACTGAAATGACGCCATAGGGAAGCCACATCCAGTTTGTGATTGGCTTAAAAAAGTTTGACGCGATGTCCCCTTTAAATGTCAACAGGAAAAAACAATGCTGTCCCACCAAACTGAACCCCTTCACATCATCGGGGGCGACTTGTAGCGCTCCAAGTTTAAGTCGACATGACAAAGTTCCAGTTGTGAAATCCTCTCCACTTTAATTCCCTGTTATTATTTTAAAGTAGTTTGCTGGCACCAACACTGTAAATAGTTTACACGCTTTAGAGGGAAAAAACTGTAAAAAAAAAAAAAAAAAAACCCAGCTGCAAACTTCGGGGTGTGTGGCTCCGAACTGGCAGCTGGTAAATCCAACATTTTTAGCTTCTTGGAAGAAGAGGAGCGGTGAGTGGCTTATTACCAAACCGACGTACAAACGGGGGTGGAGGGGGGGAGGTGGGAGGAAGGGGGGGGGGGCGAACCGCAACACATTGGCCGTTTCCTGACAGCCCAAAGTGGTGACGTTCTGATTAAGATCAAATCTTTCTCTATGAACACATGGACGGTGAAAGTGAGTGAGGCCGAATGAGAAAGGACAGCTTGTCCCCTCCTCCTCCTCCTCCTCCTCCTCCTCCTCCTTCCCTCCCCCCCCCCCCCTGGTCAATTTGATTGGCATAATGAGGTGAAGGCTAGTTGGCGCAAAGCTGCTCCGGGGGGCAAATGGAGACATTATTATTTTGTGTAGGGGTGTGTGTGTGTGTGTGTGTGTGTGTGTGTGTGTGTGTGTGTGTGTGTGTGTGTGTGTGTGTGGCGATTCTCACCCAGGCCCCACTGGGCTATTAATTACCCTCTCTGTAACATGGCATCTGCTGAGGTGGGGGGGGGGGGGGGGGTGATCGAGTGAGCTCTGCCAACATGGGCATTGCTTCTCTCTCTCTCTCCCTGTCTCTCTCTCGCCCCTAGACCCCAGCTGCAGTCTCGCTCCGTGCTTATTGGATTCTATCTACATGTATGATTGATTCAGCACCTGAACTGTGCTTTTCATGACAAGCAGGCTAAACAAACACACACACACATGTACACACACACACACACACACACACACACAGTAAAAAGCACCCCAGCTGGCAAATATTTAACCAACCATGAGACGCGCTAAGATGCCTGCTCTGTTCAAGTAGGTTGGGACATTTTCAGAGCAGCTGTTTGATTTGCTGTTCTGGAAAGAGAAAGTGATAGTTTTCTTTGAAAAAGACGTGTGTGTGTGTGTGTGTGTGTGTGTGTGTGTTGTTTTATTCCTCCTAAAGCCACAGTTTTGATTTGATAGAAGAGTAAAGAACATATTTCCTAAAAGGCGCTGCTTCATCTCATCGTCGTCTCTTTGACTGAGCTGCACTGAGAGAGAGTCGGTCCGCCATCTTTTCTAAAAAGTTGGCCTATTTAAGTATTACCAACTTTTTTTCTTTTTTTTGGGGGGGGGGGGGGGGATCTGTTTTTCGGCAGCGTTAGTCTTATAGTGATTTCCTGTAATCTCTCTGGATGTAGCTGCCTCCACGAACACCAAGGTCATGGTCTCTGTCTTTTTTTTTTGTTCCCCGAATTTGGGAGATTTCACCGGAGAGCATTTCAGGTCATTGTTGACACACACACACACACACACACACACACACACACACAGAGAGAGAGAGACACACACATGCACACAAAAAGGAAACATGAGCATGTGTAATTTATTTTGATTTGATTACATATCCTGTGATATGTTCGTATTCCTATCGCACACACACACACAGAGACAAACACACACACACACAGAGACAAACACACACACACACACACACAGTCAGGTGAGTCACAGCATTAGCAGTCATATTGATTTCTTCCTTTCCTTTTCTCTAACCTGCTGTAAAGAAAAAGGTACCCCCCCCCCCTCCCATATCAGCCCAGACCACCACACCACTGTTACTAAACACACGATTACATAATCCAATATTATTACCTCCAAAGTTGTGTAAACTATGTAGGAGTTATCATAACAACCAACTAGATCATAATTCGGTGAGTTTTTAAGAGTTAATTTTGCACAAGAAACAATTCCTGCCGGATGGATGGAGCGGTTTTATTCTGCTTTAAGGCGTTCCTGCCGCGTCGACCCATTCTGAGGCGCATTAATGTCACATTTGGACAAGTTAGTACATTATCTGTCAGATACTACATTATCAGTTGACTGTAGTGTGTGTGTGTGTGTGTGTGTGTGTGTGTGTGTGTGTGGTGTGTGTGTGTGAGATGTTTTCCCTCGCCGGGGTGGGAGTAAAGTCTGCTCTCGAGTGAAGGCAGCGACCCCGGCCTGACACCCAGACGCTACTATTTCAGTGTTCCAGCCCTCCGGCCAAAAAGCTGTCAGCACATATTTTATCCTCTCGCTCACACAGTATATTTTCTCTCTCTCTCTCTCTCTCTCTCTAGCTCTCTAGCTCGCTCGCTCGTTTCTTGTTGGAGCTCTTGTCTCGTGGTCTTTTACATCCACCGGCATCGCAGCGATAGGATGTGTTGACAGGTTCTGAGTGGCTTAAAAACCGTCCGGCGGAGTCGCTCCGGATACGAGGGTGAAAGAAAATATCTGAGAGATACAAACAAGAAGAAAGAAAAGATATAAATGATGTTTAATTTGCAGAAATGTCTAAACATTATAGATAAAGCCAGGTTACAAATCTACTGTCCTCGTGTTGACGTATTATTTATTTATATGAGGCCAAACTGTTATCTTATGGGTGTTTTATTAACATATAAAACCGATATAAACAACAAACGTTTTTTTCTCCATTTTTTTTCTGATCCGCTGTTAACTTGATGCTTAAGTAATACACCAGCATCATCATTAACCAGCAGCAGCATGGACCGGCCCATCACAACACACCACGGGTGGAGGAAGAAAACCCCCATAGATCTCTCCCTCTGTCATCAGCTATATTTCATACACAAACTCTCACATGACCCTCCGCCGTGCGGGCAGGAAGCTCTGATTCAAGCCGACAGGGATTCTTGGCAGAGACCGCCCACTCCATTGGCTGGCTGCTGTTCAGCTGTCACACTCGCTCGCTGAAGTCCCCCCTGGTTTTTAAT
This sequence comes from Chelidonichthys spinosus, assembly GCA_029853015.1. NCBI lineage: Eukaryota > Metazoa > Chordata > Actinopteri > Perciformes > Triglidae > Chelidonichthys > Chelidonichthys spinosus. The sequence continues at coordinate 19,844,946 of CM056835.1, forward strand.
GGTGCCGAGATGAAGGCGCTAATATGAGATGTGGCAGTCGGAGGCAATATGTTTAACAACACGTCCCAGGTCAGAGAGAGACATCGGGTAGGAATAAAAAAACAGAGTGAAGCCACGGTTACATAATACGCACCGACGAATCCCCAAAAAAGTCAGGTTGAGGAACCTCCGGGGGATTCGGGGGGGCTGCCAGAAATAGGAGCGATTGTCATGCTTCGTTATCGTTTTTCTGCTTCCTTTTGAGTTAGCTCAGTATGGAGACATATTTAATGCAGTTTGTTTCCTTAAAGGAAATACTTCATTGTATTTTTGTGGATGTTTGGTATAGTTTTTACACGATTCGCTATGTAGGTCGATGTACTTTGAATACTACTGGATAGATTCTGAATTAAAGCTTTTCATTGGCTAACGGCCTAACGACCTATGCTAATGCAGAAAGACAACAATGGCACGACGGCAAAATGCATGTTTATGTTTGCTACACTAAAAGTACTACAAAATACATGCATATTGATATTTCTACATTAAAAGTACTACAAAATGCATGCATGTTAATAATTCTACATTAAAAGTACTACAAAATACATGCATGTTGATATTTCTACACTAAAAGTACTGCAAAATGCATCCATGCATGTTGATATTTCTACACTAAAAGTACTGCAAAATACATGCATATTGATATTTCTACATTAAAAGTACTACAAAATACATGCATGTTCGATATTTCTACACTAAAAGTACTACAAAATGCATGCATGTTGATATTTCTACACTAAAAGTACTGCAAAATGCATCCATGCATGTTGATATTTCTACACTAAAAGTACTGCAAAATGCATGCATGTTGATATTTCTACACAAAATGCATGCATGTTGATAGTTTCTACACAAAATGCATGCATGTTGATATTTCTACTCTAAAAGTACTACAAAATGCATGCATATTGATATTTCTACACTAAAAGTACTACAATAGGCATGCATGCATATTGATATTTCTACACTAAAAGTACTACAATAGGCATGCATTATTGATATTTCTACACTTAAAAGTACTACAAAATGCATGCATGTTGATATTTCTACTAAAAGTACTACACAATGCGACAGAAGTACCACGTGGTTATGTCCGTGCGACCACGTCTCCTTGGTGAAAGTTGTGTGCTTTTTTTGACCTTTTGAAACGTATTCGTAATTCAAACAATAAAAAAAGATAAAAAAAATGCTTTTCCTCGATAAGTAATTCAAGATGTCGTTTTTAATGGGAACATAACTTTTTAGGAAACGGGTACATAACTTGCTCCAGGAAAAAAAGTGAATAAAGAACACTGGTGCTGTGATGTGTACAGGAACATTCTAGTGGTTATCACGCAGTCTCACCCCGGCACACACACACACACACACACACACACACACACACACACACACACACACTCTCTCTTCTGACTTGTTTACTGCTGCCCTGCGGAGCTCCGGCTGGGGCTGTTTGGGACGCCCGTGGGTGCTGCTGTGCAACTCTTTGGAAGGAAGACGATCAGTTGAATGACGGTGCAGATGGCCTCGCGCCACCGCTGCCACCTGAACCCCCCCGAGCACGCACACACACACACACACACACACACACACACAGTTCCCGAGGTCAGAGACATCAAAACAACCTGCCTGCGGCCGTCTCAAGTATCAAAATAAGTCGTTTCTTTTTTCTCTTTTTTTCATTCCCACCACTCTGCCTTCCCCTCGGTGGAGATCCTGTCAGCTCTGCTAATCCTCTCATCTGTGGTATTTTTGCACGGATGCACCTTTTTCACACGACCCGCTATCCATCTATTTTATGTTTATTTATTCAGGTATTTATTTTACAGTGAATCAATCCCCAGAGGACGTTGCGTAATTAGTTTGAGAGCCAAAATACCAGTAATGTGTGAGGCGGTGTGCTCTGGCTCACGTCGACCCACCAAAATAAAGTTCACGGGGCCGTTTCCAGGTAAACAAGAGTGTTCAGTTGGGACATCGCCTTCGATAGAAAACGAGGACAGTGAGCCAGCGTTTCCTGAGAAAACATGTGGTCAGGAGTTGTAGCGGCGACTAATGGAGCAATCACATGTCAAATATAGATGATTAATCAGTGTTCATTCCTGTGACAGCAAGGCTTCTTTACCTTCTCCTTGTTTAAGATTTCAATATTGAGCCTCATGGATTTTCTGTCTGTTATAAAACAGCGAAGACAAAACTTCTCCTCAAGGTCGCCGTTTGATCCGATGTCATCCGATCCCGCTGAACTCTTTCCCTCCCTCCTCCTATATGCATTTAAACGCTCCCCTTCTTTTTTTTTTCTTTTTTTTTTTGGTATTATATGTGATGCCGTGCCATCACACAGGTTGTTGTTGTCGTTCCGGTTTGCGAAACAGCCAGCTTTTATTGATGTAACAGGTGCTTAGCGCGACCGTGGCAGTCAAAATAACACGTCTCCTCTGTTTGGCTTTCAGAACGGGAGCTAAAGTTAGACATCTTTGAGGTTTTTCTGTCACTTGATGGAAGGTGATGCCAATGCATAATGCATGAGGGGAGAGGGAAGACTTCGTCTGGCTGCTTTTTATAGACCACCAAAGCTCTGCTGCACACACACACACACGGTGAGATGTAACCTCTCACAGATCAAGAAAGCAGGAGCAGAGGCAAAACGAGAATCGAGCAACATTGTCGAATATAAAAAAAAAAAAAAAACGGAAAGAAACAACAAGACGAAAGAGAAATGTTGACGTGCTATTTTCAGACGGCGGAGATCGTTTGATGCACAAACCCAAAAGAGAGGTGGGGGGGGGGGGGGGGAGCAGCAGGGCTGGTGTTTGTCTCGGAGATGGGCTTTAACAGAAATACTTTATACGTGTGATCTTACACGCTCTCCTTACTCTTTGTTCCCTCCGTTCCAACGCTTCAGTCAAAGTGTCTGTAAGGTCTAGTTAAAATGAGGAAGAGGAGGGGAAAAAAAGAGCGATCACATAAAGCTCCGACTTTTTTTTTGGGGGGGGGGGGGGGTTGCAGACTTTGCGAACACCGTTTTGCTGCCCTCGGAGTTATTTTCACCTCATCCCTCTAATCCTTATTTAACCACGCTGGTTGACTAAGAGCACACTGTCATTTATAGTAATGACCCGGTGAGAAAACTGCAGGGAGCTGCAACACACACACACACACACACACACACCTGCACATAGCCACACAACTGGTGACTCAACATTCATCTGGTGCATTGTTATTGCAGAGGGGTTTTTTGGGTGGGGGAGGGGTCGTAATCATCAATTAAAGCGAGAAAGTGCTTTTTAAAAGTTGCGTATTCACCGTTCCCTGGCTGGGTTCTGCGTGAGGGAACAGGTCTAGTTTTAGTCGACTGATTTTCTGAGACTTTTTTCACGAGCGCGACCAGACCGTAGAAGCAATCTGCAACTTTAAAGCTTCTCCCTAATAGACTGTCTATTTGTCACTTTGAGGCAATTTTGAGATTGAATTGGCTCCTGAATGTATCGTAAAGCACTCCGATATCAATATGAACATCTCTGGCGGTTCGCTGGCTGATGTATTAGTGATAATTTAGTGCTCTTCCAGCAGTTGCGACCTGTTTTTTTGTGTTCTCGTCCCGTTTAGTTTCACCTACTCTCTCTGTGAGTGATTTGTTCTTAAGCAGCCAGAAGTTCAAACCCCCCCCCCTCCCCCCCTTTTTGGATTTGAGGTTTGTCTGTCTTTGATATTTCTTTTCTCCAGTCACATTTTGTCTGTGGGATTTGGACTGCAACCTGCGGGTCATGTTCTCTCCTCATTGTCACCTCTTGCTGAATAAAAGGAATTTTGTCAAAAGGGGGAGAAGCACTTCACACCGAGTGGAACTGTAGGAGAGAGGTTGAAATGGCTTCTTGAGTAACGCAGAGGGTATTAGAGAATGAATCCTACCTTCTAAGCTTTTTTTAGGGGGGGGGGGGGGGGATCTGCGTATCTGACTGGGATTAGCTTGAAATAGTCTCTTACTGCCCAGGAAACACAATTAGAAGCCCCCTTGGATTATTCCCACTTATATACCGGTCCTCCAACCATGTGTTCAGGTAGCGGTCTGCATAATTAGTGTAAATGTAAATTGATACTTTTGCTCGGCTTGTCACTTTATTCCCATTATTGCATTAATATTAAGACGAAGCAAATAAAGCCGAGTCTCCCAGAAACACCTGGTCCAACCGCTGTTTGGTTCTGATTCTTTATCGTTTCTGAAATCTATTTTTTTTTTTTAATTTTAAGCGAAAAAAACTTTGTAATTGTGTCTTTTTCCAGCCTTGCCATGTTGGATTAGAGTTTTAAGGAACATTTATGTAAGGGACACTTGTCGCATTTATAAAAAAAAGCCATAAAGGTGTTATAAGAGATATTTTAAGCTTTATGTAGCTTTAAAGTAGAGAGAATTGTGTCGTAGTTGGTAGATTATCCAGTGATAAATATTGCCAAATACGACTGTATCGAAGGAAACTCTACCTTAAAGGAATCTTATTACTACATGGTTATGTTGAATACATATGACATCACAGCTGCACTAGTTAAGCCTGACTCAGAATCTCAAACAAGTGGCAGGGTGAAGGGACGCGTGGTGGCGGATTTATCGGAAAAACGTGGTCTTCGGAGACACATAAATGCACTTTGAAGCTCCGTTCAACACCATCGGGAGTTTGTGCGATGCGTTAATGAGCGCTGTAGGTGAGGACACTAACTCAGACATGACTGATTGGATTTTAATGAAACTCCTGGATATCATTAATCCATCGGCTGTCAAAATTGCGCTTATTATCAAAAATCTTATTTTACAGATTTACAAAAAAAAAAAAAAAAAACGCGATCTATTCCAGGAAACTCCGCCGCACCACTTACATGTGACATTCAACACACGCGTCCTGATTGGCTAACGCCGACTGTCAATCGGAAGGCCAGGAGACGTGTTGACTGTTAATGCATTCAGCATGATTTAGCTTCTTTTCTTCTTCTTTTTTTCCCTCCTCCTCTTCGTCACCCTCAGGGCAAATTTGGGGGCGGCGGTGTCGGTGATATTATAAATAACACGGCGAGGTTGAAAAGGCGGTTGCGTTCTCCCTCCCCATCCTTCTGTCTCTCTCTCTCTCTCGCCCTGCTGCTCGTCTATGCTCGACACGAGTGCCTTCACCGTTCTGCGTGTGTGGCTTGAATTTATATGAACGTCTCCCCGCCGAGGAGGGGGGGGGGGGGCAACGGGGGCCAAGTCATTGATATGTGCAGGAGGACTCGGGGATAAACAGCCAACGCCGACCGGTGTTACGGCAGCCTGCCTGATACATTTTGATTGAGCAGAGACGGAGGGGGGGGTGGAAGGGCAATGGAATGGAATTGGGGGAGGCTTAAAAGCAGGGATAAAATGACAGAAAGGGAGCTTTTCTTTCACCTGCCTCTCCAGACTGCCACAAAATGGACCCACGTTCATGTCAAGAGCCACACACGGAGCCTTGGACGGTTTCAGGTGCCATGTGTTTCCCATCATCGTGGAGCTTTTTTTATTCTTCATCTTCAAACACGGGCTGTTATTTAGAACATCTTGATGTGGTCTTTTTTTTTTTTTTATTGTCTTCCCGATGATCCTGCACCGCCGCCGCTGCCCCCCCTCCCTCCCCTCACTTCTCCCACCATGTTTGTCCATGTGACATGGTCAGCACCCTAATGGACTGGAAATTTGTGTTGACAAAAGTCCTCCCCCTCCTCCCTCCCTCCCACCCTCCTCTCCGTCTCCCTCTTGTCAGAAAACCAAAATAAGAGGTGGCGGCAGCACACTGCGCCACTTACGGCCACATTAGGATCAGCCACCAAAGTGTCACCGAATCGCCTCGTGCATCATTTTGCCTTTGTTCACCGTGACAGGCGAGTGTGTGTGTGTGTGTGTGTGTTTGATGCTCCTTCTCCACCTCCCTGCTTTTATCCCCAAATAGACATAGGCTTTTACTTTCTAGAGTGCATTATCCCACTTCTACCGTGGATCATTTTTAAATCTCATGTCTTCCTTCTTTTTGTTTTTTATTGACCTTTGTGTGCCGTTAACATCACGTTACATGCTCCGTTACTGCCCCGGCTGATTGTTGCCATGCTCCCGTCTTCCTGCGCCGTCTTGAATATTTTCATCCTAATTACTTTGCATGCATTCTACAGATAATATATGAATAGTACAGTTTGTTTATGATAATCAGGTCTTTGGCGTTTTTCCACGTTTGCACCTGGCGGCTCATAGAGAACCACGATGTTTCGACAGCTTCATTAACATTTTTTACAATCCGAAATTACAATCCGACAGTATTAATAAATAAATAAAATTAGAAATATCACATCACCACAGCTTAATAAAAGCTCAGAAGTAAGACACACATTCAGCTGCTGATACACCTGAAGTAAGTTCACCAAAATTCAACAGTGTGGAATTATAAAAAAAGAAACGACAACAAGAAATCTTCCTCTTGAAGAAGGATGAATATGTTTATTCATATTTGTTTCACGGTTTCTATCACAGTTACGGAGGATGTAGTCCAACGGTGACCCAACCGAGACAAAGACATGATTTATTTAGACTCAGCATCTTTAGTTCACGAAAAGTTAATAATAAAATCACCTATAAACCTATTTTGACCTACAGTCGATGTAGGTTTTCCATTTTTGTTTTGGTATTGTATTCTTTATTTTCTTTAAACAATATGAGTGTGTTGAAGGAAAGTCTACAAGGGTACTTTATGGTATAATTTGTTAATATATTCTGTGCAGTTTTGTCTATTAGGAAATACATCCATCGTTTTTGTGAGACCTTGAAGTTGCATTAAAAACTGAAAAGACAGTATTATCTGCTTCAAGAACAGATTTACACAGAATAGCTTTCCCTTGAATCTGATGAAGATGGGTCCTGTATTCAGATCCTATGGGGGTCGTATTATAGGGCTTCCCATTAATGTGCTGGTCGATGTCATTATAAGACATTCAAAGCCCAATTTATTTACCTAAATAGGCTCTTTGAGTGGTTAAAGTTGACATTCGGTTCGACCCTAATTAAAATACAATACAGCTCGTTTCTTTGTTTGGGTTGTTTTGTTGTTGTTCGGAGCGGGCGTTGGTGGTGAAGCGATCTGAGTGGGTGAATCTGAAAAACAATCAGTTTACAAAGAAAAGAAGAGGTTCAAATGGGCCTCTCTTTTATGCTAAGCTAATAGCTAATGTGTGGCATAAACAGGGTCAATTTCCTTGACGACTCAACCAAACGCCTCGGATTCCCCCCCGAGATCGGTCGCTCTGCGACTTAAGTCCGAGCTCTTTTCACAGACCTGCTTCTCCAATTATCACTTCTTTTTTTTCTTCTGACCAACACGGCTAATGAACAAACACACAAACACACACCACACCGCCTTTATACAATTTACCACCTCTTGCCTCCCTTTATCTTTTTGTGTTTTTCTTCTCTTCATCTTAACCCACCCTCCCCCCCGCCATTCCTCTCTCCAAAGCTTTCATTCACGAACATCGTTTCAGGTTGTTTTATAGCTCCCTGCACAAATGGAGGATGGAAGGGAAAAAAACACTAAAATAAAAGATGAAAGGATAGATGAGGATAGAGAACAGCACTCAAGGCTGCGAAAGGAAGAAATAGATTTTAAGCCTCCGCTTGGCTTTTTATTCTTTAACGGTTTGGTGACATGAAATGGTGATATGAGCTGAAGAGTGTATTAGCATCGGCTTCAAGCAGAATCACTTACTTTTTTAAGAGAAGCTAAACCTTCTTTTCCTGCAAGGTATTTGAATTATACATAGTGTTAATTCTTATAAATATTATAAATAAATATCCATATCGACTAGCCTTTACTGGTTGGAACACGGCTACCGCAATTTAATTTTTGTTATCGGCTGATCTGGAGGCAGGAGATGTATACCGTTTTTTGCCCCTTGACTCTTGCCTAGCCACAACTGCAATGTGCTAGCAAGTAGCATAAGCGATTTAGCGCTAGCATTATGCTAATTGAAAGCTAACTATGTTAGGTACCGGAGATCAAGCCAAACAGTTCACGTGGTGTTTTTTTTTTGTATGTTTTTGCAACTGTAGCATGAAAACATGCTAGCTAGTCAGCTTATTCACCAGCACCTAAATCCACTCATGCTTGTCACAATGTAGGAAAGCACTTATGCCAGATAATCGGTCAATTATGCTGAGTCACTAGATTCCGTAATGTGGTAATGGCTTAAATTACTTTTTTATTCACATTTTTGGAAGCATTTTTTTTCCTTTTCAATTTCCAGGGAAGAAGCACGTCAGCCAAAAACTCTGGGGTTTACCATCTGAGGGTTTTTGGCTGTAGTTCCACTTCCTCCCCCGAAGCCCGATCATATGAAATCTGGATGAGTCAGGAACACGGAGGACTTTGTAGTTATTTTATATGTTGCACCTTATTTAGACTCAACGGTGGTGTTTAAATAAGTACTGTAGAAGTAGCAGGTGGGGGGAAAACTTTGGTCTTTATTTCTCCGAATGCGGTTGCCAGTTATGATATACGGCCAGCCAAGTCCAGCGGCAAAATGAGGAAAAAGAAAAAAAAAAGTTCTGAATTACGCGAGGCAAGCTGTTACGGCTCAATAACCCGGGCCTGTAATCGGCTCGCATTTCAAACGCACACACGCTTCGCGTTCACACAGCCCCTCGGTCGGGCTGCTTTTTCTTTTTTTTACGAGGAAGCACACCGCGCGAGGTGATCAGCATATGTTTTGTTGACATAAATTTAAAATTTATCGCCGTTGTCAAAAGTGACTGTTGGACAAAGTCGATTATTAACTGAGTAAATGGCCTGAGAGAGTTTTATGTGAACTTCCTTAATGGCTGCAGTCAGTCTGTTTCAAATCACCGTTCCCAAGCTCCCCCCACACACACACACACACACACACACACACACACACACACACACACCTCATCATCTATTTCAGAAGCACAACATGAAAGCAGACGGTAACGAGTGAGTGAGAGAGAGAGAGGTATATCGGAGCTCAATCACTGAACTGCAACAATATATTTTAGTATCCTTTTACATATCGTTAAATCTTGTTGGAGCTGAATTACAGTATATTATTAGCTTAGCTTAAGCACACAAAGCATGCCGCAGGTGTGTGTGTGTGTTTTAACTGTCATTTCATAAATGGGGTCCCTGAGCCGGCCCCTGGATTCTCTCAGACCAGGTACAGGTGCAGTCCGATCCTCACCGGTTTATGGCTGAGTCGTGGGCGGAGAGAATCTCTCCGTTGGCTTCTTCACTTTTTAGCCGTCGTCAGCAGCCAAAATATTGGACCATCGTACTTAACCTGATTCTTTCTTCTTCTTTCAAACACCTTTATTCCACTGCGATATAATTTGGACTTTTCTTAAAGAAAATTGCACTTGAAAACTGCGGCTTCACACCCGGTTGACTAAATACCTTTAAACGGTGGAAAGGAAGTGTTTCAATAGGTCCTAAACCGTCCCCCCTTTTTAACAGACTCAATCTGCTGGAACAAGGTGCTGTTCCCATTTTGTTGAACATCAGGTAATGTGCTGTTTTCGGCTGCTATCGCAGTTTACATTCGACACACTCGTAGGCCGGGACGTACACACACACGGCCGCCGTGCTCGCCGACACTACATTCACGGCGAGACGCTTCCACTCCTCTCGCCCTTAATAAGTCCATCCATACCTTAACAGCGCTCTGTCTGGGGGGCACAATGGTCAGATTGAGGAGGGACACAAAAGACCCTTTGAAAGCCTTTGTGCTCTCTTTGTGTGTTGTCTTGTGGTTTACGGCTTTTCCAGTTCTTTCCTCTTATCGCAGTGGAAGTGTGTGAATACCTGTGATCCTTTCCGAAAAGGACAAAAAAAATTCCATTCCTTTTTGTCCGGTTGTGTGTTTGTGAGGTGAGTTTCTGTCTTTCACGTGGCTAAAATACAGCGTAGACACTACACACTGTAGGAAAACAAAACGGAGCCGAGAGAGGGGGCACTATTCAGAGAAAAAAGGTCACAAAGTTGCAAGTTTATAAATATATCTAGCCGATATTAACAAGTTGCTTAGTTCCTCTAACACCAGATGTTTGCCGCTACTACAACAAGTGAAAACTACAGCTAGCATTTTAGCCCGATCGCCCAATCTATAAAAACCCATACGATGACAATTTGGCCTCATATAAATAAAACCAACAATAAGCATCTACATCATCACCCTAAGGCGTTGTCACACGTTGTGATGTATTAATTAGAAAAATAAATGTCCACTCATGTGGACGTTAGCTAGCAAATGCCAGTTGTTAGCATCGTGCTAAAATCACAAATTTGCCACTTTTTTTCTCTGAATATTGCCCCTCTCTCTTGGCTCCGTTTTTTTTTTTTTCTTCTTTTTTTTTCCTACAGTGGCCCTAAAACACGTCGTAACTACAGCTGTAAGGTGATCGCTATTGATTTGTCCAACTGTATGTATAAGCAACCTGATGTTATTCCAGCTTTAGTTTGCTTTTGATCGGACACCACATATTCCAGGTTTCTGCGTCTGGAAGGTGCATTCTGGGAAAACTGTCCATTTAAAGTGCATCACATCCCGATATATAACGTCTGGCCCCGAATGTGCCATCGCACACTGATGTGTGATGGTGTAAAAGAGGATTGTTTCCATTCTCGCTTGTGTCGTTCCCGTCTCACTGTGTCACTTTCCTTTCCCTTTTTTTGGGGGGAAAAGTGTCTTCCAATCCCTTCTGGGTACATTTGGCATTTATAGGGGCCTTTTAATCACTCACTGCTTGCCAGAGGGCTGTCATTCTGCCTTTTAGTTCCCCGGCTCTCTCCACAAATTCGAACCACTAAAATGGCTATCATGACTTCTTCAACCTGCAATTTTTTCTTCTTCTTCCTGTCAGGTTTCAAGGATTTCTTTTTGGAAGCAATTAATAGTCAAACTAGACGTCATTGCTTAATAACTCCCGTAGCCATAACTATAATCTCTCTCTGTCTGTCTCCCCCCCTCTTCTCGAGGCACAAAAGAGAGCTGTAAATCAATTTGCATTCGACATCTGACATCAATCAGTCATGTTTTGGGAGAGTGGCACCTCCTCCTTCTCCGCGGCTCCGTTGAGAACGCTAAGATGGATGGCTGTCATCTCGCCCAAGTTAGAGCAGATCTCTTATCAAGGGCATTGTTTCCCCCCGAAGAATCGTTCCACCTGACTCGACGAAGAGGCGACGGAGACTGTGAAATAGAATCCTTCTGTTTTGACGTAGCTAGAAGCGTGTACGCACATGATTATAGCAACGTGCACTTGTCCTTTCGTATATTTGGGATGTATTTTTCCGTGATAACACGTTTAACATAATTTAAATATGCTGCTCGTCTTAATGTTTTCTGGCAGTTGGCAAACACTGGAGTGTGGATATATATTTACTCGTTCTGATAGTAGATTAAATGAGGAATTATTATTTCTGTCGCAGTTTTTAGATTAACATTTCTCCTCAATGCGTCTTTGTAAAAAAAAAAAAAAGACATTTATCGTATCTCAACTTAGTTTATTTAAATGGCATCTATATCATATTCAAAGCATTAATATAGCAGCAAACAGTTGCTATGTTAAGATATAGTGGAAGTGTGTGTTGAGCTTCTCCTTGCTAGCTGCACTAGCTGTTAGCACTGTTGGCTCTGTTAGCTCTGTCAGCAATGTGGCAGTTTGCGTTGTTAGCTCTTTCGGCACTGTTGCTGTTGTTAGCATTGCTAGCTCTGTTAGTGCTGTTAGCTCTGTCAGCAATGTTGCAGTTTGCATTGTTAGCTCTTTCAGCACTGTTGCTCTTGTAAGCATTGCTAGCTCTGTTAGTGCTGTTAGCTCTTTCAGCACTGTTGCTGTTTTTAGCGTTGCTAGCTCTGTTAGCGCTGTTAGCTCTGTCAGCACTGTTGCCGTTGTTAGCGTTGCTAGCTTTGTTAGCGCTGTTAGCTCTGTCAGCACTGTTGCCATTGTTGGCACCTTTAGATGCACATCAATCGAAAGGCTCAGAATGTTCTATTGAACACGTTAAGATTCAGTATCGGTATCTTTCACTCAGCATCATATTTTGGACAGAGAAGCATAACTTTGTTAACTTTCTCCTTAATTGCAAAACTCCCATCTTCCTGTATCGTGTTCTGTTTCATATTGATTGATTCTGTCCAAAATGTAAACTGGATATCATTGTTTCTTCTCTCATACCTACATTGCTTTGAATTGATCTATATGATCTATATCCAGAAGCACCAAATTCCTTACTAGCTCACTCCCACCATCTGGATTTGACCTTTTATTATAAAAAAAAAAAAGCCGACTCGCCGTGAGAAAAGAGAGCGGCGGGTTTTTTTGGGGAAGATTAAATGGTCCAAATCTGAAACGGTTACGGCACTGACTTGACAAACAATCATTACAATCAGGGCTGTGTGTGTGTTGGTGAACCCTCACTGGAGGCGAGGTATTTGAAGTTCTCGGGAGGCTCAAGGCGCCGTGGCAGTTGTTTGGCAATTCGTGTCACCTTAATTGCTTTAGAGCACTTTCAGATATCGCTCAAGAATAATATGCTTTGTGCTGAGCCGTGGGGTCTTTGAGGATTTCGTAACAGAGCGAGACTTTTTCTGTTGTCAGACGTTATTTAGTTACTTCACCTTCAAGGCCTTTTGCCACATAATCAAATAGTGAACCGTAGTCCTGTCTGACCTTGTGTGCTTAATGACTGTCTATCTGGTAAAAAAAAAAAAAGACATTTCATTGCAGATCAAGATTTTTTTAGTTTGCTTCAAGCTACACATCCCCTCAGAGATTAGAGAGCGGTAGTCCAAATAAAAAAACCTGCTCCATTAATGGTTCATAACACTCAAGAAGCTGTCTGCTGTTTTAGCCTGAATAAATCATTCCATTTCTCTTTATGGGCTCCGTATCCATCTGCGGCGCTGCAGATATAGGTGGCTGATAACGGCGTCCCCTTCAATAGCATCTGGTGATTTACAGCGCCGAGTCATGGTCTGGTCTGGTGCTCCCGTCGGTAAACAATGTGTGTCGTTAGACGTATGGCTCGTTCGAACTGATGGTTATTGTTATTGTGGCGACGTTATGACTGACGGACGTTTTTCTTAAATTGCAAAAAAGTTGTTGTGTTATTGGCTGTAAAAAAAAAAGTAATGAATTGATGATGATAATAAAGAAGCCACTTTGGTCTACAGATTAAGCTTTTGCCTGATGTTTGTTTTCTGCTCTTTCGTCAACAGGAAGATGCACAGTGGAATGAAGACCTACGGCTGTGAGCTGTGTGGAAAGAGCTTCCTGGACAGCCTCCGTCTACGGATGCATTTGCTGTCTCATTCAGGTAAGGAAATCAACCCCACAACCCCGCACTACGATGATCGCTGCCGAGCGTAGCGGGTACATCCTGTTTTCATCGCCGAGGGGTTGAGCGCTGATTGTAGGGAACGGTTGCGTGTTTTTGTTTCGTTTAGTTGAATGAAAATGAAAATAGTAAAAGTTGGATACACGTGATTCCACGTAATGTGCTAAATATGCAAAATCCTTACTTAAATTCCTGCAGATTCATTCACTTTTAACCTGAAGCATGGACTTAAATGTGCTTTACAACCCTCCACAGATTTAACAGTGAACCATTCACTATGAATGTAGTGATATATTGATATATTATAATATTCAGCAGCCCGAGAGCCAGAAAAGGGATAATATATCTCACTTTTATTTACTTTCCACAGTGCCAATTCAACAACAAATCTGTATCAAAATCCGCAGCTGTAGAGCTTGTTAGCGTTAGCTATTAGCCTAACGGCTAATATTAACAGAGTTTCGTTTGAGTTATATTCTATTTTAATATATTTATGATGTGTTCAAAATTAATCTTGTAGAAATTTAGCTTTGGGCGAGAAATTTGAATACACACAGTTGTTGAAGGATCTATATAAAATGGATATTATAGAGAGAATTGTGACTTTCGAACACTAGCTTCAAGCAGCTTATAATAAATGGTTACAATTATTAATATCAAGATTTTCTTTTTAACTCAAGCAAATATTTAACAATATTTTTGAATATTTAATTAAAGATACAATTATATTTTTCCAAATTATTTTAATTGTGGGTTCTTTTCATGCAAATAACTCCTATAGATATATAACAAGTTAAAAGGATGACATTTACATAATTTATGACGGTTTACACTTCGGGAGGGTGGAAATTATTTAAAAAAAGTTAGAAACCCAGAATATAATATAGAACTTAAATGCACTAAATAGGTCTATTTTTTATTAGTTTTTGTATATTTACTAGTGCTCCTTAATGAAGAATTTCTTTTTCCAATTACTAGATTAATCAATGATTAATCAAACAATCCAAAGCCCTACAAGTTTTTGTATGTGATTTTGGAGCATAACCCAATTTCTGTGATTTATGGATTAAAAAAGTTGAGCTGCTCTGGGGAAAAACTGAAGCAAATCATCATCATCCTGCCTGTCGCCCTCCGCGACATCAGAGGTCTGAAATTCAGAACATAAGACACATTGATTGGTTGAGTTTGACACTATTACACACACACACACACACACACACACACCCAAGCAGTCCCTGTGCTCTGAGCCTACTTAGCACAGCGCTGTTTTAATGGCGTGGGGCCGTCTTTTATAGGCAGCAAAGAGCTCCTCATTCCTGAGGCTCCTAAGTGCAGATGGTTTATTGAGACACTGTAAAAGCCATGGGACCTCTGAGGGAACCCCTTCTGCACACACACACACACACACACACACACACACACACACACACACACACACACAAAACCACCAAATCCATGCGTGGATGTAGGCCCCCTGTTCAGATCCCTGTGTGGGAGCCAGTAAGTGGTCTGCATTGTCTCTATGTGGCATTATTGTTGTTGTTGTTGTTGTTTGGGATACTACCACCCTCCCCATCTACTGTCAGTTGGCAGAAAAACAATAATTGCCAGGATATCACTTCTGTGTTTGTTGGGACAAACTATGACTGACACTCCGTTGGTGTGACGGAGACGAATGACAACGTCCCGCTGTGCCGGCGAATCGACTCAGCGTGTCACAAAGCAGAAAACCAAACAGAAAAGTTGCTCTGTTTGTTTTAGAATTCCGCCCCATTTCCCACAATGCTCACCTGTTCTGGTACACACTTTAGTTTGCAAACGCTGTCGTCATGGCGACGCAGAAGCTTGAGAGGTGAGTCGAGGTGATCTCGTGCTCAGACACATGTGGTGTGTGTGTGTGTGTGTGTGTGTGTGTGTGTGTGTGGCTCTGCACACTCTGCTGACATGGACCTCCTAATCTTTTACTTGGTGTGTTATCATTTTTTTAGGAATTTGTTATTGTATTAGTAGTATTATTAGTAGTATTACTAGTTGAATCCTATTCTTTGTAAGTTTCCGACGGTAACCGTGGTGACGATGACAGCAGTAGAAGCTGTACTAGCTGTTTATAAATAACAGTAGTGATGACGTAATATTAGGAGAAATATTTAACAAATATTAGGTTTTTTGCAGGCAAGAATCTTGCTGTTATCTGATATTTTGTTCATAAACGTATATTATCTAAAATTACATAGAGGTGTTTATAATGTTATTATCTGTTTGTCTTCCGGCTTTTATATATATATATATAAATTATTACTAGAATATTTTCATTATCTTATTTGTATCAATATATCAATAACGTACATTTAATTGGATTAACAGCCAACAAACATAAAGTTTAAACTAATTTAAAGTGAAAACATGTCCTTGACTAAAAGCTTCCAGATTAAATATTAATTACTAAAAAGAACGAGTTTTAAAATGTGTTTTCGGTTTATTGTTGAGGGAAGGCCATTAGTAGAGGTGAGGGATATGGAAGGAAAATGCCGACCCTGGGACTTTAAGATAATTTGTTTCTCAATAAAAGTGTGAAATAATCTGGATGAATGTTGTAACCTTTGACCACGGCGAGTTAATAATTATCAGAGTAGATTCATATCAGCAGGAAGTAGATCACTGATATCTACATATGATATCAACAGGTTGACTAATAACTCAACGATTTGTAACCCGTTTATATTTAAAGTGAAAACTGTGATGTGAGATCAAACGGAGAAAAAAAGAAAGAAACAGGCGGATTGAGAACTCGAGGAAGAACCACACGGAAGATGTGGTCAGTGTATTTTTAGCAGCAACGGTGGCAGCAAGTGCACAAACTTTTTCTTTTCTTTTCTCGTCTCTTTTCTTGTTTTCGCTCTTTCGAAGCGAGGCTGTTGTTGACGCACGACATCAACCTGTACTGTTACACACATCAGCGTTGAT
This sequence comes from Chelidonichthys spinosus, assembly GCA_029853015.1. Classification (NCBI taxonomy): domain Eukaryota; kingdom Metazoa; phylum Chordata; class Actinopteri; order Perciformes; family Triglidae; genus Chelidonichthys; species Chelidonichthys spinosus. The sequence goes on from CM056835.1 coordinate 19,861,343, forward strand.
TCATCGCTGCTTTGGTCGGGCGTTAAAAAGGCGAGACGACGGCGAGCGCCTCTCTCAAGACGGGTGACGGTTAGGAAACAGACGCCACCGAGGCACAGCGCCTTTCACCGCTTTCGTTGTCTTTTTTTTTTTTTTTCTCCTCTCGTTGTTGTTCCACTTTTTCATTTTCTCTCTCTCTCTTCCACCTCCACCGTTTGACTTTCAAGGCTTTTTTTTTTTTCCTCGTGTGTCTCTCAGTAATGATGACACTCCGAGTCCCCAAAACCCTCAACCTCAGCCCCCCCTTCTCCTTCCTCCGCCGCCGCCGCCATCATCCTTCAGCTCGCTCCAGAAAAGAGAATATTGGGGAGATGAAGCGAGAGAGCGGAGGGGCCTTTTTGATATGCGCAGCGTGTCGTGGATGTGGAGCGTTTCAGACGCTGCCTCCTCACAGCTTTCCACTCTCTCACCCTGTCTGTCTGTCTGTCTGTCTGTCTGTCTGTCTGTGCTTGTTGTACGGAGGATTTTTGGCGCCCCGCCAGTCTGGGCCGCCTGCCACCACCGAGGGTACAGTATGTACAGTCTACCTTGTGCCAGCTATTATTTTCTCTCTTCCCTCACGTCTCGTTCTGTCTCGTCTCTCTCTCTCTCTCCCACGTTGTGTTTTTTTTTTTTTCTTTTTGAATCCCAGCCTGACGTTCGGTGTTTGACAGCTGAGCCAAAGGCCTCAGACGGGGGTGAGAGCTGTGACTCAGCCCCCTTTCAGGTTGCACTTTGAGGTTCTACGTGTTGCTTTTCTTCCAGCGAGAGCAGAACTTCTACACACTGTGACCACCTTAATGCTCAAATATTACCCAAGTTTCACCTCAAATCAACAGTTAAACCACAAGGAAACCCCAGAATAATAAGTCCTAAAGAAATCAGTTAAAACTGAATAGTGGAACTCAATATTCTAATTGTGCTGAGAGAAATCAAAAACTGCATTTTACATTGAATGCAATAATTTACTTATTAAATATCCATTAATTTCATTGGGATCTGAATTGGATAAAGCCAGGTTATAAATTATATTTAAATAAACCTTCCCTGTAAAATCAATAATACTATGTTAATACAGATGGGAATTAAGTTGGAAAGTTTGGTGCTACTAAAGTGGAGAATTGTAGCTCCGAGTATGAAGGAAAAAACAGCCTTTAATAGTTAAGAAGTGTACTTTATTGATCCAAAACTGTAACAAGTTTGGGATTTATAAAAGATATGTGCTGGAAAATGTACATTTCATAAGAGACTGCAGGTGAACAGGGTTATAGGGTTTTTTATGTATTTGAGGTTTTCTGAAATAATACAAATGAGGCAGTAATTAATACTAAATTTGGAAGAAAATAGACATATTGGACAAAAAAAAAGTCACTTCAAAACTAAGGAAATTCACTTGGTAAGATTTCTTGAAATAATATATTATATAGAGATTATAAGAGATCTTGAAATTTGGCGGGAAAACAAATTTTGAGCTGTGTTGCACTAAAATAAAGTGTTTTTTTTGTCATAAGGTCTTATAGATGTTTTGACAAATACATTTGCCAAAAAAAAATGTTAACTAAGGAAACATTTGAATTCAGCACAAGTCAAAACTAAATCAGGCCTTAAATGTGTGTGTTGAAGCTCCTCAAACAAGACCAGACTAATATAATAAACGGTTCGTTTTTCCGAGTCGATGCAGAATAATAAGATCACCCTCCCGAACAGTCGTATCGCCTCCGTCACCAACTTTTCATCTCGCCGCCTTCATGGTTTAAGAGTGTTAATCCTCCGTTTACAGTATATAGACACAGTAAAGAGATCCTGGATTAGCGGGCCGAGTGTGTGTGTGTGTGTGTGTGTGTGTGTGTGTGTGTGTGTGAGACCTGAAGCTTTCTCTTTTTATTTAAAGCTACGTTTAAGAAGATCCATCTTCATTCAAGCAGCATGTCGCTGGCTAAGTGTGTTGCTCAAGGGCACATTGTGATGATATATGAAGGGAGATATGATCTCAGTAATGTGTTTGCCGGGTAGTGGAGGAACCTTAGAGGAGTATTAGACCCAGCAAAGAGGGGCATTGCCTTTTATTCACCTGCCTGTTTCCTTCACCTCGCTCTCTTAACGGACGCTCGATGTAAACGAGATTCTTATTAATTAATCATTCCTCCACTTTTCCTTTTTTCTTTTTTGTTTGGCAAGTTTTTTCCGTTTCCGACGGCCTCCCGAAGGATTTGTCGAGATCCGTTCTGCAGAGCGGACGCATTATATTGCCATCTTTGGTCCAGATTCTTAAACTTTAAACGTGATCGTTAAAAAAAAAAAAGGGTGTAAATTACCCGAAGTTTGGCATCGATCGCTCGGTTAGATCACAGTTCCTGCGTCTCCACATCGGGAAGTCATTGTAATCGTTTATTGAGGAAAAACCGTCTTCATTTAACGCCGATGCACATTTCAACATGTTTGTGCAAACAATATACGCGTACGCGGCGGTATAAAAGTATCAAATGTGATTTTCTTACGTTCAATTAATAAAGACGCAAACGCCCATCGAGTCTTTGACGTACACGCTGCAGTCAGAACCTCGTGGAGGATGGAGCTGCAAAACCGAAGGAAGTAATGACGGAAACATGACTTCACGTGATAATCCCCCCCCCCCCCCCCCCTCCCCGCCCTCCTCCCTCCCTCCCTTGCATTTTCGGGTCATGTGCCAGCGCAGTCTGACAGTGTGTCACACGGGCTTCATCTGTTTGGTATGGCCGTGTTTGGTTTGTGCCTTAGTCAGCCGGAGGTGTGTGTGTGTGTGTGTGTGTGTGTGTGTGTGTGTGAGGTTTGCAGTTCAGAATAGTGCGTCTGACTGGCTGCGGAGGGAATCTGTGTTTGTTCCTCCCTCGGGAGCGTTGCGTTGGCCTTATTCGGCCTGATTTTTATATTCTCATATGTTGAACAGAGAAAAGCCGTCTCTAATAACTTGAGTTACATCTAATTGTTAAAGAGTGTATTCGACTTGTTCCACATGAACTTAACAATATTGTAATTTTGCCAATTCGCCCCTAAAAAAAAGTCCATTCTCTCTCTCTCTCTCTCTCTCTCTCTCTCTCTCTCTCTCTTTCTCTCTCTCTCTCTCCCAGACCAGATGTTCATCTTGGCTCCGTAAAAAAATTAAAAGCTTTGTTTCCAAATCTGATCCGCGATCTGAATCCAGTCTTGAGCGTGGGAGTTCAAAAAATGCCCACATTAAATGTCCAGAGTGTTGAGAATAGGGGGGGTAAAAATGCAAAGTATTTTGGATATGAACGCAGGCGAGGGAGGAGGACGGCCCTTTTTTTTTTTTCCAAACTGCTCTTTTGTCCGTGTTTTTCTATCTCCGTGGCGTTTTTTTGTTTGGCTGTTTTTTTTTTGGAGGGGGGGGGGGGAGTTGGCGAGCTGGTTGTGCTGTTCTGGCGTTGTGCCGGCTCTTCCCTCACATTTGATGACGACATATTTGTGCCGGCAGGTCTGGATGTTCTGCCAGCATTCCAGCATTTATGATCGCTCGCAGATGTGAGTCCAGGAACACACTGTACTGTACCCAAACCCAGAAATTAATGAAACTTGACTGCCTTCCAGGCCACAAATTCCTGAATGTGGGTGTGTGTTTGTGTGTGTTTGTGTGTGTCTGTGTGTGTGTGTGTGTGTGTGTGTGTATGCATGAGTGAGAAGGGAGACAAGAGACTCGGGGGGGGGGGGAGGAAAGGGTGGCAGGGGAGGCAAAAGTGCTATTAAAAGCAAGTAGGAAAAATAAGTAGTTCAGAAAAAAAATCTAAGTACGGCCCAAAGTGTTAAGCGGTTTGCATGTACGTACTTTTTTTATTACCACAGCTGATATTCTGTCCTGCATACAGAGACACACACACACACACACACACACACCCGGTGCATTAACACAGGATGACAGACATGAGTGGATAAACAGCAGTAGCTCACACTTTAGTAGCATAATATTACTCCTTCTCCACGATTTAAAGCCCCCCCTCCTCCTCCTCCTCCTCTTCTTCCCACTCTGCACTTCTTGTAATACTTCCCCTGACCTGTTGATTTACTGTTCCAAGCACTGCTGGGATTATGCAGCTGGACAAATCTCAGCTGGGTTATGTTACATGAGGAGGAGGAGGAGGAGGAGGGTGGCACAACGCAGGGGTCAAGCTATAATGCCGTCGCACCAGCCATCGCTGTCACACTGATATTTTTATTTTCCTACCATGGACAGAAGGTTGGGAAGGGCGGGGGGGGGAGGTTGTTAGACCTCTATCCTGAGCAAATGAGCCTTCATTGGAAGCGTGTTACTCCGAGCAGCTGACCTCCTTAGCCAGGACTCGGTGTACCTGCGGCCCGCAGGGCTTCTTGGAAAAGCGTTTTTTTTTTTTTTTTTTAACATAAAAATAGCCAGAGTGATGATCCTCCGTGTGATAGTCCTTTTTTCTTGGCGTGATACCTGCTACCTGATACTTGACGCTGCCTTCCTGGAAAAAAAAAGGATGTTGGCACTTACCAGGAAAGAATTTCCACCGTTGACTTTATGGCATTAAATGGCAATTTTATAGCTAATGAAATATGTGAAGCATTTCTTATATATATATATATATATATATATATATATATATATATATATATATATATATATATATATATATATATATATATATATATATATATATATATATATATATATATATATATTTATTATATAGCTATATGGCAACGTTGGCCAGCTCATCCATGTGTCCAGCCATTTGTCTTCCATGTTATTTCTTCAGAAAGATTTCTATATACGTGCATTGAGTGCACGTCGATGATTGATTAAAAGAGCACATTTTTGCATAAATGAAACATTTATATGATCTTGAAAAGGTTAAGCAGACATTTTGAAGCCTTAACTTAATTTTGACTAACGATATTTCATATTGGATTCGGGTTATGATAAGTAGCCTACAATGATGCCGAAATGCAGGCTCCCTCATGTGGCTCGAAAGTGAACTGCAGGTAGAAATCTTAAATAGCGGGTGGAGCTTTTCCCCCTCGGGTTGTTTACTCCATGCTTTACTTTTTTAGCTCGCGCTGCAGGTGAAAAGCAAAATCCATCAGTACGTTGTTTGTCCTGCACACATCCGAAGGTGTCGTACAGCTTCAGAGGGCTTTCAGACTTTCCGATCTCATACAATATAAAATATTACAGTTCGTAAACGAAGAAGCGGCTCGATAAGTCGTAATAAAGAGCGATGAAAGTCTGTGGAGGGCATCGGGGGTGGATCGTCACCTAGGAGCCCAAACGTTGACTTATGCTAACTTTAATACGTCACATATGTAACGTAGCCTTCTTAAATGTCTTTATTTGAACCAGAAACAAAGGATGTAAAAGCGCGTCAATAATTTCTTTTACCTGAGGATTAGCTTGTAACCAAATTGCCGCGTTGTCGGTTGCCCGTCAATCAAAGAGTTAGACGGATGACTTTTCAGCCTCTCCTCTATTTTCAGACGAGAAGAGAAGGAAAAAACCCAGAGAGGACTTGATCTTATTCCCTTTTATTACAGGGATATTGCAGCTTTAAATCCTTTTCTGGTTGCTAAGTAGCGAGTGCCCCCGTGCTCCCTTAATGAGCCTGATTTGGTATTCCGCTCCAATGCCAAGTCTTATTTTTGTATGCGAGACAAAGTGTTTTGATGGAGGCTGATTTGATGAAACGTCTGTGTCTCTACCAAAGGCTGTTTTTGTGTGTGTGTGTGTGTGTGTGTGTGTGTGTGTGTGTGTATTTTTTTTTGGAGAGTGTGAGAGAGTTTTATGGCCTCTCACTGTACAGTACACTTTGTGCCTTCTGCTCAAAACAAGAACACAGTCGATTGAATTTTTGGATTCGCTTCATCATCCCTCCCTCCTCCCGGCAGCTTTGTTGTCAGCGAGCAGCATGTGTGTGTGTGTGTCCAAGAGAGAGAGAGGGAGAGAGATGTGCTCTCTCTCTCTCACTCGTGTGTGTGTGTGTGTGTGTGTGTGTGTGTGTGTGTGTGTCTGGTGAAAGTCAATTATTGCAAAAGGCTGCCAATTAATTTACTCTCCTGGAAATTCAAATGATACTGTAGAACGTGCACAAACACACACACACAAACATAGAGCACACACAAACACACACACACACACACACACACGCTCTCCATTAACTTGAAAGGAGGGAGAGGATACACAGGCTGCAGACATGATGTTAAATCAGGTCATGTGTGTGTGTTTTTTTAGGTTTGTTTTGTGGCTCTCCCTGGCTGATTAGAGAACATTGCTCAAGGGATGTGAGGCAGGGTCAGGTGGAAGAGTCTGCAGGTATTCTGGGAGTGCTTTTTGTTTGTTTTCAGGCCGAAGGGACCTTCAGACTGTCTCATGGTGTTTAGCATGACAGGAGAGTGCAGTGAAATCCCAATAAAATGGGGTTTGTGCACCAAGCAGGAGTGTGGCATCTAAATGTTTAACACAGTTACACCCATCTGGCCCTTGTTTTTTAAAAGCACAGGGGAATATCAGGCACAGTATCACCGTACGGTCGGCTTGTTTTTTTTTTTTTACTTTTTTTTTTAAGAGGAAACCACAGTTTACCAAGGAAAACCTCAGCTATTTAAAAGACTAAAAAAGAAAGCGTGCATGCGGAGGTGCTGGCGAGGTCCAGTCGCGCTCTTGTTGCTGTATAGCAATTAGTGGTCCCCGCCACATTCGGAGGAGGTGGCGCTATGTGCGTCTGGACGGCACATGTTGATACGACGTTGCTCGCGTCTCCCATCGCATTCTTGCTGTCCCGAGCCTTTGATCTCTAATTGCGACGATATGATTCCCGCCGATCGTTGAAGTTCTGCAATCTCATCTCGCGTTCCCTGCATGTTGTGTCAAAGTGGGTCTAACATGCATGTGAAGACACACACACACACACACACACACCCTTTTTGGAAATAAGAGGGAGAAAGCAGTGGCTGTGATGAGAGGTGGGTAGTACAGGGGGGGGGGGGGAGATAAGGTTGTGAGAGCAGGAGGCTAAATTTAAATCGTAATTGGCCGACTTCCACAAGCTTGTGGGCATTTTAATGAGTCATAATAACTTCATTTAAAACCAGCTGAGCAGAAAATAGATTGGAGAGGAGCCTGTGGCTAGTATGGATTTGTGTTGCCTCGTGCACACGGCCGTGCATGTGTGTGTGTGTGTGTGTGTTGTTGAGCTCGCCTGTAAAGCCTACACACACACACACGCACACACACACAGAGTGCGGATGGTGCGACATTCACCGGGGCCGAGCTGCTTCACGTGTTTGTTTGTTTGATGGAGCGTTTCTACCATAGTTGCACCTAAATTCTGCAGAGGTTGATATCCAAACGGCATCAAGTGTGAAACACACACACACACACAGTCGGCTCCTGTGTGGGTGTGTGCAGCCGTGGTTGACATACTGTACATACTGTATGACTGACTTGCTGTGGTTGGTTGTACCTGTCGGGGTGGCACCGGTTACACCTCCATCGCTAATAGTAGCGCGGTGTTAACTTCACATAGCTGCCGGCATACTTTGTCTCCTGCTGTTGTCCGGATACGGAGTTGGACATTTCTTACTGTAACGTTGTAGAAAATGCTGCTTCCCTCTGTGTCGATAAATCCACGTTTAATAATCTAAAGGGCTGTCTCACATTAATATCATGTCAGTAAGTTAAACTTTATTTATATACACCTAAACTACACGATCTATTCTCTGGTTGCGGTTTGAAAACGTTGAAAAACACGTGGTTGATGCTTTTAATCGAACAAAACTAAAAACCTCCCTGTATATATACTATACTATACCTATACTGTATTTTAGCCAACAACTTGTATTTGTAGCGTGTTGCATGTATGATAGTATCATCAGTAAACCCTTGTGCAGGTCTAAACCGTCGTGGAGGTCTAAACCCTCATAGAGGTCTAAACCGTCGAAGAGATCTAAACCCTCGTGGAGGGCTAAACCCTCGCGGAGGTCTAAACCGTCATAGAGGTCTAAACCGTCGTAGAGCTCTAAACTGTCTTGGAGGTTTAAACCGTCATGGAGGTCTAAACCTCTGGTGTCCGTAGATGACTTCCTTATGAGGTCTTAAAACGTTCTTGGGTCTAAACCCGTTAACGTAAGGAGGTCTAATACTCGTCGTGAAGTTCAAAACCTATTATGGAGGTCCTAAACCATCTATTGGAGCGGTCTAAAACTTGAAAACATCGTGGAGGTTTTAAATCGTCAAGACTAAACCATCATGAGGTCTAAACCTACTGGAGGTCCTAACCGTCGTGAAGGTCTAAACCATCAATGGAGGTCTAAACCGTCGTTGAGATGGTCCAAAACCTCGTGAGGTCTAAACCATCATGGAGGTCTAAACCATCGTGGAGGTCCAAACCGTCGTGAAGGTCTAAACCATCATGGAGGTCTAAACCGTCGTGGAGGTCCAAACCGTCGTGAAGGTCTAAACCGTCGTAGAGGTCTAAACTGTCTTGGAGGTTTAAACCGTCATGGAGGTCTAAACCATCATGGGTCTAAACCCTTATGGAGGTCTTAACCGTCGTTGGGGTCTAAACCGTCGTGGAGGTCTAAACCGTCGTGAAGGTCAAAACCATCATGGAGGTCTAAACCATCATGGAGGTCTAAACCATCGTGGAGGTTTAAATCGTCATAGACGTCTAAACCATCATGGAGGTCTAAACCGTCGTGGAGGTCCAAACCGTCGTGAAGGTCTAAACCATCATGGAGGTCTAAACCGTCGTGAAGGTCTAAACCATCATGGAGGTCTAAACCGTCGTGGAGGTCCAAACCGTCGTGAAGGTCTAAACCATCATGGAGGTCTAAACCGTTGTGGAGGTTTAAATCGTCATAGACGTCTAAACCGTCTCGGAGGTCTAAACCGTCTCGGAGGTCTAAACCCTCGTCGAGATCTAAACCGTCGTGGGGGTCTAAACCCTTGTGGAGGTCTAAACCGTCATAGACGTCTAAACTGTCGTGGGGTCTAAACCGTTGTGGGGGTCTAAACCATCATGGAGGTCTACACCCTTGTGGAGGTCTTAACCGTCCGTGGGGGTCTAAACGTCTCGGAGGTCTAAACCGTCTCGGAGGTCTAAACCCTCGCGGAGATCTAAACCGTTGTGGGGGTCTAAACCCTTGTGGAGGCCTAAACCGTCTGTAAACCAGCTGAAACTCCGTCGCCGCCACACTTCCTGCCACATGGAATCAGAGCGCCGTCTGATGATCCTTCGCTGCGTGTCGTTACCGCCACGTCTTCGCACCTGGAAGTGAAGTGAGACTTATCACATGAGACGGGCGGTGTGTGAGACAGGACCCAGGAGAAGAAAGAAAAACACTGTTCCACGCTTCTTTTTCCGATCTCTCCGTCATTATGCCCGACAGGACAACGTTGTCCCGGTTAATGATATAACAGTGTGTCATACATTCACGCCGGCTATTAGATTTTCTGCCACCACTCGTCGCGGCGGCCTGTAATGAGCCCCCGGTATGCGGTGACATTGGCAGGAATGGAAGTCGGCCAATCACATTTGACAGCTCTCTCATTGTGTAATGACGGCGTGTTGTAATTAGGCAGGTTTTACATGAGGAGAGACAGTCGCCGCTCTGTTCTCGTCGCGCTCCTTTTTCCTCTGCTGGATTATCGGCCGCCGACGCCCGCGGCTGCAGAGCATCAGGGTGCGTTCAGCTGCTGGCCTTCCCGTGTTTTTAAAACGTACATTGTGTTTTCATTGTCTTTGCTGCACCATGTGACAGTCAGGTGAAGGAATAATGGAATGGTAACACTTTCTATGGTGGTCATGTATATAATGCATTATAGCACATTTATAACACATAATAAGGCTTTATATAAGTTGTTATAAATGTTTATTATCAGGCATGACACCTTTATAACAAGGTTTTTTAAGTATTATAAATGGTGGGCATAATGTATTATAAATACATAGTATCATACAAGTCTATTATTATTATTATATTATTAAGAAATTATTGTAATATTTTAATATGTAATCCAGGACTTAAACACTTTGGCATGGAGGTATAAAGTGTTATGAATGCTGAACTTATAATACATGATGCCCACCACTTATAATACTTTATAAACCTTGTTGTTAGCTGTCATGCATGATTATAAACATTTATAAACATGTTATAAACATGTTATAATGTATAAGTACATTTGTTGCTATCAGTACAATAAGGACCTACTTTTTCTATTATTTACTAAAACAAGGCTCTTTTTGACAAGTTTGTTCCAAATTTGCTTCAGCATAGTAAAAGAAACATCTTTTTTTTTTTCCTCCAAAGTATCTAGAGTCTTTATTCTGGGGAGAAAACAGCGTGGTTGGATTTTTTGTGACACAAATGGGAATAAAAGTAAATATTCTCTCAGGCACAACCTTTTTTTTTTATTGCATTATGTAAGTTGGCCAATAGCTCTGGGAAACTTCCCTTTTTTTTTTTGATCAATTTCGCAGCGCAGATTAGAAAATGCTATGAATCCCATTTATGGAAGTGCTCCCTCATGAAATGCTCTTTGAAACTTTTATATTTTCGGATGAAGAGAGAACGAACCCGGCTAAGCAAATCTGCCAACGGCACTTTCATGTGGATGGGGGGGGGGGGAGGGGGTAGAAAGTGAAAGGAGACAGCCAGCGAGGCAGAGGGAGAAGATAAAAGCTCTCCCAAAGCCATCTGGAAGTAGCCAGGACACACAAGGATCGCTTTTATGCTACTAATTCCTCTGGGAGGTGTGACATAAAAGCAAAGCATGGATATTGTGTTATAACAGTCGAAAACAAGAAAGTGTCCACGGAATACTAATACGGCCGGTCAGAGGGGGAACAGCACTTCAACCCGGGGGTAAACGGGGTTTTTGGATGCCCCTCCCCTCCCTCCCCAGAGCTTTGGGGTTTGATTGACTGACACTTTCACAGCTACTGTCTGATGTTGGTTTTTAATATTTTTAGTAGTGCAATCAAACTAATTTCACAATTACAAAAGTTGGAACCCTACATTCTCATAAAAAAAGACTTGTGCTAACTGGATGTTTAATTCCAGGCCAAATGCCCTCCTATGTTATCAATGAAAAGGTTGTTTTTCTTTTAGTCCAGTGCAACGCTAACGCCACATAAAGTTCCTCGTGAGAGAAGTTTGCCTTCAGAGCTTTATTTTAACCCAAACCACGATCTTTTCCGTGGCTTAACCGAGGCCCCCGAAGGCAAACGTCTCATATGTTGCACATAAAAAGAAACGCATTACATCACTTCCAGCCCACTTTCACAGAGAAAACGCGTCATCACGGATCTGTTCTAATATTAAACGTGGAGTCCATCGTCCCGAGCCCAAACGTCCCGGTGTTTCGATCCGGCTGCTTGAAGTAAACGCAGCGAGTTTATTGCATTTGTGGACGTCTCTCTCTATATAATCTGTTTTAAACGGCCCAACATAAAACCTCTGAGCTCCACAGTTTGTTTCGGTCGGATCACATGGTTAAACCAGCTGCTCCTCTTTCAGAATGCTGGTTAATACACGTATCATTTGAAAACAGAACTCTGGGACCGGTCTCGACAAGAGTCTGTTTAATTAGTCGGGTTTTTGAATAAACCAATTAAAGGAACATGTTTGGTGAGCCCAGTTATTAACCGCCCACTTAGAGGGGTTTTATCCTAAGCCCCCCCACATCTACTGAATGTTGCACACGAAAGTGAAGGCAACAGAGTCAAGTGTGAGTGTTAGCCATGGCGTTAAAAATACCAATACCAGTATCAGAAATGCCTCCGATAGAGCTAAAAGGCTGCATCGGCGCGATCATTCCGATACCATGTTATCATCAACCGGCTCATTCGCACCGGAACGACAACGCGCACCTTTCCGATCTGCAAACTACAATTACACACTTGTGGTTAAACTCTGCCCTGCATCCTTTTTGTCCTGACAATGCAACAAATTGTTCGATATCGTTAGCGGTTAGCAGCCTGGCACTTGGCCTGCTAGGCTAAATAACGGAGCCAGCACCTCACCGTAATGGATGCATTCACTTACGTTTTTCAAACTCCAGGAAAATGATAACATGAACGTGATAAATTTCATTAAACAATCTCGAATACAGACAAGTTTGAAGAGAGTTGTTTTGAAGGAGATTTAATAAAAATAGAGTGAGTCCTGGTTAACTAATCAGCCGGTAAACAAGTTCAGGAACAAGTTAAAAATAGCATCGAACATCTCTTGTAAGGATGCCACAAACAGTATTATTATAGTCCTGTTAGTTCACTTATGCCTCAGGCGGTCTGGGTCTGGCATCAGCCCCCTTTTATGAAGTCTCTACATGCACTGACCCAAAACCAGTTTGCTTGATTAACTGGTTTAGAAGTCGAGAGTTGACAGTAAATAAATCCCAACTGAGTGAATATTAAATTGTTAAGTGCATAGATGATAAGTACTTCAAATTGTTTGTATTGTACTCCATCAATGTTCTAGAACCGACATTTTACAGAATATGAATTTAGAATAAAATATGGAAATAAATTCAGCAGAATTGATCACTATTGATAAATCAGACATAATTTGTGCTCCTTTGTAATAAATGTGTAGAAATATCACATAATAATCTAGTTATCGGTTAATTATTATGCAATCTTGCAGCTTGTCAGCTCTCAGTCTGACGAGGTGTTGCCTTTGTGGATTTCCAGATATCTGGAAGACTTCCTCTTCTACAACTAGTAGTATTAGTATTACAGTCCGATTAGCAACTTAAGATTCGAGACCGGAGTCGGAGTTGGATGTCTACAGGTTTCAAGCTAATCTTAAACTAATCTTAAACTAAACGGCCCAGCCGCTTGTAGTCTCGCATTCTCCACATGAACTCTTTAAAGCTCCAACGTGATTGGTCGATGCCCCTCTGACTACAAAACACCTCCGATCTCCAAACTCTTTTCCTGTTGTCTACAGATTCTACAATCGTACGCACATTTGTTTCTACAGAGATCCATGATCATGCAATCTGGATGTCCCGAAAAAAGTATCAAGAGAAACGATAAATAAATGGAAAAACCACATTTACAACCAAGCACATAACTTCCCTGATAAGCCCACAAGGTAACGGCTGGAAAAGAGGGTGAAACGAGGTCGAAGCAACTAGAAGAGACAGGCGAACCCTTTGAACCGTATACATTCACCATTTGGCCTATTTCTGCCTCAGCTGATTGTTAACCCCCCCCTCCGACCACACAAATACACACACTTTACTTTTGGCTGCCTGCCAGGAGCTGTCATTGCCTCTACAGTATCAGTTGTGCTGTATCTATATCCAGAGCTGTGAGGAGGAGGAGGAGGAGGAGGAGGAGGAGGCCCGGCTCTGCAGAAGGAAGAGGCCCAGCCAACAATGATTAACATGGTTTTTAGAGATTTTTGGAGTCTTTCTTTCAGAGATCTGATGGTTTGCTGTTTAAACACAAACACAGCAGCTGGGAGAGGATGTGTGAAATCCCTGTTTCTCGTCGCCTGTTCTTTATTTAGGGCCGCATGCGTCTGTGCATAATGTAGTATACGCGCCGCGAGCAACGTCTCCTCGACTTTATTGTACTTTAAAATGAAAGCAGCTGACGAGGCAACCAGAACGGCTGAGCTCAGGCTCTCATAAATGATAACTAATTGGATCTCGATGTCATCTGTACTCTTGGAATCTGGGTCCGGGTCCGGGTCCGGGTCTGGGTAGAATCTGAACATTCTTTCTTTCTTTTTCCTGACTTTACCCACCAAATAATATACTCTGACATGCCGTTTGTGGAAAAAGTAAATAAATACAATGATGACTTAATGGAAAAGAGTTGGTAAACTCTGTATGGTGTCCTGGCAGATAAAACCAGGTTGACGACTACACGTTGCCGTGGTATTTAAGGTGGTTTATTTCCCCCAAATAGCACCGTGAGATCCCCCCTCCCCCCCCCCCCTTTAATTGATCCGATTTGCCCGTTTGAAGTCCACACTTATTATGTTTTATGTGGAAGATTTAATGGTGGTGAAAAGAGGATTTTTTTTTTGGAATCAAACAAAATAAACAAGTATGTAAATCAATGCACCTGAGCGCAGTAAAACCACACAAACCTGCACCTTTATTGCAAGCATTTCCTGTTGTTTAGCCCTTTGGATATCGTATCTGTTGCACTCCCAGTCTCGTGCCCCGTTGTTTCTGTTGGCTCGGCCTCGGCCTCTTCCCTGAGTTGAACCGACTCCCGTCAAGGAAGGTTTAACAATGTTCTCGTTGTGTTTTTGTCTTTTTTTTTATCTCGAACAAATCTTCCCTCCGTGACACGGGAACACGCCGTCACAGTGCGTCTGAACTCGCAGACTTTCCAGACTTAACGGGGTGTTTAACTCCCGTCAACTTCCGGTTTAAATTTCAGAGTATTTTTCTGCCACTTTGCACGTTCTCCCTCCCCCCCCCCCCCCCCCCCCCCCCCCCCCCCCTCTTTGTCACGGTTTTTACTACCCGACTGTATTCCCCTGCTTTCCACTCGGACCCTGTGACTCCAGCCTTAATAAACTCAGCGTTTGCCTTTTGACAATGTGTGACTTGAAAGCAGGAAATAATGGGCCCTAAACACTAAATCTTTACAGGTTATTGACCTGGGGGAGAGGGAGGGAGAGTGTGTAAGGGGTGAGGGAGGGGGGTTCTCAGCTCACGTGGCCATTTTGGTTCACTGTATACAACAAAAAAAACACAACAGGATGAGATGCTGAGACAGTGGAAGTTGTGTAACGTCGTAGACAAAAGGTTCCTCAGCATTTTGGCAAGAATGCTCACGCTAACGTGGGACACATGGCTTTCCTCTGGCCTCGTTCTGCAGGACTCTCACTAGTGCAACCACCGTAGACCTGAGTCCAGAACCTGCACGCCCCCAAACACACCCACCCACCCACCCTCCAAGGCAACAAATGAGTTTCCCTGCCACGAATGCAGCAGCCATCTCATCCCTTCCTCCCCTCTTGAACTATAAATGAATTTACAACACTGTAAAGAGGATGTCAATTGCTGGATTCCCAGCAGCTGGGCTGGAAGACAAGTCTTTGGTGGTCACGGGGGTTAAAGGTTCAACTTCTGGTCAGAGTCTCGTGTCTGTCAGACTCTCTCTCTCGCTGGCACATGTCTAGAATAAAGAATTTGTGTATGAAAATTAACCTCTCGGCCCCCCGCTAGCTATGTGGTCCGGAGCTGCAGATATCTGAGGAAACTACTGGCTGGATGACTATAAATATTAAGGATATTCATGGTCCCCAGAAAACAGAAAGAAGAACCTTTCATGGATCTTATTGTAAAACGATAACAACCTGTAGTGTTGTTCAGTTTGGATGTTTAGTAAAAGGTATCTAAGGCATATTTGCATGTGATCTGCTGAGCACATTCATGCTCTCGAGATGATAAACCGCCAATGCTATTTGTTCTGGTGCCTACAGCAGGGCTTTAGTCTCATTGTTGTTATCCAGAGCATGCAAACGTCTGCGAGCATCGAGCATTTCCGAGCTAACGTGTGTTTAAGGCTTAAATCTCCACGGACAACAGTGTACATTGCAATTCCAAAATCCAGAGCCGGCTGTGTGCTTATTGGAGGGGTGGTGTTGCCAGCTTCTGTTTCATGTCAACGGTTGTTTGGTCGTTGTTTTTTTTTTTCCAAAGCAATTTGGTGCAAAGGAGTTTGGGTTTGACGTTTTAAGGCGGGAGAAACGGGAACATTCACGAGCTGTTGAAGAAACAAACAAGGCTCGGAGGTTGATCTCCCCGGGAAGAATTAAAAAGAGCAACAGGATGAGAATGTCGGGGTCGAGGAGAAAAGCAGCTTTTTAACGGGATTGCCGTTGAAATTGCCGTGACCTGGCGTTGACTGGTTGGCGGTGTTATCGGTTGTAGTAAGTCAGACACCAGAGTGCATCATCAATGGAAGGAACAGCCTCTTGTCTTCTATCCGGTTGTACATTAACTTACTGCCCCATTGGTTTTACTGGTCGCTGCATAAGTTGACCTTGAACCGAGGGTCAGGTCGCTTAGGTCTCTCTGACCTCCAGACTCACGACTGATATCGGGTACGGTTACTGATATGATTAATAATTGATGCTCCAAATGTGTGCAGTAAAAAGGGGGAAGACTGTTTAGAATAAAGTTTCGTAAAGGCTTTTTATTAGTCTTTATGGCTCTACGCTGGGCTGAGGTCAAGTTGCATTGTGGGTAGTGTAGGCATCAGGTTTTCTGCTAAATGGATTTCAATTTATTTTTTTAAGCATCACATGATGATCGTTTCATAATGCAAAGTTAAGATAGTTAGATATTAAGGTAGGCCGGTAGATAGACACTTTATTTATCCCTCAGCTTACAAAAAAGAACACACAACATGACAGACCAACATATATCACATAATAATAATAAAAAATAATAATAATATAAAAGAAAATCTAAAACCGCAAATATGTTAAAAAAGTAAAATTGTACTTAAGTTAATGCATTTAAAGAAGAAAAGCTATTTCGTTGTAGCAAAAAATAAATAAAAAATGAACTTTTGCAGCCACACAGCTCTTTATTTCAGTAGCAGTCCATGTCATATTTTAGAAATAAGTCTTTTAAAAATAAGTTCCTCCTGAGAGGTTCACGTGTCTTTGAGCGTCAACATTGGTTTGGGGAAAACGGGATTACCGTTAACGGGGAGCGAAGACTTCAAAGCTTCAAGGGATGGATTCATTTATTGAGACTGAAAATCAAGTTAATGAAGTTGAGCTTAATCTGATCAAGGCCTCTTTTGAAAAAAAAAAAAAAACTACGGACTCAAACTGCAGCAGGTCACTCATGTCAACGTATATTTCACCAGAAGCCCACCCAGCCCTGTCGGACCAGGATCTATTAATACCAGACCCCCGAGGCTCCTGAGAAATGGTCCACTTTGGCGTTTTAGAGCAGCCTAACTTACTTCCTGCCTCCTCGCACCAGGAGAGCCCCCCGGGTGGTTCCTCCATGCATCCAGCTCTTGTTTCCTTCCTCCTCCTTCTTCTTCTTCTTCTTCTTCACACACATCAATGTACACACAAATACACACATATCCACCATAAGGGCCCTGAAGACATCCTTGCATCTGTGGCCTGCAGGAACAACACGGATCCATGTCAAAGCCTCATTTTTATTTTTTTTTAAACAGAGGGGGGTTGAAAGCAAAGCTAGAAACACATGGCACCTTTCACCTCTAGGGGCAGCGAGGGAGGAGGGGAGGAGGAGGGGGGGTCAGGGTTTGGAGAGACTGGTGGTGGGGGGGTTGAAACACTTGGTCAGTGTCTGGCGATGGCAGGGTAATTGGTGTTTCTGGACAGGCAGGGCATGGATGTGTGTTTGTGTTCCTACACCTGGGAAAACGACCCGTTTTAACAACCTGGATGTGATTCTCTTCATACGGCCATCATTCCCAGAAACGACACCGCTTCATCAACCGTTTTCATTTTACACACGCGAAGGGATGCGACTGCTTTATGTCCGACCATGGGGCATCGCTAACAAAAAGCCAACCAGACAACAATAAAGTTTTGCTTTTAAAAACGGGCTGGAGTGAGAGAACTTTTTCACTAAGCTGTGAAGGTTTCCTAGCAGTATCCTCTACAGTCAGACAAATGTTCTGTGTTCGGAAAGATCTTTCAAATAAGGTATGGTTCTAGTCGAAAAGTCCGAGAAGTTATTACAATTCATCTTCTGTGGAATATATTTGTCGTGGCAGTCCATCTGAGGCAAAACCAAATATGTCAACCTCATGTTGGCACTGAAGGGAAAATCAAGGGAACACATTTATTAGGGTTCATCCTCCGGGGACGATTAATAACGCCACATTAAAAAGTCACGGCCATCCATCCTTCCAGCACAGTCTGGACCGGCTAATAAAATAAACTGGAAGCAAAACGTAGAAAGTAGAAGTAGAAAGACATCAAACTGGACTTTTTGTTATTTTTAAATAGGAAGCCAAAAAAAACAAAAACCTCCAGTCAAATTAGGATAAAGTCTCTGACGAACATTTGTTTTGAGAAGAGATGATAAGACGCTGTTATCATGATGTCACGAGTCGTCTTTAAACCCCCCGATGCTACGTACCCATCGCCACTTTGACAGTAATCTGATTGTACTTATCTTTAAAAAAAAAACACACACACAAAACAAGACGTTATGGCACTTTAGAAAAGCTGGAGAAATGGTTTTAAATGATGCATGCGTTCGTGTGAATGCACACTTTAAACCAGGTTTCTCTGACGTCAAAAGTAAGGAGGACAGGAGAGAGAGAGAGAGAGAGAGAGAGAGAGAGAGAGACTGCAGGAGAGGAGGGAGGGAGGGATGGATCGGTGGACTGAGATGCCCTCGATCTCCCACGGGGCGAAAGCTCTGGAAATGGCTCCGTCGTTCAGAGAAAGTAAGGCAAAGGAGAGGGGAGAAATAAAAGAGTAGGAACAGGGCGGGGGGGGGCGGGGAGGGCAGGAAACTGTCCGTGACCTACTGGACAAATTGTTTTGCAAGCAAAATGGATTAAGAGGTTGAGCTGGGCAAAAAACAAAAAAAACAAAAAAAACAAAACAAGGGTGACTGATGTTGCAATGTGAGCTCATCCATTTTGAAGGGGTGGATTTAGAGGCTCCATGTGGAAGTGCATTGTGTATTTTATCTGCGTGTGTGTGTGTGCGTGTGTGTGTGTGTGTGTGTGTGTGTGTGTGTGTGTGTGTGTGCAATCTAACGCTCTGCAAGTCAATATTTGTCTGCTTTGCCACGTCCCTAGACATCCCATTCGGTGCAACAGACCGTAAAGCTGTCAAATGCGACCTGAATATTCTCTGTCTTCATCTGTTTCCTCCTCTTTCTCGCCCTCCCTCCCTCGCGTTCTCTCACTTCCCTTTGATTTCTTCTCCCCCCCCGTCCTCACTCGCTTTAAAAGGAGAAGATTATGTCCTCTTATCTGCGTTGTTTTCTCGCGCCGTGAAGTCGTTTCTATCGGGAGACTCGGCGTCCGGCCGCCATTCGTGAGATTCGCCTTTCATGGATACCGCAGTGTCATCTGCATATGGCCTTATCCGGGTTCCAGGTTGCAGCCACTTTGTGTCCGTGCACTTTGATTGTGAGCTTCATTTACTAGCAGACAGCTACCGTCTCCTCGTGATCAGTATCTCGGTTTAGTCTTTTAAATTAGCTGATGGCCAGCTTGAAAAAGCATTGGGGGGGAAACCCTTTAAAAAAAAAAAAAATCTAATCCAGCTACATTATCATCTGCCCCAGGAGATTATGTATTCAGTCCAGTGTGTGTTTGTCCGTCTGTCCGCCACAGCAAATCCAATATTTGTTATGCTCATTCATGACGAGACACTTTCATTCATAGTTTTATGCAACCGTCAAATGTTCAATCTTACAGTTTGAGCTCCTGCTTCTGCTAAAGACTGATTGATGTACGTCTTCGTGTAACTATCGCTCAGCAAACGACGAGAACGAGTGAG
Source organism: Chelidonichthys spinosus (assembly GCA_029853015.1). Classification (NCBI taxonomy): domain Eukaryota; kingdom Metazoa; phylum Chordata; class Actinopteri; order Perciformes; family Triglidae; genus Chelidonichthys; species Chelidonichthys spinosus. Next base: position 19,880,873 of record CM056835.1, read on the forward strand.
CTAGCAGCGTTAGAAACACAAAACACAAGGTGTGATTCCCGTTTACGAGCTGCGTTTTCATATGCATGTTCCACAAAAACATTTCATCCAACAGATTCCACACTGGGAGGCTTCATATTAATTTGACCCGTTAAAAATAAATCAAACAGATCCTCTTCATGGCTGGTAATTTGGGGTATTTGCTAAGGTAGCTAGCCGATGGATGTCGTTGTGGTTACGAGGCTAGATGGATATTGCATGAAGCGATATCCTGGACATGCATTATCCTATTATGTTATTGTTATGCAATCATTGGAAGTACTTTATTTCACGATATCACTTGACGGTAGTTTGCCATTTTGCCAAAACATGCAGTCGTGATTGGGTCAGATGTTGAACTAAGCCACCTCCTGCATGTTGCCTTCTGTCACATGCTTCCTGGAACACGTCAGGATTCACGTCAGCCAAAAAAATGCATTTGTGTTAAAAAGATGGTTTAAATGACCTCCAGATTGCGCTGCAAGACCTGTGTAATAATGTGCCTGTAGTTGTGGGTGACTTATTGCAACCTGTGTGTGTGTGTGTGTGTGTGTGTTGTTATTCTGAGAGGCGGCCTGGCGGCGGCCCAGTCCTCTCCTGATAAAGAATGAAATGTGCCGGTAGCATGGCGGTGCACACCTACTCCACTACAGGGAACGGGCAGTGCCGTGGCCTGGCCTCTCCAACTGGCAGTCTCTGTGCTGCTGGAGCGCCGATAAGGAGGCTCGGTGTAAATAAAACTGTACAGCACGACTCATTACAACGCCGAAGGTAGAGCGAGGAAGGAAAGGGAAGGAGGGAGAGAGAGAGAGAGAGAGAGAGCGAGCCCGTCTGGTGTCTGTACTCATTGTTCTGACAGCATACTGCGTCTGTGTGTGTTCCTGCAAGTGTGTGTGTGTGTGTGTGTGTGTGTGTGTGTGTGTGTGCTTGTGCTTGTTTTGCTTTTTTTTTTTTTGTATGTGAACCACATTTTTCGGGAATCAGGATCTTTTTCCTACTTTTTAATGTCACTTGGCTCATCGCTTCACTTTCACTTCAACGATCGAGGACATGAGTGGAATGGAGACGTGCATGGTCCTCGCAGATGTAGTGAAACCAGCATGTGTGTGTGTGTGTGTGTTTATGGATTTTGGCTGTTTTTTGGTACGGAGAGTACTGTCTTACGTAAGCCATTTATGTAGGCTCAGTGAACAGCCAGGCTATGTTTTTGTTGGTGACTGCGCTTGTCTGCCTCCCTCCGTCTGTCGCACACACACACACACACACACATGCACACGCACACAGACACGTACGTTCTCTCTCTAATCTGTCTGTCTGCCACTCTCTCACTCTCACTCCTGCCCCTGTTTACACCGTTTAAAAAAAAAACCCCAGCGAGTGTGATATTGGTCGGGCCATCGACGGATACTCTGTAATTTAATTTCCCGTTTAGCCTCCCTGACTCCCGAGAATCATCCAGCCGCTTTCCCTGCAGGGAAAAATATCAGAGCCTACAGTTAAATAGAAGTGTGTCCTGCTGCTGCAAGGAACCAGAAGGCTGCAGCAGCAGGATCCAGAAGTGCATGAGGGTGGAAAAATGAAAAGTGAGCCAAAGCCTTTTTCTACTCGTGTCAAGCTAACCTTCGCTTTCATCGGCCGTCCAATCGGAATATCCGGCCTGGACGCCTTCCGTCTGCCTTTTAATGTTTGAGCCGACCCTTTATGTTGTTGTTGTTGTAAAAACTTAACAGGTCAGTGTCGCCATGCGCACTCCAGAGGAAAACACGTGATGGAAGACATTTGACTCGTGGGACGGATCTCTTTTTCCTCCTTTTGACTACCGCTCGCTTTCTGCACGATTGTTTACCGAAACACTCCATATAAAAAGGCAGTTTATGATCAAACTCCACTCAGTTTTCACACACAATCCTCTGTTTTTTTCCTGTTTGAATGCATCGATAATCACTTCTGATCAGGTGCAATGATTCACAGTGTGTGTCAGAATCACCCAGATGAAATGAATTCATGCACCACATTCGATCGGGGCTATAAAAGACAAATGACTCCGTATATGCAGGACTAGATGGACTTAATTGGTATTTTAATCTAAGAAAGCATTGTTGTTCATCCGTGCTGCGGAGATGGTGACCGTGTTGAATTTGTGCTTGAGCAGCCGTATTCCGGAGGAACAGTGCAGCCCTGTTGTTGGAGCCCTCACACAGGGTTTGTTTTCTCGTCTTTAATGGCCGCTAAACAGTGTCATGCCATCTCACGCAAGCGGGCATGTGAGACCGTTTGACTGATTTCGATGAGGGGAAAAACACAGAGGAGGGCCTTCATGCACGACTTTTGCTGATCTTCAGAAAACGTATTTTGAAGAATGCACGTCGGTCACATGTTAATTGAAATGCATGCGGAAGGAGGATCGACAGCGAGATGACCAGCGGTGGTTAATGTTTGGAACGTTGTCGCGTCAACGCGGTTGGCCTACTTTCTCTCCGTGTGCCGCCGCGAGCAAAGACGAACTCGTATGTTTAATTCTGTGATTGTCTTTGATAAAAGATTCTGTTTAGACTGCCATCCCCGGGGGAGGGGGGGGCATCTGTTGCAAACGTCGTGTACGTACTCCACCTGCAAGAGGGAGAAAAGTAGGTTGGAACAACAAGTGTCGGAGTGTGAGTTCGGGCTCGCCGTCGCCAAAACAGACATTCTCTCGTCTTCCACGGCAGAGGCTCCGAAAACAAACGCCGCCTTTCTCTGCCCCGACATGTCACCCTGAATGGCGGCATTATGAGATCACATAGCTGAGCGGGGTGATGCGAGCGCTGGTGATGGTGTGAGTGTTGTTGCACCCAAACCTCCCCCCCCCCCCCTCCTCCTCCTCCTCCTCGCCGCCCCGAGTCGAGGTCTACTTTCTCTCTGCTGCGTCATAATGATGCTTTTTTTTTTTCTGCATTTCCTCCCACACACACACACACACACACGTTGGAACAGCATACAGGACGATGCACCATTGCACACCACATTATTTAGGCTAATGGGCGAACGAGCACTTAGTGTGTCGGCGGGTTGACAGGCGAGGGAATACACCATCACCCCCCCCCGTGAGGCCCGGCTCAGTGGGCTAATCCACACTCCTCATGGTGGTGGAACTGTTGCATCGTGGGAGGAGATGCCTGCACTGCTCACTTAACTTAAAGTTAAAACACTCTTTGGATAAAGGAAGTGGTGAGAGTACCTAGAGGCGACCCAACGTTTATATTTATAGAACGTTTTTTTTTTTTTTTTTTTTTTTTTACAGCCGAGGAACAAATAGATTTTTACAAGTTGACCAAAATGCGAATGATAGGATTGTTTCGTGTCACATGACTGGAACTGGAGCAGACTTCTTCTCGACTGTTACTTTTTAAGGTCTTCAACGTTTTTCAGTGGTTGTTTTTAATTGGCTTAATGTGATTTTAACAGAATATCATTTTATTCTTTATTGGCATTTCTACATCACAATTCTACGATGTCGTATTTGGGTCACTGTAGTAAAAAGGGGGGGTGGGGGGGTATTCAGAGAACAACAAGTCGGAAGTTTATAAAGTGGCAGATTTGCGAGTTTATTACGATGCTAACAACCAGCATCTATGCTAGCTCACTTCCCATGAATGTACATTTATATTTTCTAATATAGTGGTTGTATGTATGTGAGGCCAGATTGTCGGGCGGTTGGGCTAAGATGCTAGCGTTAGCTTTCACTTGTTGTCATAGCAACGGCAAACATCCGGTCAAGCAACGTGTTAGCTTCCTCTTTGACCTCCATAATACAGTAGCCTTGCAACTTGTTTTTCTCTGAATATTGCCCCCTCTGTCGGCTCCGTTTATTTTATTTTTATTTTGTTCTGACAGTGGTCGTGACAAATATTTGCCGATTCATGTTAAGGTGTATTTTTTCGGACATATTTTTAACTTTTGGAAGAAAAAAAAAAGTTTGTTGGACCCCCCTGCAGTAACTGCAGACTTGAAAAGATCCCAACCAACTTTAAATAGTATTATTCCCTTGTTGGTTTATGTTAAATTCAAATAAAGGAATTACATTTGTTTTTACTTTGCATACGTTTGCACCTGCAGTTATATTATATATAATTATGAAGTAATTGCACAGCTCTGTGCTGCCGCTCGTTTGCAGGAAGTTCACTTGATTGGCAGCTTGTTCTCGTTTACGGCCCCCTGTTTTATGAAACGACTGAGGCCCACCGTCGCTGCAACGCCGCTTGTGCAACGTCTCAGAGAGGGAAGCGAAAAGGGAAGCGGCTTTAGTGGCACCTGATCACCACCCCGTCCCTCGCCTCCCAACACACACACACACACACACAGTTTCACAACATTTCATTATGTCAGCTCTGGGCTCAATCTGTGGCAACGTGACACAGGACTCCCCACTAACACTGCAAGAATCCCCATTTGGAGATTCCTCTTTTTTGTGACGTTTCAGTTTTATTAAATCCACATTAAATCCTTCGTGCCTTCATTCATTCCCCATGAGTTTTTTTTTTCGTGCAAAGAAAAAATTGTCACTGAATGAAATTAGTTGAAATATTTTTTTTCCTTCTCATTGAAATGAAGTGCCTTTTTGATTTGTACAGTTTGAACGAGTCCCCCGAGCGGAGTGTGTGCTTTTTTTTTTTGTCTTTTTGGGGGATTTTTTCTACGCTGACGGGGGATTATTTAAAACACACTCGACAAGAGTAACAGCTGATGTCAAGTGTGCGAGTCCCTCCGTGCCGCTTTACCCCATCTTTCCTAACTAACAAGTTCAACCCTCTCGCCATCAAAGGGGGCCTCCAGATTTATCGCTTTAATTTGGCAGTGGAAATGGCCGATCCCGGCTGTTACCAAGCACGGAGGGAGGCCCCCCCCCTCCCTGTTAGCACTTTAGCTGGCTAACTAGAGTGACGGGCATCTGGCTGGGTGGCTGCCTGGCTGTGTGTACCCGAGGGGTTCCTCCCCCTTTTGCCCCCCCGTGACCCCACACACAACTCCTTTTCTCCTTGAAGCGAGGCACCACGCAGGCATTCCCTCACAATTTATGTCCCCGTGCCACAAGCAGGGCCATGCCCCGCACTAAAACCCTATCCCTGGCCCTTATAGCACACGCGCCCCGGCCCCCCCAGAAGACTGGTGTCGCACCACTAAGCTGATTTACTACAAATCACCTGTACTTTACTTTCAACCACAGTTGTGGATTTGTTTTTCTTCCCTTGCAGGCAGCCGTCGGCGTCCGCTCTTTTAACCAGATTAGATTTTTCCAGGAACTCTCCGGTGACACACTCTCACCGTTTCCTCACACTCACACCTGGAAGCAGCCACGATCACAGGCTGATGTGTCGGCTACTGAGGAGCCCACCTGGGGCAGCTGGGGGGGGGGGTTAAGTACCCCGCTCAGGGGCACCTCAGCACTCGCAATAAAAAAGGGAAGGAAATAGTAAATTGAAACTCCGGGCTTGACTTCAAACTACTTTTTTTTTTTTTCAAGTTTGAATTAATTGCACATTTTTTTTTATAGACTTACGGACGCCTGCAAAAAACACCCGTAACAAAATATGTGCTTCATAAGATTAGTGTGTTGAATGAATGTGTGTTGATACTAGTCATGATGGAGGAGAATGCACTTGAATGGTGATTAAAATTACCCCCCGTGAGGGCAATAAATGAGCTCACATCGATGTGATGGAGTCCGACGCACTTTAGCAGGAAGACTGCAGCCTATGTAAAATAATAAATAATAATCATTATTACAGTTGATCCTACACTGATGAATCAGTGAGTTATAAGAAGCAGCAGAGGGGCTGTGATTAATGCAAATGAGGGGACGCGATGGTGGGGGGGGGGCTCAGTCTACACCTCCGCTTACATGTCTTTGCTCTCCAAAGGTTAAGTGGCTGCTTTTTGCCGGCTAATTCAGCCATATGCTCCTCTGCGCGCCATACGCTCACAAATGATGTCTGTTGAATATGCAGCCAATGATAAAAAAAAAAGATGTATGTATAAAATAAAGCTTTGTTTGCCGTTGCTATGACAACATATAAAAGCTACCGCTAGCATCTTAGCCCAACCAAATGATGCCAGTTTTTAGCCTCGTAATAAACAATCAAATTTGACACTTTTCAATCGATTCTAAAGCTGTTGAAGAGAAATAAATCGAGTCCAAAGGTGCGCTTGTTTTCAGTTTTTTTTGGAGGTTGAATCCTTGTGATCCAGTAACGCTTCGCTTGTGTGCAGCCCGACTTGCATAACTTGTTGCATAAGCGCTCTGCTGGCAGGCACACTCTGTCATGTACGGTCCGGGTCATTTCTGCTTTCGGTAGGGCTTATTACAGTACAGGCCGTTCCCCTAATGTCACTGCGGTTGCAAAAACACACACACGCACACACACACGCGAGCCTTCTCTCCCCGACTTCTTTTTTTTTTTTCTTCTTCTTCTTCTTTCTGTCATCTAAGAATTGGCTTCCTGTTTTCATTGTGTTGCCTTTCTCTCTCTGCGGAGGTGTTGTAACCCGGGAGGACGTGCCAAGAACAAGTCAAGGTCTGGTCGGGAGAGATCGCTCTGTGCTTACACTGGAAACACACACACATATCCAGATGTTAGGTGTGTGTGTGTGTGTGTGTGTATGGCATGTACAGTTGGTCGTTGCCAAGCCATAAAAAGTCGTTATCCCGGCCCTGATCTGATGTGCCCTTCCACGGCGTCTGTACTGTATGTGTGCACGCCAGCTCCCGGCTCCCTCTTTTCTTTTTTTTTAAATATTTTTATTGTTGTGCAAGGTTGTCCACATGCATGCAGAGGACGTGCACACATTCAGACCCACACTAGCACCTCAAGGGTTTCAGATAAAGAATGTGGTGCAAGAGTATTCAAAAATAACTTTGTGGCTTTGTGTCAACAACAGGGGGACGTATCAGCCCGGCACGATAAATATATTCACGTGTGAATATTGACAAAGACTTCCCATAGATCGGGAAGTCGGAGAGAATAATGTGCATGTTTATTACCGGATGTGTCTCATGAACTCCAGGTGGAAAATATCAAGTTTTTATCGCTCCTTGTTTTATATAAGGCTTTTCTGGGCACTGTCCACTGTTTAAATAAATACAATGATGATGAAGAACAACTCTGTTATTATTGATTTTAGAATTGTTTTGGCAAATTAGCCCACATCGGGCCTGTACGGGGTAAAAGGAGGTTAAATTCTTGTTTTACTTGCTGGGAAAGTGTCAATATTGATTCCTTATTCTCATCAGCAATAAGCTTATTTCCTTTAAAGCCCCCTGATGTTGTCGTAGCAACTCTCTCGTATCTAAACATCCCCCAAAAATCCAAATACGTCCTCCCAGTTCGCCGTTTGTCGCTAAAAGCGGGACGTTGTTGGAGATCGGGCTTCCCCCGCTGTGAGCGCCGTTACTGTTGCATTATTTATCCTTAAAACTCCAACAAACGGATATTTGAATGCATTTCATTTTGTCTCCACTTTTCTCTATAATTTCATTCATCGTTTTCCCCCCAAAATGTGTGTGAATGGATTAATAATGTGTGTGTTTTTTTGTGTGCAGCTGGTGAGAAGGCCATCGTTTGTGACCAGTGTGGCGCCCAGTTCCAGACGGAGGAATCCCTGGAGGCTCACCGGCAGATCCACACCGGTAGGAACACACACACACACACACACACACCTCTGGGAACTACATCCTCTTTTATATGAATTTCCATTCCAACTTCATACAAATATTGCTGCTGAACTGCGACACACTTCTTCTTGCTCTTTTGTCCATGTGTTTATACCTTCATAGTTTTTACTGTTTTCTGTTTTGAGGTCACTGTGTGAAGGGAAACTGTGAAATAAGAAGTACGTTGCTCAATTGAAAAATCTTGAAATATGACATCATACAGTTACACATACAGACTTGAACTCCTGCAGCAACTGCATGTTTGCATGTGTTGGATTCCTGCAGAGATATTGCATTTAAAATAATCCCCATATTTTGGCAGTAAGTCATGAAGTTAGATAGATAGATAGATAGATAGATAGATAGATAGATAGATAGATAGATAGATAGATAGATAGATATCACATCATCTTGGATTAAATCCTGCTCGGCCTAAATCAACAGTAATCAGCAGAGAGAAGAGAAGAGAAGTTGGCAGGGCGACGTTGTTTATCAGCGTCGGAGAGATGAGGACGAGTGTAGGTGCCAAGATGTAAATCCCCCCCCCCCCCCCCCCCCCCCATCCTCGGCAGATGTGTGTTAGCCCAGAACAGTTTCAGTTAGTGATGAACTCTTTAATTTGGGGGGGAGGGGTTGTCTAAGATTTCAAAGATGGTGCATTTGAGGGCAAAAGGATCTCTGCTGGAAGTGTTTGCGAGTCCTTTTGGCTTCCACTTAGATGCATTTCTTCTTCTCCGCGGATCAGACTGTGACTCCACATCCGACAAATCCTGCCGAATGAAAAATAAATGGAACGTGTGATGCATACCAGATGCTGATGGATCAGAACTTAACACCCGACAGATTCGCGTCTCTTAGCACCTGGCATTCAAATGAATACAGAAAGCTAAATAATAAGCTAAATGCTAAATAAAATAACACACAACACATCAATGTAGTGTGTTATTTTATTCAGCATACAGAGTTTAGGACAATGAAGGAAAAGCTCATGATGTGTTCAAAATGATCATCCTCTGGGGATCATGCATGTCCTTGATAATGATCCATTTTGCCCTTTTTAAACTGGACTCTAATATAGGCATCAGAGGTCATGGGTGGGGGGGGGGGGGGCTGTCAAAGAGGATGAGACAGGGAGGGAAAAGAGACCTCATTCAAAAATAGCCACACATCATCATTACCATCTTGTGTTTTGTCCTTCATCTTGGAGCCGTGACCCCTCCGGCTTCAGTAGCAGCTCCCATTGCATGCTCCCCCCCCCCCACCCCCCCACCCCAAAACTCCTCCTCATCATTTTCAAGGGGAAGGTGGGGCTGTGTTTTCAGGATCTGAGGGGGTTACTCCTGAGGGGCGTGCCCTCAGCCAATCAGCTCCGTGGAAGTAGAGAAGGGTTAAACGAGGCTAATGATCCGGCAGCCATAACAGCGGAAAGGAGCACTCTAAATATAGGCATTCCAGTCTGGAACGGGGGGGGGGGGGGGGGCAGACAACTGGCGCAGCGGCAGTAATAGTGTAGTAATCATCCATGTGGTGGGCCCCCTGTGAGGGATCAAAGTCTCCGGTGGAATATGACGGGGCACTTTCACTCTGTTCTACTGTATTACACCGTTATTATGACATCGCCACATGTTGGACTCGCTGATTGCTGTCGCTACGGCGACCATCAAAATCAATAGGAAGCGCTGTCACAAACATCAAAGTTTAGATTGTTTTTTTATTGTCATTTCTATGGATTTTCATGGTCCCTGAGGACAATTCCTAAATATTTTTGTTACCCCCCCCCTCTTGACCTATCTAATTCACTGAAGACATTCTTCGTGCTCCCCAGAGGAGAACTCTCCCAGGTTACTTGTTAGATCTGTCATTTTTTGGTTCATTACAACAAATCTCAACTGCTGGCCTGATGAGTTAACATTTCTATGGATTGTCATGGTCCTTGAGGATAAATCCCTAATAACTTGTGGTCTTGTCGTGTTATCAGTCCAGCCCACAAGAGGTATCAAAATGAAAAGTTATTGAAGACGTGCATGCTCCCCGGAGGATGAACTCTTGGAATTCATACGCGCTTTTTTCCCCTCTCAGCGCCACCATCTGGCTAAAATGTCAACAGAATAACTCACAACACATATTCATAAAAACATTTCCTGATCCTCAGAGGATGAACCATTCTTGATTGGACCGTCCCTTTACATTCAAGCGACCTTTAGTTGTTGAAGCAGGACTTCTATCAGGGTTTTACACATGAATATATATATATATATATATATTTAGATGTGGCCTTTTGTATGCGTGTAAAGCATGTTAATAATGTTATCTCTGCAGAATTAACAGAAAGAGACACAAATAAAAGGCGTTACATGTGAGAGCAGCTCCACCGGACAGCACTGTGTTAACTCTGAGCTCCGATAGCTAAACATGGATTTATTTATACAGAAACGTCTGTGTGTACAGTTTCCCCGAGACGGGAAACACAGCAGAGAGGGCGGGTGAGGAGTGAGCATGGGGTTACTGTTGGCCATCAAAAAGCCAGATTTGATCTCCGCCTGCCTCTTGGCAGCGATTCAGCCCTTGGCTAATGTTCTCTGATGACAATATTTGGCCTCCGAAAACTGTGGCTGCTTCTTCTTCGCCGCCTTGAATGGGAACTATTGTGGCGTCTCTTCTGTCGGCGCGATCAGCTGCAGTCTGACTCAACCGCCCGTCTCCTCCTCGGCTGGTCTTTGTCCCGCCTTGCTTTTTAAAACACACACACACACACACACACACACACACACCTCTGTGTGTTACCTCATCGTTATAACTGGAGGTGGGACACAATCCTGTATCACAGGCGGTTGTTTTGGAGGCATTCCTGAAGCTGTCGTTGTTCCTCGTCAACAAGCTGTTTTGCGTGTGTGTGTGTCAGCAAAAACATCATGTGGCTCTTTTTAACACACTCAACTCTTGTAAATGCACACACACACACACACACACACACACAAGGCAATTGTATTTGTATTTTTTTGTATTGCACGTTTCAACAATAAAGTGCTTTGCGTGAAACATTAATATAACACACACAGATAACACAAATATGTCCAGGATATTAGTTTTCATAACCGATGGATATCGGTTGAGTGCGATGTCATGTGCTAACTGATGCGAGACGCTTTTTTATTTTGAAATTTCTGTCGGGGTAAGTTTGAATTTCACGGCTTCCTTTTAATTCCGAACGACGGCGTGTCGTGGCCTCGATGCTTTTTTTTTATTCTAATCACGAAAATAATAAAACCTAAAGAATGTTAGGCAATGAAGTGTTGCCAGCATGCTCGGACTTATTTTGTTGTTATTTTTTCTTTTTTTGTTCAAAATTTGGCACTCCTAAACTTCCATACAGCAGCCGGCACACGGGTCAGGCTTCTATCTAAAGCTGTTTTTGTTTCTTTATTTCTACATTTGGCAAATGAAATTCAAGCTGTTGTTGTTTGTAACATTGGGGAAAGAAATAAGATTGTGTCTGTTAGTGTTTAAAGGCCTCACTCATATCGAAGAGGAGCCGCTTATTGTTTAAAACATTTAAAAAGTGTTCTATAATATCAGTATTGGGGCGTTTGGTTCGTGACGTTACTTAAACGGGCAGAAAAGCTGCAGCTCTCCGTTCCCGGATATCGACTGTAAACTGTTTTTCAGTTTTAATGCAGATTTTTGTGCCACGCCATAAACGGTCGTCCTCGTAAACGCGGCAACGTGTCACTTCCTGTTTCCTGTCGAGCCTCTCCCTCCCCGTCAGGCTGGATAAGACTCTTCTCTCACTCTTATAGCTGCAGTTTGTTTTTTATTTTGTATCTCTATAATTCTACCCGCTATCTTCATCTCTTTTTTTTTTTTTTTTTCTTTCATTAGATTGTTTTTGGTCCCGGCTATAATTTATAGCTCTGGTATTTTATTGGTTAAGCGTTCCACACTCAACATTCCTCTTGATTAAAACTGTATCTCCGTGCAGGAAAAGCAAAACAGGTCAGAAACGAAGCAGAAAAAAGAAAAAAAGTAAGCAATAAATTTAGTCAAATGACTTTTTTCATCCATTCTTCAAGTAATTAATTAAAATAAAATGCAGATTTCACTCCTCATGTGCACACTTCCTAAATGTGGACGTCCGTCCCTCAGACTGAGCTGTGGAATCGAACCAACGGTGTGACCCGTGTAGAAATGAGTTTGTAGTCTGGATGGTGCTCCTGTTTGTACATTAATCTTCTCCCTTTACACACACACACACACACACACATATAATCCACATATAATAGGAGAGGGGGGGGTCTGCTCTCACTCCTTTCTTTTCTTTCCTTCTCTCTTTATCTCCCTCCCGTCCTCTTTCTTTCTCTTTTTTTTTTAAAGTCTTGTAATACAGGGAAAATATGCAAACCATGGAGTGGCAATAGTGGGTTTAGCCAGTGGGAACACAGCGTGAATCCAGCGGGCCTTTGCCGCAGAGTAAACACTTTCTTTTCTCAAGCCAGAAATAGTTTGGCTGCAGAGAGAGAGAGGGAGAGAGACAGAGAGAGAGAGAGGGAGAGAGAGAAAAGGGATAAAAGAGGAGAAGGGAGGGAAAGGGAGGCTAACAAGCTTATGACAGTCAGTAAAAATGAAGCTCTTTTTTTAGTCACATTATTTCTTTTTCCCCCTTCGTCTTTTTTTTTCTTCTCTTCCTTGTAAATTGTTCGCCGGTGGCTTTTTTCAAACACACACACACACACACACACACACACACACACATCTCTACTCATGTCACTCAAGCAAATTAGGCCAATGGCAGCGCTACACAGGGGTCACGTCAGAAGTGCCGATTGTCTCAATCACATTAGTCCGGCCCTGGCATCTGTTTAGCATTTAGTTAATTGTGATGTTATTAAGTTGTCAGTGAGCATTAGGGCGGCGATAAGCAAAGCAAATATTCCTGCAGCCTGCACACGTGTTGCCGATAACCACACACACACACACACACACACAACACACACACTCTGCTCACTCTTAACCAGCAACGAGTGAAATAATCACCATAAAATAAAACATGAGGGATGGGGTTTTTTTTTCCGATCTCGGAGGCCAGATGTGCGTTATTATGACCTCCGATGGCGGACGTTAGCATGTTGAGCTTCCTGTCGGTGTCATCTGGTGAGTCAGAGCGATGATACGCGACCCAGGCGTTTTCGGCGGCATTCCCTCGCTCATAATGGAGCAAGCTGTCGACGGCGGATTCACCCGTCTGTCTTTGTGTGTGTGTTTTTGTTGGGTTATCAGGTAGCCGTTTATTTTCATTCGGAATAAAAACTTAAAAAAAATTATTTCTCACTCCCAACTCTTAAGTTTTAGTCTTGTCTGGATAATTGCCTGCAACAATTAATAGATAATACAAATTGGTGATTTATTTTCTCTTGAATCACAGCATTATATTTTAGGGGAAAAGTGGTTTCGGTCTAGATATGTAGGCCCAATGATGGAGGGTGGTATCGTCACAGGTTGCTATAATATATAATATCTATTTATTGTTGAAATGTTGGATGTTGGACCATTTAAAACCTCACACTTCCCTTTTACTCTCTCCGTAAACAAATCCCCCCTCCAGCTCTCTCCTCGGCTCTCACCCTCACTCACCTCCCAAAATAAGAAGTGGTCGGAGACACTATCGCCGAGGCTAAATTAAATCAAGCTGGGCTGCAGTCACTTCCTCCCCCCCCCCTCGCCAGATAAGATCTAAATGAGTTTTTCGCAGGCGGAGGAAGATCGGGGGAAAAAATGCGTAGTGGGCATCGGTGTGACCAAAACAACCATTCCCGTAATAATAATAATAATAATCATCCTCCTTATGTGTCGTGAATAGAGGACGTGTGTACATGTGTGAATGAAGAGTTGGCACACCGGCTTCATTCATGGAGAAAACAAGGCGACCGGGCCTCCGCACCGCCGAGGCTTAGTGTCACGGTGGGCACAGTCCGCATTGATGCATCGCCGCGGGAAACCGTGGGACAACAGGGAGGGAGGTGGGGGGGGGGGGGATAGGTGGGTGGGATCCAGTAGCAAATTGGGATGTCCACAGTGGTGCAACAGTCTGGAGAATCCCCACATGGACGGATCATTGTGGACCCGGGGACCAGCCCAGCGTCCAGAGAGAAACCGATGAGGGGAGGCGGATTAGAGCCTCCCGGAGGGCTCTGGATTCACGGCCCATAAAATGGAAGTCAGCAGGACACGCTGCAAATCTGGCCGGCCCCAACATCATCCCCCACCCCCCTTCCTTATTCGGGTTCGACCCCGAGGATGTCAGTCACAACGTCACAATGCAAAAAAAAAAAAAAAAAAAAGCACGTTGTCGGACAATCTGAAAATCCTTAGATGCCGCCATTCCCCACATTTACATGTCGGCCGCTGAGGCTTTCTTCAAGAGCTGCTTGGTTAAAAGAAAGACATAGATAAGGGAAGAGACAGAACCGGGGTGGGGGGGGGTTGGATGTACCGAGGCCTTTTGCCATCCGGGGGGAATAAAAAGGCCGCTTTTGTCAGGAGGTTCCCTCCACTTCCAGATATCCCATCACATTTTAACCTTGGCAGGGGCGAGGACTCCTGGATACAAAGGGATTCGCCCAAGAGAGTGGAAAAAGAGGAGAAAGAAGACGTGCAACAGCGGCCCCCACGTCAACAATAGGCGGGGACATTTTGTCCCCCCACCCCCGGCGTTTATTTGAAGTAAATCTCCCTCTGTAATTAGATTGGAGGCTGTTTGTGGACGTCTTAGGAGAGCGCGTCGGTGTTAAAACAGCAACGCGCGAGGGCCCTTTTAATTTACAGTGCAAATACCTTTCGATTAGCGGCGGCGAGAGAGAGAAAGGGGGAGGAGGGACAATGGAGGGAGCCTTTCAATCCCTTTTTTCTTTTTGTTGTTGTTGTTTGAGAGCGGGGAAGAGGTTCGAGCAGCTCTCCTGTGTTCCTTAATTGTGAAGCAAGGAGATTAGTACGAGTGCTTCCAACCTTTCACCCCAAACAAAGGAGCCATCAGATCCAGTTGCCTAGTGACACGAGGTTTCACACCGGCAAAACATTAGCCACTCCCTTTTTACGGCGCTCCCGGCTCCTCGTGGTACATCTGGAGGAGGAAAAGAAAGGGGTTGGGGGGGTGAAATCTCCGGGCCCCCGTCTCCGTCCGTCTGACGGCGTTCCTTTTTTTTTTAATGGCAGTCGAGCCAGGGCGACGCTAATGAAAATGGCCGTTCATCCTCGCTCCGTCTCCGTCTCTCAGACTCGTATAAAAGTTAATGTACCCGTGACAATGACATTCGGAAAAGACCGTTTAGCTTTGGACAAATGCAGCGTTTTTCTCGGTGGCGAGAGCAGCCGGGCACGCAGAAATGTCCTTTTTACGCGGAGAGCAGCTCAATCAAAGAGCACTTAGCGGTGTCATATTGATTATGGGAGCTTAACCCTCGTCAATCTTTTGATGGGTCGTCTTGGCAGCCTTCCCGTAGATGGCTTCGATTAATAGAAAAGGGGGGTTCCCCTCTTCTTAAGGCTGGTCCTTTCTAACGATAATAAATATATTAAATATATACATTCAAACAGAAATATATACTGTATGTATGCTCCTTAGAGGGCGATTCCTGTACGTACAAGACTCTCCTGGAGACGAAGATGAGCACTGATCCTGGACCAGCCCACATTATGAAAATGACATTCAGACCCTCATTGATTATCGTTCCATTCGTGTTGTTCTGATGTGATTTCAGCTCAGAAAAAAAGGAAACGAGCTGCCCTTACCGAAGCACCCTGATAAAAACACCTGAGATCACTTTTACCCACAAGCAAAGAGGCTTTAATACATAATGTTGTCCAGTTGTGTTCAACTAATAGGTTACTTTTTGAGAGTTTAATGGGAATTTCCATGCTGGTAGACCTTAATTATAATGTGTGTTTGTTCCAGTGGTTTATTTCAGGCAAACCAGGAGAGCAACGTGGACGGTTGCCAGGTTTTCTTCTCCCGGTGGAACGTCCCGCTACGTGTTAGCTGCAGTTCAACTTAGCTGTTAAACCTGAAAGGTTCGGAGGTTTTTGCACACTTTTCGACTAATTTAACACTTAAAACATCAGCGCTCAGCCTTAACGAAACGTCTTCTGCAGGCACCTTTTTGCATGTTTCAGCCAATTCGCTATAAATATCATCTGCTCAACATTCTATACCTTTTTTATCGAACATTTCAAACAGTTTTTTTTTTAAAATCCAGGCTGAAATTGGAGACGAAATCGTGTTGTGAATGTTTCCCAGTTGCAGGTACACTTGTGATGTCATACAAACTCATTTGCATAACGATTAAATAATGCATAATAATGCATATTGTTCCTGAATATTCTGAAGGGCAGAAAGGAGAACCGATCCGTGAGAAAACAACTTCCCCGTCGTTTTTCTTTTGGCTCGTTGAGCGAACGAAGTCTAACACTTGAATTCGGCGTCTCGACGGACGGACCGGCGGCTGAAAGCAGAGATCGTTGGGTCGAGTTCGTCTCGGAGGTGGCCTGCTAGGACAATACTCCGAAAAAGACACTCAAGTGGGACCCATTACACCCACCGAGGGCAGACTCTTATCAGTTAATAGCAGGTTTCCCCCCTGAGAGCAGATTGTTTTGATAGATGGCACCTGGTTCAGGCCTTTGCAACCAGCCATAAAAAAAAAAAAACCCTAGTGAATGCTAGATAAGCTCCGTGAGACAGAGAGAAGGGAGGGAAAAGCATCCTGCGAGTGTTAATTTGAAGAGGACGGAGTAAAAAAAAAAGCACATGGAAGAAGATTTGCTGAGTCATGTTTCACTTCTTCTCTCATGAGTCTTCTTGCATTTGTGGCGTTCGTTGTATTGGAAGTGGCTTTGGACTAAAGTGTCTGCTAAATGCCCGAAATGTAAAAGAACGGGAGGTGAAGGTGGCAAAGCTCCCCAAACTAGATATCTTTGACTATAAATGAAGTCTGGTATGTTTCATAACTAGTCACTAGGGTGCACTCGGCCCCGTCACAATAGTGCTCCGTCATCGTGACCTCAGACCACGGACACTGGAATGAGCTGGAATGCTTTGATCTCAGCTGCACATCGGTTGTCTTTTCACCGCGATTCATTTTGAAAATGAGTTTCAGATTGCCACGAAAAACAAGTGAAACTCCTGATGTCATAAAAACATCACAAGTGGCTGCTAAACCTCCTTTGGGGAGCAAAATGCTGACGACATACGAAACTATTTTTATATATCAAAGTGGATCTCGGCAGCAGAGAGAGAAAGTGAGCATCAAAACTCTCAGGTTCATTCATAAATAATGTCTGCTTGGCCTGAAGTGAACCGGCTCCACGGGATCCACATTAGGACTCTTATTTAATATCGTTGTTTGCAGTCGGACTGATCCATATTGATCCCTGCAGGATGATTTAATGCAACAAACAGTGAGTTAAAGTTGAATATCAGTGGTTTCACAGAGTTAATTGTTAATAATAACTCAGTAAGTCATTGATCACCTCGCTGCCCTTCATTTCTGTTCTCTTTACTCTTAATATGTTGATAATACCTTAATACCTTGACCAACTTTGACCAACCATGACATTTTTTATTTAATTTAAATTGTCTAATCAGGCTCCACAAACATAATTGTACATTGAGTCTGAGTTCTTCATAAATATCAATAAATGCGTTAAAGAATATGAATAATATCCATTAAATGTGAATTGAACTCTGTACGGAGGCTAAATAGGTCCAATATTACACACATTTTTACACATAACTGATTAAATGTGTTCAAACATTGAGTTTGTCTTTATAATGAAGGGACAAACTAATATAATTCTCATTAAGAAAATATATTCAGCTGCACTTTTTTGGAAACATATTAATATGTATCGCTGTTTATTTTTGAACAATAAGAAAAAATAGGAGGCATTAAGCCTAAAGATGTGAAAATCTGATCATAAACGGTATCAGGTGTAATATTTCTAGCTTTTGTTTGTGTTTCTTTAGTCGTTTTTGTTTTTTAATGATTTGACGTTTTAATAGAAGTGTTTACTGTAAACTGGCAGCAGGAAGTTTAGGTGAGTTTTTTTTTTTAATCCGTGCAAATAGTTGGATGTTTTTTCTCCAATATAGTATTTGTCATCATCTGTATAAAAAAAAAAATAATCCAGGATGCTTCTGGAGTTACTTTTGAGGACAAACGTTGGAATGTTTCAGTTAAAGCGTGGTGAAAGGGTTAAAGTGTTGTTGGCACTTCTGGCTCTCCGTATAGGCAGCGCTTGTTTTCTGACAATTTCAGATTAGTGGAGACGGATTCCTGACACTCGCATTTAATTTGGCCAAAGAGGATTAAGTTAAGGACTTTGCCCAGATGGAACCAGTATATATATTTTTTTCTTCTTTTACCCCAAATTCTTGACCAACTCAGCTTCTTTCCCCGCCCTGGAATGTTTTTTTTTAGGGGGGGCGCTGGTCTGGTGTCCCCTTACAGTCCGGCTGACCAACAGGCTCTGGGAGGTGATTGATTGGGTGGTGCTGGGGCCACCAAGGGCCCTTTCTGCAGCTTTAGAGGTTAGGGGTCACCTCCTCTGGAAATCTGCTTCCTTTTGTACAGTCGCAACACCAGGAGAGCAGTGTCACATCACCCCCCTCCCTCCCCGTCCCTCCCCCTCCCCCCGGTCTTCACCCTGGGAAAATGGGGGAGGCGTCAATTAAACCTTTTTCTCTCTCTCTCTCTCTCTCTCTCTCTCTCTCTCTCTCTCTCGCTTCAGTTATCTCTTCTGAAGTCGCCGGAGCAAATTCTTTAGGTTTTAAATGCAAAGAGGCGCTGAGGGCCAAGCCGGCGTGTTGTTAAAAAAAAAAAAAAAAAAAAGAAGGTTTTCCTCAGAATAAAACTAATGATAATGGAGCATGCAAGCTGTTGTAGAAACACTCCTTAATGGATTACTTAAGCAAGCAATTAGCGGTACACTAGCAGCCAGATATCAGCGTCTCAATGGTTTAAAATATGTGTCAGTTGTAATGATGCCATGTGGCAATTATTCTTGTTTAATAGATTGATGGTTGACGGGATGAAAACAAAGCTGCTTTTTTTATTTATTTATTTTTTTGCTCTTTCTGCCGTTTAGAATGTTTCAGATGCTTTTTTAGTTTTCTAATTATCCTCTCCTCCACGATATAAAGACCTTCGGGACATCCTTGGACACCAGAGCGGAGAAGAAGAAACCCCCGCAAATCCTTTTGATAGTCAGTCAGTCTGAAGGGGTTTTCTGAGGGATAACATTGCAATTCAGAAAATGCGGCCGGTTCCTTGGCCCTCAGGGGCCAAGCCCTTTGTGGTCACAGGACCAGGATTACACTTTAACCCCTACCACCACCGTGAGCATGCAGCCCCCCCCATCCACACCCATGGCTAAGGCCTAGGGTCAGGTGAAAGGCCAGGAATCTTAAACAGGGTAGAAAAGGAGGGAAAAGAAGAACAAAAAAAGAGAAAGTCCGTCTTTGAAACATCCTTAACATGCATCTTTTTGAGTCACTGAAGACCAGCTCAGCCTCGTCCCTCAATAAATCCATGCATGGTCTTTTTTTTATACACATCTACATCTCCATTCGAGTGCACGCACAATAACTTACTTTGAACTTTTAAGAACTCGCTTTGAAACTCGGAGGAAAGATGAAGAAGAAGAAGCAGCGTTGAGACGGCGTGCGTTCAGCAGAGATGCAACCTTTGAGCTGCAACTTAAAATATGAACATGAGGCAGCGTGACTTTTACAAAAAGCAGTAAATTCTCAGAGGAGCCGGTCGCTTTGATACACTTTTTAATTTGCATGTGAAAAAAAAAGAAAGGAAGGAAGAGTGCAAACATCTGAGGGTCCAGATAATCCGGACTTTTGACAGCCAGAGGTGTTCAATGTCTCTATTAGATTCATTATTCTAACATAGTCGGACGTTTCTTTTTCTCCAATAAAGGATTCTTCATCTGTAAATAAAAGAATACAAACACCAGGATGTTTCTGGAGTTCATCTCGAGGACAAATCACTATTTTATAATTATTTCTTTCTTGGGCGAGATGATTTTCTACTACTTCTCTTGGTTTTTTGGTTTTGTATTTTTCTACCACCAACAAAATCTCAGAACCGCTAAATCAGGTGGCGCGTTCGTCACGCTAATGTTAAACGTACGTGATCCGATTAAGCCATATTGGGAAGAATGGAACGCTTGCATCACTTTCTGTCGACCAATCACATGATCGGTGTGTTTTCTTCCACATTTTTGTGCTTATTTGAATGAAAATTGACGAGGGAGCGTCGCGTCCGCGGACAAATCCTCCCATTGTGGCGGCGCTCGGTCACACGTAGGGAGTTAGAGATGCTGACTGCAGGTCAGATGCACCGACGAAGCACCCCCCCCCAAAAATAAAGTGTGGATTTCCAGCAGCGAGTCTGGCCTCTCCCTCCCACACGGTGCTATAATTTCCTGGGTTCTTGTCCACAGAGAAATATGGCCTGGAGAAAGAGAGAGACAGACAGACAGAGAGGTAAGAGGAAGAGCTAAAGATAGAGATGATGATGGAGCAAAGAACACAAAGTGGCGACACAAGGCGACGAGGGGCGAGTGAGACAGAGCGACACAGAGAGAGAGAGAGAGAGAGACTGTGGGAAGGAGACGTCAACAACAAGTTACACATTGTTTTCCATTAAGCACAAATCTCACAATGTCTTTCATTAAGATCCTTAATGATTCTTAATGATTCTCAAGGAACGAGGAAAAAGGCTCATCACAGAATCTTTCTGCTTCAAAAGATAAGTGTCGCCGTGTGGAGTCGGATCCTAATATAGTTCCATTCAAACACACACACACACACACACACGGTTTTATTTAGTTTTATTGAGAGCCCATCCCACATGCACCCTCCTGCAAATGTGTATTAAAATGTGGGTTGAAATGTAAAAAAAAGACAGTTTTCAGCAGGAATTAATGGCTTTAACTGGGGAGTTTATGGACTAACGCATTGTGTTGTTATGCATTAAATCCTTATCCTTCATTTTTTCTTACATCAATTCTTTCACCCTATTTTACTTTTAACGAGCTTCTCTGCAGCCGGACTTCTTAAAGGAGCCCCGTCATTTAGAGGACACCCTTTATTTACGAAGGTCATTTAATTGACCCTAAGTAACGTAATAAAAATTTAATTAATTTTTTTTCATCATTCCCAGGGTTTTTTTTGTTTTTTGCTCGACTACTTTATAAAATTTCTTTTTTACCAATTTCCATGAAAGTAAAATTAACCAGTGATACTTTTTTCTTTATAAAACTGTGCCATGAGAATAAGTTGCATTTAAAAAATCATTTTTTTGAGCGTCATCCTCTCTCGATTCAGATAATAATTGCACCTCGGTGACCTCCCGGCCGCCCGCTCCCAAACACCTGACCCTCTAAACTACGTTTCTAATCTCCATCCTCAGCCCTTAACTGTCTCCGCGGCTCTTAACTCTTGCCATACACCATATAAGAGGCTTTTTTTTTTTTCTGGAGGCAGACTCCTGTGAACTGGAAGGTCATATGAGGACTTCTCTCACTCTCTCTCTCCGGTGGGAACCAGCCAGTGTGTGTGGAGACAGACGAGCGCCCCCTGCTGGCCACAGGCGGGCGCCGAAGCCCCCCTGCACACAGCTGTCTCTCAAACACACACACTAACCTTGCACAAGCACTCCCGCCGCTTTATTCCCACTCATCTGTATCGCCTGTTCTTTATTCAGAGGTGACTTTATGGGGTCGTTTGGTTGCAATCGGTGCTATCATCGCCATTATATGATTATCTTCCACTAATCTCTCCATGTAATAGTCCTGCAGGACCAATTTCTTGGTGCAGGATCGTTTCTTATCTGCATTTTTAGGCAATCTGGGGCAGCAGGCTTCTCACTTCTCCCCCGAGATGGAGGCTTAAGATGATGGTCTTTTTAGTAATGATTTCATTTCTGCCTTCAGTGAATCCCAATGTGGTCATATATATGTAGGGAGTGAGGAAATTCAGCCCCGGGATCGGGGAGATCTTTATTTATTTCAGGTGAATCTACATCTCCGATAGCGATCTTGTCTGATTATTCTAGGAGTCGTTGGCTCCTCCTCGCCACCGGCTCTTCCTGTGAGCTCTTCTAGGAACCACAGGTGGCTCACACAGGTGGTTGTTGGCTTTCTCTCCTCTTTTCTGTCTGAGGAGCTTTGATTTTTCCAGCACAAATGTGGGGGGAAACCCTGCAGCTCGTCTGCCTGAGCGAGCAGCAGAATCAACACGCTGGCCGGCGAGGATGACGGGAGAATTGAATCAAAAGACACAATTTAGATTTTCTTTCTTCTTTTCTTGGCTTCGTGTGAAGCGGGAGGATGTCCAGTTTGTTTTCCTCTCAGCTGTTTCATGACTCATTTAAATATGAGCTGGTGACGTAATATTGGGAATAAAGTGATTTCCACATTTTATCTTAATTGGCTCCCGTTGAGTAACTCACTGTAAATGTGAATGAAAGGAAAATACAATATTCCCCCAAAACATTAAAAAGAAAATATTCATTCTAGCTAAATGAAGCTAAATAAAATGCATTCATATAGAAAGATTTATATTTATAAATATATATTATATATGTTATATATATATATATAAAAATCTATATATTTCTTTCAGATATTTCCTTTTGCAGATGCAGCATAAATCTAAGGTTTTGTAGCCTTTTTATTACCTTGAATCCATACTGAATGCATTCCAGGCGTTGTTTTAGTGGCAAAGTGGGTTTCTGAGATGAGTACCACTTCATAAATGTTCTTCTTGAAGATGAATACTTTTATTGTTGTTGTTTGGCGTCTTGTGTTCCGTCCCATCGTCCTCCTCCGTGTACGTACTTATGCTCTAATCCTTATTGACACTCTGTTTTCATATTTTGATCCCGTTTTTGTTTTTTTGTTGGTGTTTTTTTGTCCTGCTACTTGTTGCTGCGTCTGTTGAGGAACTTCCTCTTCAGGGATCTTTAAAGACTTCCTCTTATATTCTTCATCCTCGTTCCATTCGTGTTCATCCGATGTGATTTCAGCTCTCAGGGGGAAAGGAAATGAGCTCAGTATATTACTGTATATATTCACACACACACACACATATATATATATATATATATATATATATACACACAAGTATATTACTGTATATAAGTATATAACTAACTATATAATCATCATAGAACAGCTGCATGTGGAAGCAGGACACGAACGCAACAAGACCTCCTCACTGTTGTAATGGAGAGAGAGAGAGAGAGAGAGAGAGATAGAGAGGAGGGGGGAGAGGGGAGAGAGAGAAGCCCCCCCCTCCTCCCCCCCTCAACCTCCAAATCAATTTCCTTTAAATGGAATTAAGTGAGATTGAGGCACCGACTGTATTAGTTCTTCAAAAAACAACCCTCCCAGCAACTACACTCTACCTCCACCTCCTCCTCCTCCACACACTCTACCTCCACCTCCTGCTCCTCATCCTCTACCTCCACCTCCTCCTCCTCTACCTCCACCTCCTCATCCTCCACATCCTCTACCTCCACCTCCTCCTCATCCTCCTCTACCTCCAACTCCTCCTCCTCCACACACTCTACCTCCACCTCCTCTCCTCCACATCCTCTACCTCCACCTCCTCCTCATTCTCCTCTACCTCCACCTCCTCCTCCTCCACACACTCTACCTCCACCTCCTCCTCATCCTCCTCTACCTCCACCTCCTCCTCATCCTCGTCTACCTCCACCTCCTCCTCCTCTTCATCCTCTACCTCCACCTCCTCCTCCACACACTCTACCTCCACCTCCTCTCCTCCACATCCTCTACCTCCACCTCCTCCTCCACACACTCTACCTCCACCTCCTCTCCTCCACATCCTCTACCTCCACCTCCTCCTCCACACACTCTACCTCCACCTCCTCTCCTCCACATCCTCTACCTCCACCTCCTCCTCCTCTTCATCCTCTACCTCCACCTCCTGCTCCTCATCATCCTCCTCCTCTACCTCCACCACATCCTCTACCTCCACCTCCTCCTCATCATCCTCCTCCTCTACCTCCACCTCCTCCACATCCTCTACCTCCATCTCCTCCTACTCTTCCTCCACCTCCTCCTACTCACCCTCCAGCTCCTCCTACTCTTCCTCCACGTCCTCTACCTCTTCCTCCACATCCTCTACCTCCTCCTCCTCCTCCTCCTCTACCTCCACCTCCTCTCCTCCACACACTCTACCTCCTCCTCATCATCCTCCTCCTCTACCTCCACCTCCTCTCCTCCACACACTCTACCTCCTCCTCATCATCCTCCTCCTCTACCTCCACCTCCTCTCCTCCACACACTCTACCTCCTCATCATCATCCTCCTCCTCTACCTCCACCTCCTCTCCTCCACACACTCTACCTCCTCCTCATCCTCCTCCTCCTCTACCTCCACCTCCTCTCCTCCACACACTCTACCTCCACCTCCTCCACATCCTCTACCTCCATCTCCTCCTACTCTTCCTCCACCTCCTCCACATCCTCTACCTCCACCTCCTCCTACTCTTCCTCCACATCATCTACCTCCACCTCCTCATCCTCCTCCTCTACCTCCACCTCCTCATCCTCCTCCTCTACCTCCACCTCCTCTCCTCCACACACTCTACCTCCTCCTCATCATCCTCCTCCTCTACATCCACATCCTCTAACTCCATCTCCTCCTACTCTTCCTCCACATCCTCTACCTCCACCTCCTCCTACTCTTCCTCCACATCCTCTTCCTCCACCTCCTCCACATCCTCTACCTCCACCTCCTCCTACTCTTCCTCCACATCCTCTACCTCCACCTCCTCCTACTCTTCCTCCACCTCCTCCTACTCTTCCTCCACATCCTCTACCTCCACCTCCTCCTACTCTTCCTCCACATCCTCTACCTCTTCCTCCACATCCTCTACCTCTTCCTCCACATCCTCTCCCTCCACCTCCTCCACATCCTCTTCCTCCACCTCTACCTCCACCTCCTCCTCCACATCCTCTACCTCCATCTCCTCCTCCTCTACCTCCACCTCCTCCTCCACATCCTCTACCTCCATCTCCTCCTCCTCTACCTCCACCTCTTCCTCCACATCCTCTACCTCCACCTCCTCCCACTCTTCCTCCACATCTTCTACCTCCACCTCCTCCACCTCTTCCTCCACATCCTCTACCTCCACCTCCTCCTACTCTTCCTCCACCTCCTCCTCCTCCGTTCCCCCCTTCGGTGGAGTTTGATCGACACACAGCTGATCTATAAATAAAGTGCTTCTCCTCCGGCCCACAAAGTCGTGTCGGCTGCTTGCAGTTTGGCTCCAAGGTCACAGCTGCCTGTACCCCCCCCCCCCCCCCCATCACCCCCTCCATCAGAACCCCCCCCCCCATTGCACTCATTCACCACTTGTTTGTGGAAATGGCTTTAAAAAACACTTCAAGCAAATGTGAATGAGTCGTTTGATGGAAATGGACACATAAAATGAACAAGTGAATGGATATTTCTTTAAATTGCTCCGGATATATTATTTGGGGGGGGATTCATTCTCCGTTGAGGTGCAGTAAACCCACCTGAACGCCAGTTTAACACCTATAATCGGCGGTTTAACTCCACACACATGCATCACAGTAAGTGAACGTTATCGGCCAGATGTTTCACACAAACGAGGCCCTTTAAATATGATATGAATCATTAGGTTTTTGTTTTGTTTCAGAGTTTTATGTTTAAAACGCGCCGGGCGTAGTTTGTAATTAACTTGCCCCCCGAACCTATTTATTAAATCTAATTAAATTGAGTCTGATCTCTTTTCTCCTTCCTTCCTTTGAATCACCAGCCCCCGAATTAACTGAAATGTCCACTTTTTCAATTTTCCACTTCGCCCTAAAATGGCTCCCTCGGAAATAAAGCGGCTGATGAAACTCAGCCAGCGTTTTTAACAGTAAACGTCGCGTCGCTGCTGCAGCCGAACCGACAGAGTAACGCAGCTCGCTGTCTGATTGGGAGTATTTTTAGACTTTTGTTGGCCGGCTATTTCATGCTGTGTGTAGAATATGTATTTACAGAGAAACAAATATGAAATATGAAGATGTCCTGAGGGTCTATCTGAGCTTCAGGGGGAACATCTCAGGTTAACTGGGTAAAAAATAAATCACATTTTATTTACATTAAACCAATTAGTTTTTGCATTACAGGTTTCCTGGAAATGTGTTTAAATATGCAAAATGATGCATTTTCTTATGAAATAGATGCTAATTTAGTAAGTTGAAGTTTAGATGTTCAAAATGCACTTTGAATACGAGATAACAGCCTTTAATTATATTAGTAGTTAATTATTAGTGGTATATAAGAGAGGTGAACTTCCCTCGTTGATAACTTACATTAAGACAATTATTTCATGTATTTTAAGGGAAGATAAATGAGGTATTATCCTAATGCTGATAAATAAAAATAAACATATTCATGTGTATTTTGGATGTTTTCTCTGGAAAATATAAAAATGTTCCCCTTTTTAAATTCTGAATCAGATAAAAAACTGACTTAATTTCCAATAACATTTCTGATTTTCCTGAATAACTTCCAGATTCTTGTAGATCAGAATTGAAGTCCTTACACCTTTAACGTATGTAACCTGTTACGATTTTCTCTCTAAACATTCTGCATTTCTTCATCTGCACCCTCACCACCCAGAATGCATTTCACTGACTCATATGTAGCTCTTTCTTTCACCGCAGCTCAACACTCAACTCGTTTAGCTCTTTCCCTCCTTCGTCCATCTCGCATTGTTGCACAAAGGCCGTCCGAGGTTCCGCAAGGCTCATGGCGAGTGCCATCCGTTGTTGCATGGGGGCCGTGAGCGGCGCTCATAGTGATGCACACTGAGCTTCACAATGGGACGAGTGTTTATTACTTATGTCTTTATGCCTCCTCGACGTGAACTCAGGTGTCAGCTGATTGTGTTCCTCCGTTGTCGCTGCCGTCTTCCCTCGCCGTTTCGTCCCCGGCGTTATTTCCACAGCTCCCTGTGTGTGTGTGTGTGTGTGTGTGTGTGTGTGTGTGAGAGAGAGAGAGTTAAATGCAAACCTTGCCCAACACAAAGGAGGCTTGTAGTGTACTGTGACTTCTCTGTCAGACCTCCACCCCTGTACTCGTCCTCCGCTCCAACAAAAGCCCCCTCGGTAACTACATTAAGCCGGCCCGAAAAGCACGCCGGCCCCATTGTGCCCGACACCTTTATCACATTCAGGGGCGATTTGGCCATGCTTCTCCCCCCACCCCCCCTCCCCGGAGCATTCACATATGATTGCTCTTCTTTTAAAAAAAAAAAAAAGTTTACACTTCCCCAAAAACACCCTCCTTTTCCCCCGCCGGCTTCCCTTCCCTTCTTCCCAAGCCTCGTCTGAGAAAAGAAAACATAGACTCTATCCTGTCCAGCGTGTGTGTGTGTGTGTGTGTGTGTGTGTGTGTGTGTGTGTGTGTGTGTGTTGTGGTTAGGACAGTAGACTGAGGTGCTAAAAGCCTTTTGTCCAGCAGGAAAGACGATGTCAGCAGCCACAGTGAGGGGAGAGAAAAAAACTAGTGAGTAAGGGGGGGCTGTGGTCATTTGTGTGTGTGTGTGTGTGTGTGTGTGTGTGTGTGTGTGTGTGTGTAGGGCCGAAGGACCTAAGAGCCTGTGACTAATGTGCCCCCCCTCCACCCCTCCAGCCCCTTTTCCTTTTACATTGTCTGCCCCCGACTGTCCAGATGGCCAGTGAGAAGAATAAATCCTGGGAAGGAAAGAAAGATTTGAAATTTCATTGCAGGACAAGAGGGGTAAAGGTGGGGGGGGGGGGGGGGGGGGGTGACGGGAGGCTGACAGGGGTTTTTGAGGGGAGCCGGGTCAGTCACACCAGGTCTCTCTGCCCAGCAGACCCCATGTTTCTTTATTTTTACTTGATGTTAACAGTATGTTTCTTTGCACATTACACCTGTTTGTCCGTTGTGGGCTTCTGTAGAAGTCGAGCTGCTTCACGTGTAGACGGAGAGTTCAGTCTGAAGCAACGAAAGCATGATTTTTTATTTTTTTTTTTTCAGGTGATTAAACATTAAAGGAAACATACGTCATATAATATTTCTGTAGATCCGCTCTAAATGCTGCACACGGTTTCCTTTTAAGGTTAAGGAGCTTTAATTGAGATGAATTTACATTCACAGTCAACAAAAGAGGGACAAGAACACTGATTGCAAAGAGAGGAATATTAGTAGGGGGGGGGGGGAATCTGAAATTCTGGATAAAGACGGTAGAAATAGTAGAAGACAGTCCAAAACTCATTGATTAATGATATTAAATAGAGTAAATGATCAGAAGAAGCATGGTGAAATATCGATATAATACAGCATAATTCCTGGCAGTTTATTGTTTTCTACCATATTTTTTTATTTTGATGTGTTATTATTTTGTGAGTGCAGGTTGATATGTATCTTAAATGTCCACGTTTTTGACGCCTGTCTCAAGAAATAAAGGCCTCTTATATTCCGTCTTCGGAGGAGACGCCGTTCAGACAGGAAAAGATGATGCAAGCGTTAAAACGCCGTTGCCCAATCGGCACGTCGGCAACACAGAAAGTTGACTCCTGGTGATTAACTTTGTACACCGGCAGGCGACACTTTTGGCGTTTCCTTTTCATCTCGTCCGTTACGTCTTAAAAAAAAAGGCATTTTCTCCGTCTGGTAGTGAGCCATCAAACCCCCAAAAACCTTGAAAGTACAGTTAAATTGTGCCCCCGCTTATTGATTCACCGAGTGAATCAGTTTCTCAGAATGAGAGGATATTTATTTATATATTTTCTTTCTTTTCTCTCCTTTCGAGATCATTAATCTCGGTGACAGGGATTTACATCAGCCGGCAAGATTCCCTTGATATATTTAGAGTGAAAATGTCTCCATTTCCTGTTAAAGAGAAAAATAGGACCGCACTCAAACGTGGTGCTTCATCTGTAAACACACAATTGAGCATTTTATGTGGAGAAAACCGGGGATACAAATGACCGAGCCAGCGCCAATTTCTCCGTGGGATACTTCGAACCTCCCACTGAATCATGTCATTTGTTTTCATTGGTTTCCTGCAGTAATGGACTTCGCTTGAACAACATCTTTGTATTTAACCTTGAGAACGAGAAGGAAAAAAAAAAAAGCATTTGAGTGCATTTGGTCTCAAACACTTTATACAGATCGTCTGACTACTAGACTATTCTCTCTCTCTCTCTCTCTCTCTCTCGCTAAAAGCACGTTTTCCTTTCAGGTTTTTTTGTGTAATTTCAGAAAAGGTCGCGATGACAATTCTGTTTTAATGTTGCAGCGAGTTCTGCTCTGTTTCACCTGAACGTACAGGTATCCATGCACACGGTGCTCATGGTCATATAAAACTCAAATATATGCACGGTATCCGTCTGCATAGACGTTATAATAATGTCCATTTAATTTCTGTTTTTATTACTCGTTTCCATGCTGTTGTCTTTTTAATCCATTCAATGAGGCTTTATTGGCGAGAACGTTTCAGTAACATTGTTGCCAAATCATCAAAATACATATCAATGTGTCCAAATATTAGAACAGTACACAATAAACAGCAATACATATTAACATTGATTTATATTCATTATATAAACAGTATATCTGATGTATTATACCTCTTACAGTGTGTACATATACATACACATATACAATACATATACACATACATATACACACGTCTTGGCCAGGTCTCCCTCCGAGAAGAGATTTCAAAATAAAGGTAAGGCAATGTGTTGCTGCATGAAACAATGAATGCGTTTATCGAGACTTGTGTTGTTCTTTAGTATTTGAAGTCGGGTCCACCTCACCTGGGTCCCCTTCCCTCTTTACCGGTCCTACATCCTGGTCTCAGACTCCCGAGCCCCCCCCCCCCCCGACCGGCAGAAAGGAAGAGCGAGCCAGTTGTCACGGCCGGGCTGGCGAGGAGTTAGGGGAGGCCAGCTGTAGCACAGGAGCTGCTCCTCTCATTTCCACTTCATTTATCCCCTCTCTCTCTCTCTCTCTCTCTCTCTCTCTCTCTCTCCCCCTTTCTCTCTCTGTCTCTCTCTCTCTCCCCTCTCTCTTTATATCTCTCTCCCCTTCTCTCTCTCCCCCCTCCCTTTCTCTCTCCTCCCCCCCTCTCTCTCTCCCTTCTCCCTCTCCCCCCTCTCTCTCTCTCCCCTCTCTCTTTATATCTCTCTATCCCTCCCCCCCCCTCTCTCTCTCTCCCCTTCTCTGGCTCTCTCCCCCCTCTCCCTCCCCCCTCTCTCTCCCTCTCTCTCCCTGTCCCCCCTCTCTCTCCCCTTCTCTCCCTCTCTCTCTCCCCCCCCTCTCTCTCTCTCTCTCTCTCTCTCTCTCCCATCTCTCTTTATATCTCTCTCCCCTTCTCTCTCTCTCTCCCTCCCTCTCTCTCTCTCTCCCATCTCTCTTTATATCTCTCTCCCCTTCTCTCTCTCCCCACTGTGCCCAGTCGGCTGTGGCATCAGAGCAAATGGCATCTCCTTTGTTTCTCTCTCTCTCTCTCTCCATCCTCAAAGACTTCCATTTATGTTCAGTCACATGCTTTGTTTTTTAATCCAGTATATTTATACTCATTACTGAGTTAAAAGCCCCTCAGATATTACGGACACTCAAAGAAACCCATTTATGTGTGTTGGGGGGTGTTTTTCTCAATGAAGCTCCACTTTGGTTTATATATAAAAAAACAAAAAATGATAACCCCAAGTCATGCAGGAAGTGAACAAAAGTAGAAATCACTTCCAGATTTGACCCGGTGTCAAGGCGAGCCAGATCCAGACAGCCCCCCCTCCTCGGTATGAATCTGCCGTATCTCATTCCCCCGCGCTAATTCCAATTTAATTGCCAGTAGCCCGAAGCCTCCTCAATAGGAGTAACAAATGGTTTGATTCTGTAGACTTCATCAGACTGCATTTTAAATGCGACACAGTAACCCGGTGCGAATGCCAATGAAGCCTGGCGAGTAGCTCCTCTGTTTACTAATTATCCTTTTTCTTACTCCGAGCCACACTGCACAAGTTGTCTGATTAAATCGGATTTGTGGGGATTGGAGGGTGGGGTGAGGAGGGTGGAGGGGTGAGGAGGGGATGTCAGGGGGGGAGGAAGAAGGGATTGGATTGGCGAAAGCAGGGTCCGTCTTTTGTAAATTATCCTGTGAGTCCGGTGGTGGTGGTGGTGGTGGGGGGGGGGGGGGTTGTAAATCAGGATAAAGGGGGGGTTTGTGGGGTTTCTCACGTTTGACATTAATTCCCAGCTTGCATCGTTTATGATCTTTACAGTCGGTGGCGGTGGAGGTGATGGGTGGGGGAGGGTGGAGCAAACATGCTGGTAAATAAATTCTACTGACATTTCTGAATTTATATCCACTGCAGTCGTGTGAGGGGGGGGGGGGCTTCCTTTATAAGGTTGTTGAAGGTGGATGTCGTTTGTTTTTTTTGAAGATCTGAAGACCTTTCAGGCACCTCGTTATCAGAATATAGATTCCCCTTTTTCTCTGTATACACGTCCCATACGGCTAACTGAAAGACATATTTGCATTTTTAATAGTATATTTCCAGGTTGTACTATATTTAAAACGTGTTCCCGGTACTTCCTGGCTTCTCTGCCTCGTCTGAACCTCTTCGCTGCTGCTGAAGACGTCATTCTTTTTTTTTAAAAATGGGTCACAAAAATGTTGTTTCATTGCCTCAGCAATATTTCCAGAAACGGATGGGAAGTGTAGTTTTTTTTAAGCAAACATGACTCAAACTGGTAAGGAGGGGACTATTTCAGTCTGCGGATTAATACATAATTGATGCTGTGGTGGGTTTTGACTCTAAATAAACGAAATGGAGTCGGCTACTGTACGTCAGGTTTTGGCTACAAGGATAAAGAATATAAATAATATTAATACATTTTATTCATAGTCGCCTTTCAGAGCCTTTCAAGGATAAAACAGTGAATAAAAGTACAAAACAACCAATACAATACAAAACAATTAGACAGTAAAACTACAACAAAACAATATTGACCTGGTTATGTTTTCTAAATTATAAAAAAAAGGAGTAGTTTCGACCGAATAAGAACCCGTTCATTATTTTTCCACTTAAGGAAACGACCTTGGCGGACGTCTGCACCTTTAATCCCCCCCCCCTTCCAACATTTGCCTCCTTTCTCAGACATTATTGCACCATCACATGGAGCAGACCCTCCACTGATGTGAGTGATCATGTGACGCCGACAGCGGTGGAGTGCTACAGTCCGAGTGTGTGTGTGTGTGTGTGTGTGTGTGTATATGAGTGTGAATTTGCAGCCGCTATAAAGACCTCTCCCTGTCAACTAAATGGCCAGTTGAGCTGCCATATGGCTGCACTGACATTATCTCTGGGTAATTAATATGGCATCTCGCCTGGCATCTGGTGGCATTAATCTCGCTGGGAGCAGTTCATCTTCGGATGTCAGCGTCTGCAGAGAGCCCCGACGTGAATTATCACGGCCCCTCCGACGGCCCGGGAGGCGAGCACGCCGCAAAACAAGACGCCAGCTTTGTTGCATTTTTTTCTCGTTTTCTTTGATTTCTTTGTTGTTGTTGTTTTTTCTGATCTGATCGTCGTTCAGTAGCTCTGAATGCTACTAGAATATAAAAAAAATTACATATTTTTATTGTGTTCAGTGTGCAGATTCTTCTATAAAACACTTTTTATACTGGTTTTAGTTTCATATATTCACTCATACTGGTGTCACGTTGATGGTCTATAATCATGTTTGCAGATGGCACATTAAATTAATATCCTATCATTGAGTACAGTAGAATATGTTTCTCTAGTACACACACAAGGAAAACATTTAAAATGTATTATAATCTCTTTATAGCGCTGCATAATCATAGTGAGAATTGCTTATACACTTGCATGCTGCTTTATAGCAATACACACGATGTAGCATATTTTATATTTCATCATGATTTATTAGTATCACAATACTTCATAATAGATGTTAGAATGTATCACACTTTACTACGCCTTAAAGAAAAACTATATTATCCATCAAAACTAAACATTTAAGTGCAGTTTTTCTCTTTTTTGAACACCAACCTGAAAAATGACTCGATGCAAACCATCAAAAATTCTAATTATTGTAAATTTTTTGTCGTCTTCTATAAATGTTATGTGACCAGAATGCACATTTCATATAATTAGGTAAATGTATGTATTTTTATTTAGATTTTTACTTTAAACAAAAAACAATCTTTGCATTAGTTTAATTTAATCTGCACTGACAATTTCTTTTTTGTAAAAGAGTAAATCGGGGTTTCTCAAGGACTCGCTTCAGCCCCATAGGACTGTTTACTACTAAAAGGAGACGCTCAGCTCCAGTTTGCATGAGGCAAACAGGAGCCGACTGGCCCAGGTTTGAGGAGGTGATGTAATCTGGATGCAACCACGTTACGTAAACGACTCCAACCGTATGCATGTTTCCTCATTTCCGTGTTGGCGGTGCTTCTGTCAGCAGCGGTAGCTTCAACGAGCTGATCCAAACGTACACGAGTTATTCACAGTTCAAGCTCTGAGACCAAGCTTTAAAGAAGCCGGCGATCTCTCCTTCCTACTCTCTAAAAAAAAACGTGTCGACCGTCTACAAAAGTGAATGTCGGAAACGTTGAAAAAAGTATTTTTATCGTCGTGTAATGACGAACTCGCTCAAGCTGTAAGAAGCAAGAAATAAGCACAACAAAAAATTAGGCTTTAAATCAAGTAGAACTTTGTAATTTTGCACTATTTAGAAAAGCGTTCCCATGGCAACGCAAGGTATTTTTAGTGTTCTCTCCTGGAGAGATGTTTTGGGTCCGTGTGAAACGTCCGGGATCATTGATTTCGACAGTTGTGACCATCTGGAAAGATTTCCTGGTGAACCTGTTGAACCCGGACCGTCCTCTTTGATTCGCACTCAAAGAAATGTTTCCCACCAGTTGTTGCTGCTGTTGTTGTTGCTGCTGTTGTTGCTGCTGTGTGTTGCTGTTGTTGGTCGTGATCAGGCTGCATGTGCACCGTTGTTCTTAAGGTGTCCTTGCTGAACAGTTACTTTACTCAGACGAGGACCTAACACTTGTTTCTACGTTTTCACTCTTACTTTATCGGCAATATGTTGTGGTTTCTTTCTTCTGACAAATGTACTTATTGTAAGTCGCGTCCTAAAAATGCCCTAAATGTAAATGTGCGTTGGAAGATGGTGGTGGATCTCGTGGGTTTTGGGGTAAGACTGTTGGGTCCTGATGCTTGAGGGGTCCTTTTCCGATCCATACGAGTAAACTCCACAAGGCATTATTTTTTCCCCGTTCATGACGAGACTGGTGTTTACGGTGACACCACATGGAGGCGGAGCTAAAATAGATGAATATAAAAGCAGCTCAGCGACCTTTTCAGTCCATCCGATGGGCGATGAAGCCTGATTGCCGATGAGAGCGACAACAGACGCTCGTCGTCTAGACGGCGCTAAAGAGCAGCAGCACCTTGTCCTTGCCTGTCTCACACCTTGCTGTGGCTGCAGACAGACAGGACCGTTGTGGACTGGTGTCAATCCGAGGGTATAAGGCAACGCGTTGATGTAGTTCCATTCAGTTCCATTAACGAGGTCCGCTTCGTGTTTTGTTGCACCGAGAATACAGTTCACTAAATTTAATCTCAAGACGAAAAGAAGAAATAGCATTTTGCTGCTAAAGAGGTCACTTTGACGTAACATGAATCACTTCTTCCGACAAAATCATCTGTAATCATTGAAACATTGAAATTGTGTATTTCTTTTTTAAGAGCTTTCATCCACATGCTGAAAGCGTGTAAGTGCACCTCGAGTTGTAATTATTTTTCTTTTCTTTGAGTGGCAAACTGCTCTTTCCGGGTCAGGAACGAACTTTCATGCTCAAGATGAATCGTGTTTATGAGAGATGATGCTTTAATGAGTTTTAATCAATCAATCAATCAATCAAGGGATTCACAGATAACTGTGTCGACGGGGGAAACATCAGCAATTAAACAATTTGTGACAAGACAATAAAATGATGAAATCTAACAACTTAATAAATAAAATTGAATAAAATATTAAAACTTCAATATAAAAAAAAATATGTAATTATAAAAATAACGATAAAATAGAACATTTTTCAGCTTAAATACAATAAAAGTGAATAGAAGACGTCTATAAACCTGATTAGGCAGCTTTTAAGTTGAAGAAGTAACTCAGGAAGTAGAAGTCGTGGTGACGTTGGAATAATGTTTTCTGTTATTAAGCCTCTGACGATGAATGCGGGTGTTTTAGGGTTCCCCCCCCCCTCTATAGATAAACTATAGCTTATCATAGATTGCTATTGACAGGAGGCGAGCGGTAGCGGAGGTCGGGGGGCTGCGGTAATGGCCTGTGATTGAACACCTTGTGCCGAGGTTCCCGCTGCTCTCCGCCTCATTAACTCTGGCAGGTCCTCCGTTCGGCACGCTGCTTTGCAGACTGCAGCCCGAGGAACACCGGCACGGGTTCAGGACTCGCCCCGGAAACGTGACGACGAATTAAACAGACGAACGTCTAATAAAATCTACGTTTCTCTGCAGATTCAAAGTCAGAAAAAAACAGATGTGTGGACCGAAATCACTCAAATCCAAATTCAGTCGCCTTAATATCCTTTTCAGTGGAGAAGTCATAATTAAAAGAGTAAAAGGCGATTAATCCTGAAGTAGTAAAAGCAGCATTTTAAGCTTCTTGGTGGTAGAAATGTTAAATTTAACCCTCTTTTGAAAAGTTATAAACCGTAATATTTCTGTTTGGTTTTCTTGTGTGTACTCACGGTTCCTTTTTGGATATTTAATATAAATTTGAAGTTTGAGGCCATTAGGACTCTCCTTTAAAGACCTGCTGCACATCAGGACCGGTGTAAGTATACCGTACCGGCCTCCCGTCCATTTCTCTGCCCGGTGCCCATCCGGCCCACTGTCACCTCCCATCGGGGGAGTATTCCTCTCCATTACCAGGCTCCGTCCATCCTCCACTTAAATAACATACCCCCCCCCCCCCAGCCGCTCGGAGCCCATTAGGTTACTGCCGGTAGTGCCTCGGCCAACACAAACAGCATCAAGCTGCCCGAGTCCTTCTTTATAAATAGATGGCGAGGAGACGGAGAGCGAGGGCTGGTTAGAGGAGGTAAATTATTCCAAAAACAGGACTGAGACTAAGACCCTCGCCCCCCCCCACACCACCTCCACCACTCCGCCGCCTCCTCCAGATCCTCCTTTCAGGTGTCACTTTGGGCTGACTCAATTCTACACTGTAATGGACCTCGCGGGTCAACTACTTTTCTCCCACCTCTCCTTCCTTTTTTCTTTTTTTTCTTTTTTTTATCTCTCTGCTGTTCATCTATCAGCAGCAGACAACACCTTTACTTCCCTCCAACACACACACACACACACACACTATCCACTGCACTCACACTAGAGTGTGTGTCCCATTTAATTTTAACTCTAATCAGGGTTCACACTAACACTTGAACTGTGGCTTGCGGCTTTTCATGGCGAGGGAAATGTTAGTGTAAAGGTACCATCTGGGATGCTTTTACGACGGGATGGGAAAGAAAAGCTGGTTTTGCATCGCACGTTTTTTTACGTTTTATTGAGCACCAACAAAAGAGAGTTTTAAATTTATATTTTACTCATTACCCCCCCTTTTCCCGCCCTCCCTCACCTTTTCAGACTACAAGCACAAACAAGCAAGCAACAAAAAAACGAGACAATAACAACAGAACTCAAAGGAACCTCAAAATAAATGGTTAATAATTTTAGTACGAAGAAGAAAGGAATCGCCGCCATCTTTGTCCATTCTTGAAATCCTAATTTACGATATGTTCCTAGAACTACGACGGCGTGTCAGGGCAACTCTAGGAAAGAAAAAAACATTTAAAATAACGTAGGCGGGAGAGGGGGGGTGATATAAAGTGGCAATTTTTACGAGTTTATTACGATGCTAACAACCCGCATCTATGCTAGCTAACTATTCATGAATGTACATTTATATTTCTAATGAACGCCTCGTTAAGGTCCTTAGGGTGGTGATGTTGATGCTTATTGTTGGTTTTATTCATATGAGGCCAAACTGTCATCTTATGGGTGTTTATTGATCGGGGCGGTTGGGCTAAGATGCTAGCGGTAGCTTTCACTTGTCGTCATAGCAACTGCAAACATCCGGTGTTAGCAGAACCAAGCAACTCTCTCGGCTTTGTTTTTTGTGTATTTATTTTCCCTACAGTGGCTCTAATACACCGACGTAGATTACAGATCTTGTCTCTCAAATGTCTGCAGCTTGTTTACTCCACTTCATGTGTGTTTTGATGTTTCTTTTGTCGCTGCTGTAGTTCATCACCCCCAGCAACATGGTTTTATCTGACTCAAGTCCTTGTCGTGGTTTCGATAGTGAGTGCATTAGATCCGAAGACAGGAAGTGTCCTGCTTTTATCTGCTGCTGTGGAGGACTTTATGTTTCCCCCCCATTATTAATGAAGGGGCTCAAACATCCATATATATATATACTTTATATATATATACATATATACTGATGGAGCTCTGAAAGTAGCATCTTTAAGCTCTTCTGTCCTCCTCACATCAGGGAAAAGACGTCTTTATGGTTTGTTGTTAGCGCTGCCGTAAAGAGCTCTTCAACAAGCCGAGGCCGAGTCGTGTAGTTTAGTGGTTCCATTTAAATTCCTATTTTCTACTGTGTGTGTGTGTGTGTGTGTGTGTGTGTGTGTGTGTGTGTGTGTGTTTCTGACTAATATCATACGACATTTCAACTTATTGGGACTCGTCACTGTAACTGACTTCACAAGTCTCTTTCATGTGGTGCCTCTGCTCTTTGTTCACCACCAGTGTGTGTGTGTGTGTGTGTGTGTGTGTGTGTGTGTGTGTGTGTGTGTGGGTAGGTTTCACATTTCCACCATGTCCACGCCTTAGCCTAGACCTTAGGTCAAAGGTCTGATAACCTTTTACATTCCAGATCGTTTTACTCCCCCCTCCCTCACTGTTGCATTCATTGGCTGGTCCATTTTCATTCTCTGCCTTTTCCAAAACAAACGATAATGGTTGGCAATGTGTGTGTGTGTGTGTGTGTGTGTGTGTGTGTCCTGTATGACCCTGAATGGTTCGGTCCGAGTGTCATGCAGCAAGAAGGTGGACTAGAAGATAGAAGTGAAAAGGCCGTCTATCAATCAAAGCCACTTAAGCAGCCGGAGTCCTAGAGGGATTCCAGCAGCCATCGGCCTCTTCATTGGGGGGTTGGGGGGGGGGGGGTAGTGACCGGGGGCTTTCACCTTAGCTGAAAGATAAAGAGCGCCACCTACTGAAACTGTGTCTCGAAAACCATCAAAAGAAAAATCTAACGTGCAGTGCAACATGTTCACTAACTATCCGGCCTCTTTTTAGGGGTAGAAAACAGTGCATAATAAAAAAATAACACTCAAGTTAGCTGACAGGCTTAAACATGCTCAAAAAATAACCATCGACAGTACTTTATTTAAACTTTTATCATAGAAAATACAAAACGTATCTTGTTTTTTAAAAGTTGGAAATCTGCCCGGATGGTGAGGTGAGAAAGAAAAAAGGTCAATAGGTCACTGACGTATTCGGGAGTCATCCTCACCTGTAAGGTTGCATGAAACCCAGACAGGAAGGGAACGTTTGTTTCCCCCCGTTGGTTTGGACTTCCCCTTCCTGCCACAAACTGAGCCTCTTATCTTCACCTGAGATCCTGTAGCTCTTCCTCCCTATCCTCCTCCTCCTCCTCCTCCCCCAGCAGCATCTTCCCTCCCATCATGCTTCTCCTCCAGCCGGAGACAGTGATTGATTTGGCGTGGTGGCTGTTGTGGGCCCTCCTCTTCCTCCTCCTCCTCCTCCTCCTCCTCCTCCTCTGGTGGTTATGAACATGAGGCGGTGCTGCTCTTCATAGATTTTTAAATTAGTGTCAGCTTTGCCCCAAAGATGTGTTATTGACTGATGAAATAGAAACTGAGCTCCAAACACTCCAGTCCTTTCCCCAGAGTTCTCCCCAGTCTGGTAATTGAAAAAGTGTGAAGGGGAGTGTGCAGACACAGTGTGTGTGTGGTGTGTGTGTGTGTGTGTTGTGTTTGTGCTTTTTTTTTTTTTTATGTGTTTGCAACCTCTTTATCTCTGCCGGAGAAAAATGCACAGGCGCTCGCTGGAGCTGCGATTGAAGTATTGCATCGGAGATCTTTATCTTTGCACGCCGCCGCGGCCGCCGCTGCAACACGACTTCTGTGTGCACCTTTTAATCCTATAAATACGGCTCACGTCGTCTACGAGGGTAGAAGTTTGTAAAAACAGAAATAAAACATGTAACCTGTCTGGGTTTCTACGCTGTGTGATAATCGCGTGCAACCTGTTAGCGTGATGCGTTGGAGCAAAGCTGGCGTTTCCATGCGCCTTAAAGTGGCAGCCTGTGAGATTTGAGATGCGTTGCTTCTAGCGGCCTCTCTGGCGGTTAGATGGAACTGCATTCATCTTCACCCAACAGTGTCGACTGTCTCTCATCTGCGTGATGCCTTCAAATGCTCCACACTGAAAGGAGGTTGTGCTTTTCAGTCACTTTGCTTCTTGATGACTTTCCTTCTTCATTTCCATTAGTTTTTCTTTTTCTTGGGATGGAAGTTAAACAGTCTTCTTTCTCTGGCCATCATGAGTCAGCAGTAATGAAATGTATCTGGTCAAACACTTCAGACTAGAGGGAGCATGACTCAGCAGTTGGAAGTTACTGATTACAAGTAAACGCAGCATACTTCTGTGAGGAGCTCCGCCTGGCTGACAAAACGCTGCTGACTGACGTAGACAGCATCACTAGTTTGTCGCCACAGACATGGAGATCCTATTTCTGGGCAAAGCAGCAATTAGTGGGTCACATGATCAACCGCCATTGTTTTAACTCGCTCTCTGATCGACAGGAACTTAAAAGACAATTAAACAGGTGGAAATGTTCCGGACTGCCACTTTAAAGCCTCCCTTCTCTCTCCTGCAGGGTCCGACATGGCCATCTTCTGCCTGCTCTGCGGGAAGCGTTTCCAGACCCAGACGGCGCTGCAGCAGCACATGGAGGTCCACGCCGGCGTCCGCAGCTACATCTGCAGCGAATGCAACCGGACCTTCCCCAGCCATACTGCACTCAAACGCCACCTACGCTCACACACAGGTCAGTGGGAGCGCAGAACCAGACATCATCGCCAGGACCACGTTAAAGGGCTAGGGCGTACAGGGCTGGCCCAAGCCTTTTGTGTGGCCCCTCCCACCACCATAACAAATCAACATATCCTGTGATATTTATCTGAGGGCCCCATTCAGACATCATTAACCCATTTTGTGACCCATAATTAAGGGGCCCTATTAAGACATATCATTACTGAATTTGATCAGGGGCCCCCTTCCGCCACAGTAGATATAACCATTGCAAAGACTTGGGCTTCAGGGCCCCCCCTGAGCCTCTTGGGCCTCATGTTTTCATTCCCCAAGCAGCCGCTTAGTTCGCTTATGCCTTGGGCCCGGCCCGGTTGGTGTAGCTTTTTTTATTTTTAAAGCATTTCCACGTCAAACGAGGGCCACCGTTATACTCCAACATGTTCCTGCAATCAAACGGCTATAAGAGATCTTCAACAAGGGGGGGTCCGCAGAATGATTTGGTCATTAACATGCATACATCGTCTAATAAGCTAATACAAATGTTAATTGTTGTGTTAATGTGAAATTGTGATGTAGAAAGGCACCATAAGCTGCACTACACATTATTATTGGCTGGTTTAATAAGGACTAGTCATACGATATGTAATAGGGGGTCCCTCCACCGGGTCTCTAGGCCTTGGGGGTCCTTGGCCTGAAAAACGTTGAAGACCTCCGCTTTAGATGAAAGTAAAAATCCTACACACTGCACCTTTAATTCTGTCCAACCCCAAACACCTCCTCAGGTGCTTCAGCAGCTTTCTCCGGTCAGGGAATAATCTATATCTAGTTTCTCTCGCTCAAATAACAACAACCGAATTTGGAGTCGCATGCATGACCATTTGTGTCTCGTCTGCCTCTTTTTTTTGATTCTCCAAAGCAGCAAACTGGAAATTATTCTGTTTTTATTCTGCTAATGGAGCGGAGCAGACGGCGCGGAGAGTGTTGACATCAAGGATTCTGAATAAAATTTTAAAAAACAAACGTTGAGCATGGAAAAAAGGGCCATTTTTTAAAGATCATTTTTAATCATTGATACAATTTGAAAAGAGTAAAGGCATTAAAGTCTGATAGAGCATTAGCAGAAGAAAAGGTCTGGTTGGTCATATTTCATTGTTTTAGCTATAGATTTTTTGGATATGACCTCCAAATAATGAATATCAAACCCAATATTATGGCATGTAATCATCATCATTATTATTATTATTATTGCATAATAGCCAGACCAGATTACCATCCGCCCTGAGGTCCCAGATCCCCAGAGCTAAGCCCCGGGTTCACCGTGGCGGCACCAGGATTTCTGGTATAATGATTAATTTTTTAGCTTTGTTTTGGGATATTTGGGGGAGAATATGCTCCGCTAATAACACGATATCAACTCACAATGATGGGAGGGCTTACTGTGTGACCTGCGTTATTTATAGGGAGATAGAAATATCTACTTATACAGAAATCCTTTTTTTCCTTTTCTGTAAATTCCTTTGGGCTCGGATAGATTATCTTTTCTGTCATACTAGCTCCTCCTATTCC
Organism: Chelidonichthys spinosus; assembly: GCA_029853015.1. Taxonomy (NCBI): domain Eukaryota; kingdom Metazoa; phylum Chordata; class Actinopteri; order Perciformes; family Triglidae; genus Chelidonichthys; species Chelidonichthys spinosus. Next base: position 19,922,423 of record CM056835.1, read on the forward strand.
AGGGGGGGGGGGGGGTGTCAGGGGCAATAAAACAGCTGAGTGTTCACAGAACTGGGATCGTCGTGGACAAATGTGGTTTACATTACAACGCAAAGTAAACAGCCGTGTTTTATTTCAGAGGAAGCGAGTTATGTATCTGCCCTGTTGCTTCCTTTAGCTCGGCTGAATAAACGCCATTAATTCACGCCACGTGCGAAATGATTCCTGCAGCAGTGGTTTTATTTACACAGAGTATTTCTGTGTCGTTGTTCCTCCTCCAGTCCACTCCTAAGTGTGCCGAGGCCGGCTGCTAACGCAGGGGAGCGGAGGTAGCCTGACGGATGCTGCTATTCAGAGCAACGACACAAAAAAAAAACACGTAACCATGACAGAATATGAACACATGGAAATGAATCCCAGGGATGGTTGCTCCCTCCCCCTCCCCCTCTCTCTCTCGCTCGCTCGCTCGCCCCGCCGCCTGTCTGCGACCTTAAATAACAGTCTCACTGTCGGAGCCGATTTAGCTCACCGGCTCACGGATAAATATTTGAAACGAAAAGGAGTGAGATGAGAGCAGTCGGCCCTATTTACAAGTCAGCCGAACACACCATTAGTGTGTGACGGTGGAAGGGGGGTGGGGGGAGATGCTTGAGCCGCCCCTGCAGTAGCAATCCACACACACATCTCCCTGATCCACCTGCACCGACGTCACCTCGGAGACTTTGAAACCACATCTTCCACCGAGGAGGAAAGAGCATCACAATGATGCCAGCCGGGGGGAAAAAAGAAAGCAAGTCGTTTAAATATGATGTGGAGCCTTTTATCAGAGGGGGGATTATAAAAGTCAGCTACTCACACAGCCCAGAAATAGTTCCTCATCTGCCCCGTCGTAAAAAAAAGAACCCATGTCGGCTGTGGCGTTCCTCTCCTCGTCCTTAATAATCTCATTCACACTTTGCAGAGTAACGAGACAAAATAGTGTTTTAAAAACAGACGGAGAAACCAAGGACACTCGGACACTCCGACTCCCTCCGATAACACGTCTCTATTATTTTTACTGGTTGCGATTTTTGGGATTTGCATCTTTAATAAAGCGTCCGTCTCCCTTTTTTCCCGTCTTTGATGGGTGTTTTAATTACAGTCTCTTCACGAGGATGTTAACCCTAAACGGGGGTCTGCTAGTGGATCTCCTTCAGACACCTGTTGAAACCACCTGCAAAGTTTAAATTGGAAGATTTATATTTCAAGGTCAGACCAGAGACAGTTGGCTTTAATTAAATCGGTATGCCTTTAGGTACAGCTACATGTGACACACACATTGTTTGCATATAAACTGATGTTTTTTGTTGAAAAGCTCTCAAATTGCTAGTTTGCACGCGTAGTGGCGGTTTATTATTCACGATGCTCGTCATGTCAAGCTATTTCTCTTCAAACGTCGATACTGCTCCGTATGTGGAAGGGAAAATAGCTTTATTTATAATTAAGATATTATGCTGCTGAGACCCCCACAGATATTTGAGTTAAATTCCCATTCCCACCTAACTCCAACGCTGCCTGTGTCACAAAAATAAGTCACAGGTTTCCCGCTCTTATTTGTCTCATTTTTCCCCCCCGTTTCCCAGGATGCACACTGATTTTTAACACTCAAGCCTTTAGAAAGCTTTCCTCCTCCGATTTCACTTGGATCTCCTTTCTTGTTGTATCAAACGACAACAGAAGCAGCAGCAAAAAAAAGAAAGCACTTTTATGGACATGCATTTGGCGTGCTTCATTTTTACCTGTCTGCCGGGCTTATCTTGTGAAAGCAGCCTCGCTGCCGCGCCGCTCTGACACTGGATCACCATTTAGGACGAGAGACAGAGGGAGGGAGGGAGAGAGAGGGAATTTAATGGTGTTTATTTCAGCATCTTAATCATGCCATCTCTCCTGCTCTCTCTCTCTCTCTCTCTCTGTTTTCTTTTCCCTCTCTCCACCTGCGGTTTCATCACCTTCTCGTCACATGCCAGGATATTGCACGAACGCACCGTCGCCTCTTTTTATTGTGTTTGTGTATCTTTATTGCCCGTATGCACGCTAACAGTATAGGTTGACAGCGGCGGCGGCGGCGGCAGCCATGGCAGCTGTGCTCTTCCCCTCCCTCTCTCTCCCTCTCTCTCTCTCTCTCTCTCTCTCCCTAACACCCGACACACAGACACACACACGCTCTCTTTACAGACCCAGGCCTTCATTAATATTCCGTTGTTGTGCACTGTCTGTGTGTAAGTGTCTGTGTGCGTTTTTTTTTTCTTTTTAAACCCGGAGCCAATTTGCTGTCTGCTGTTGCGGGGTGTTTTTGTGTTCGCAGCTGTATTTGATAGTGCTACAGCCAGAGAGAGAGAGAGAGGGAGAGAGAGAGAGAGAGAGAGAGAGGGAGAATGAGCCAGTCCTGGCAGTGATGGAGGCCGGTGATTTACAGCCTCTTACCGTGTATAATGAACACGCCCTGGGTGCCCATGGGCACAGGCACCCTCAGAGGGCTTTTTTTTTTTTTTTTTTTTTGGTGGGTGTCAAAAGGGGAGGAGGGGTGAATGTAGATGGAGGGCGGGGGTCAGGAGACGCAGGTGGTGATGCTCGGGGGCACCCGAGGGTCCTGCTCGCCCATGCTGCGGTTCCACCTCGCTGTACCGAGTCCTCATCTGCCCATGCGGTCACAAAGAAGACGACGACGGCGGAGGGACGGGGAGGACAGATGGAGGGAGGAAGCGATAGTGGCAGATTTTGGGATGCACCCATTTGGGATCCCGGTGGGAGTATTCCCCTCCTCTACATCCTTCTCACAACGTGATTATAGAATCGTGTCTGATTTATTTAAAGCTCCGCAGTGCATCGTTGTGCACTTTGGCGTCGCCGAGTGGCGGCGGGGAGATAAACGTGAACGCCGTGCGTGTTGTTATCCACAGTCGGCTGACCTCAGGCATGATTGCGTCTCCTGTGTGGATGTACAGTATGGGTCGGCCCATAAAAACAGAATTCAAGCTTCTTATGTGGTGATTATTTATTGACAAAGGCACCTTTAATCTAAGTGAGCATCCAGGTTCATAATCTTTAAATGAATGCACTGAAAGTAAATATTTCATCATTGAGATGAAGACTTTCTACGTTCTGATACGTTTTTATCAGCGAATGGCTTCCTACGTTTACCAGAAAATAGATTTTTCAATAAAAAAAATAGGAGAAAATTAGAATTCTCACTAATATAAAGACATATTGTTGCGTTACCACTGGTATATCAGTGAGACAGTGAGGTTTCTTTCCTTCCAAATCAAGACGTTTGATGAAGTTCGCAGCAGCAGGACATTAAAGCGTAAATAACACAGGCCTCCTCCGAGCATTAGCATCCCACTCGCCGGTCTGATCGGATCCCCCCCCCCCCCTAATTAAAGGCAGGTGAATCCGAGCTCGATTATTATTCTGGCGGCGTCGTGCGAGCCCACCGAGCCTCCGTGATGGATTGTGATCTCTGCTGTGGTTGAAACGCTAGAAAGAGCACAATGTCTTACAGCGGGAGCCACTGATAACTTCACGCAGACAAATAAAGACTGTCACTTTTATTGATTTTTTTTTTTTTTTACCCCCGCTTCCACCGCCGCCGCCGCCGTATACACCCACATTCCCCGCTCCATCCCTGTCTCGGCTCTAAACCCCACCCCCCTCCTCCACACACCTCCATCCCCATCAAAGCTTCCCTTTAATGGGAAGGCGTCCAACATCACAGAAAACGTGCTCTTCCATTTCCATCGGCGTCCATCCCTCCTCCCTCCTAATACAAACCAAATGCACACAATACATACTGTATATACAGATGTTAATCCTTGACTAAAAATATGCAGGGTGGAGGTGACATCGTCTCTCAACAGCAGGGCGGCGGCGGCGGCACATAACAAGAAATGCAATTTATTCCTCGGCACGTCGCTGCTCGGACAGGCAGATAATGAAAGGCATAGGTCATTGACGGGGACTTAAACCTGCAGCGGTGGAGCGAAATACATTAATAAATATCTGCAACATTACTTGGCTGAATGGTGTAACCCTCCCCCTGGGGGGGAGAGGAGGGGAGGGGGGGGGGCAAATGACGCAAGGAACAGCTCCTCATTTAACACGTTGGAATACAATTAGTCTTTGGACTGCTGTTGGGAGAGGCTGCTGCAAATCATAATATCCCTGATCATTGACATCTGAATATCCATAACAGCTTTACCCCCCCCCCCCCCCCCCCTCCCCTTCGGCAGCCGGAGGAGAAGAAGAACCTGTTGTTATTTTTCTTACTGTACATCTCTACCGCCGGCATGTCTGGGATCAGTCTGAAGTCTCAGAGCGGGAAACGTGGCCTCAGTAAGGAAGTCTGAACACATTTAGTTGGTGTGAGAATAGAAACAGATCGTCATGCCGACCACAAGGTCATACGTCGAAATGTTGGATGGATGGATGGATGGATGGATGGATGGATGGATGGATGGATGGATGATAGATAGATAGATAGATAGATAGATAGATAGATAGATAGATAGATAGATAGATAGATAGATAGATAGATAGATAGATAGATAGATAGATAGATAGATAGATAGATAGATAGATAGATGGATAGATAAATAGATGGATGGATGGATGGATGGATGGATGGATGGATGGATGGATGGATGGATAGATAAATAGATGGATAGATGGATGGATGGATGGATGGATGGATGGATGGATGGATGGATGGATAGATGGATGGATGGATAGATGATAGATAGATGGATGGATAGATAGATAGATAGATAGATAGATAGATAGATAGATAGATAGATAGATAGATAGATAGATAGATAGATAGATAGATAGATGGATGGATGGATGGATGGATAGATAAATAGATGGATGGATGGATGGATAGATGGATAGATGGATAGATAAATAAATGGATGGATGGATGGATGGATAGATGGATGGATAGATGGATGGATAGATGGATAGATAGATAGATAGATAGATAGATAGATAGATAGATAGATAGACAGATAGATAGATAGATGGATAGATAAATAGATGGATGGATGGATGGATAGATGGATAGATAAATAAATGGATGGATGGATGGATAGATGGATGGATAGATGGATAGATAGATAGATAGATAGATAGATAGATAGATAGATAGATAGATAGATAGATAGATAGATAGATAGATAGATAGATAGATGATAGATGGATAGATAAATAGATGGATGGATGGATGGATAGATGGATAGATAAATAAATGGATGGATGGATGGATGGATGGATGGATGGATGGATGGATGGATGGATAAATGGATGGATGGATGGATGGATGGATAGATGGATGGATAGATAGAAAATCTAAAAGCACAAATATGATTTTATATGAAACTGGAAAGGTCTTTTAAAGTCAGTTTTCTGGATACTGGATCAAATTTGGCCTTTTCTCAAACGAAACAAACGATATTGTTGCTCCCTGTCCGTTGGATGGCCGTGTGCTAAATCACAACGAGTCTCCTTGGCAGCGAATGCATTTTGAAATGTCATCATAAAAAAAGAGAAAAGGGAAGCAGTAGGAAGGGGAGTTATTACACGAGAAGAAACTCTGAGATTAAAGTGGAATATGTACGAGAAATTGTGGGAAAAAACTGGTGCTGCCAGCGTTCCCTCGGTAAGGATTGGCCTCCAAGCAAGGTGAAGGTCCCGGAAGATACATGCATGTGGCCGGCTGTGTTTATCAGTATCTGTGTCTGTTCTGTGGTGATGTTGATGCAACCTTGGTGCATTCTCTCATAAATGTACCACTTTTTTTTTCTACATGAATCCACCGTAGTACTAGAGTAGACCCGGTAGGTTAATACGTATATAAATTCACATACATCCACAACCATTAATGCATTTTAAAGACCTGTCAGTGACACGTCTAATGAACTGCCATGTGACAGGCTACAATTAGTCCACACAAAGCAAAAAAAAACAAAAAAAACAAACAGCGCAGGTGATTTGTGGAGGAGACGACAGATGGGTCACATTGTCTGCCGGTATTAAAGCCGTTAAGTGGGGATCCATTAGAGCAGAAACACCTATTGTTGTGGCGTTGTGCATAAACCCCCCGACGAAGACGATCGCAATCAGACGAGACGGTCGGTAACGCCGCTTCCCTTCAGGTGTCACAGCTGTGTGTGAATCTCACCGTAAAACATCGCCAAACTTGACTTTTTAAGTTAAAAGTTGTTGATGTTTTGATGCAGATGAATTTGTTTGCAGATGACGTCACCCTGTATGTCCGTGTTTTTTTTTTTTTGTTTGTTTTTGCAGCCGGTGACCACCCGTTCGAGTGCGAGTTCTGCGGGAGCTGCTTCCGGGACGAGAGCACGCTGAAGGGCCACAAGCGCATCCACACCGGCGAGAAGCCCTACGAATGTAACGGCTGCGGGAAGAAGTTCAGCCTCAAGCACCAGCTGGAAACCCACTACCGCGTGCACACAGGTACGGCTTCTCGTTTTTTATATCCTTTCTGCCCAGAGCTTCTTGTGCAGCATCTCAGGTGGGGGGGGCTTTATATAGCACGGGTTGCCAGATATGGTATGTGAGTCTGAGGGTTTTTTTTTGTCTCAATGGTACCAAAACTGGCAACCAACACTCTGGGAAGCTGGCAAGAAGGTTTCACAACATAGATAGCATATTTTAATTTGTCAGGTTGATCCAGCGTATCTGTATCTCCGAAGCTTACAGTACTTATGCTACGCTAAGCTAACATTGCATGTGTGTTTACATCCAATAATATGTCATCGTCCCTCGAACAATCCAAGTGGCGAGGCGCGGGTGCTCCCGATGAATATCTTTGTTGCCGTGATACAGTAGACCAACGCCTCCAAAGACTCTGTATTGATCCCTGAGTATATTTAGAGCCCCATAAAGATGTTGACGCGGCGATAAGCCGGGTTCCCCTGGAGAACCGGGGGGGGGGGTGCAGGACAACGCCGGCGCTTGCCAGGATGGCACGCTGCCAACGCCATCAACACACACACACACACACGCCGTAGTAGCTGCACCCACCCTTCTCGCATTCAATAAGCCAGCTGTTAAGCCACACTATCAAGGCAGCCTGTCCAATAATTGGCTCCCCCCCCACCCCACACCCCCCCCCCCCACACACATCCACCCTTTTGTGTGGGGGAGGGGCTTTAAGCGTTAAGCCGGAGAGCAACAGCAAGATAACAAGAGCAAGTGACAAGCTCACAGTCAAAGGCCACCTCGCACAAAAGGGGAGCTGCTTGATGAATCATCGACATCGGCAAACCAACCCCCCCCCCCTTCCTGCCTTTCAACACATCCCAAATGCCAATGGCGGATCAATACGTGGGGCCCCCCATTTGCAATTCATGATTAGCTTGTTATATGAAGGGCTACCCTGTCTTACAGTCTACTTATCAATATCAACACAACGCTGCAGAGCAACAGCTGTTTTTACCTTTAGTGGCTGGATGACATCATAACCCACACAGAGGTCAAGGTTAACTCCAAAAAAGGGCCCGTGTCGCAGCCGCCCGCCCGCCCGCCGCCCACCCCACACGTGTGTTACGTCTCCGGCTGAAAGGTGACAGCGGAGCGTCCGGGGCTAGATCACATCCGACAGCTCATTTCAAATGCCATTGGTAAAGGTCAGCATTTACATGTCTAATTTGCGTCCGCCGGCGTGCGAGGAGGGGCCGCCAGATTTTCGGCCCGCCATCGCTCAAATCATTAGCACATTTAAGGGACGGCTGCTGCGGCCGAATTGAAAATGTGCTCCTTGAATATAAGCAGCCGGCCGGCCGGCGGTTTGATTTACGACGCCTTCAGGAGTTCAACGTGGCGGGAGCGTTTCTTTGTGTAATGTATGTTAAGATTGATTAAATTGCGGTTTATAAAAAGAAATGGCGGACGTTTAAGCGTGACTAATTCTCGTCATTGTAGCCCATTTAGATCTTTATTTCTTATCCCAGACACTATAGTGTGTCTCACTAGTACAGGATACACCGTTGTATTATGGGTAAGTTCTTCTTCACCAGGAGATAGAGAGAGTGAGTGAGTGCGTGTGCATCTCTGTGTCCGTCCACCGCTCTTCTTGCATAATATTTGGTGATTGTTTGATTCTCGTTACTCTGAGAGGGTTGGAAGGAGATTTTGTCTTACTTTTCTGGACTCTGAAGTACGTGGACATGCTTAGATCTGCTGTATCGTAGTTTCACGTTTAATTTAAAAAAAAGTAGGACATTTTATTTCCTTCTGTTGATTTGAAAAGAGAAACCTTGAATGGTTCTCTAAATACAGTGGCGTCTTTTTTAAATAAAGGCAGTCATGAGGATTGTTAACAACCGGACATAATGCATTTATATCAGCCCGACCTTTTAAGGAGGATTTGAAGATCATTCTGCTTCAGGGTCAGTTTGAAGGACTCAACCGGCATTGTGTTGATACTGTCTCTCTGAGGTAAACAAGCCGCTACTGTACAATCGGGCTTTTATTCCTCTGGTTTTTTAGGAGGTTTCACCAATTTAACAGGGGCAGTTGGAACGACTTGCTCTTTTAGTGCTGCACGCTGCCGTTCAGGAGACAGTTTGGGGATTTCCACTCCCGGGTTCTGACTCGTGCACGGTCCAATTATCATAACAATCCTAGAGTTTCTTGTGGGCCATCGGGGGGAAATCGTGGTCGGTGTTGGGGGGGGTCCATTCTTCTTCTCCCCCTGAAGCCCCCGACATTTTACTTCTCGCCCAACAGGTTTCCAATGACTGCAGTCTTAACCGTCAGCAGGCAACATAAAGGATAAGTCAGTTTTATCACACTGTGGATCTTATTTTTGTAGCTTCGGCTCAGCATTGGTATCGGTAGTAAAAAACGAGCATCGGTCACCGAGTTGATTGCTACAATCACTATAAAGAAGTCAGACAGTCAGACGATCGGACCAAAAAAAACAACGAACCCCCCCGGGATGGATTTGACAAAGAGGAAGGTACTTACCGTAGTTGTGCGCACACAGTTTTTCCTTTTTTGTAATTTGGGGGCCACTAACTTGCAGTTTAACCTCCAAATAGAGTAGATAATGTGGCCAAACTATGTCTTGTAGCGATGTCATTTTGTAGTGCAATCACCTCACTCAGCACATTATAATAAGAAGAATTGGTAGGAATGATGATGATAATAATAACCGCAATGGCCGTAACAATATGGCCATCAAGGCCTGCCATTTTTAAGCAAACTGTGATATATCATTGCCGGCTGGGGTCTTTACGATGATTTAACTCACCTTTCGTCCCGTGATTAAGGAACAACAAAAAGTACGACGGTTTATGAGGGTCACTGTGGGGGGGGGGGCAAATGGAGCTGAGAGAGGGGGACAATATTCAGAGAAAAAATGTTGAGAGTTGCCACTTTATAAATTTAAATAATACACCCATAAGATGACAAATCATATAAATAAAACTAACAATAACCATCAACAGCATCACCCTAAGGACCTTAATGAGGCGATGTCACACGTAATGTATTATTTAGATAAATAAATGCGTACATTCATGGAAAGTTAGCTAGCATAAATGCGGTTGTTAGCATCGAAATATACTCGCAAATTTGCCACAAACTCACAAATGTGATCCTTCATAAACATGCACATTTGTTATTTTATAAATTTGCTAAATTTTTATAAAATATCAAATTTGATAATTTATTAACTCACAAATTTGCTACTTTATAAAATATCAAATTTGCAAAATATTTTTTGTTTTCTACGGTGGCCCTTAAATGCCATCGTAGAAAAATGTTATCATTGAATTACAAATATAACGACAAATGCTGCCGTGTTCACCAGAGACATCTACATCCTCCGCCTTTCAATAGATTTTTGTATCAAACGGCATCCGTTTGCTGATTAACATGCACATCACGCCTCAACGAGGACGTAATGCTGTCACCGAATGGCTGGCATCATTTCTCCCTTCCTCTTCCCCCCACCCACTTTTTCTTTTTCTTTTCACCCTCAGGTGAGAAGCCATTCGAGTGCAAGCTGTGCCACCAGCGATCCAGGGACTACTCGGCCATGATCAAGCACCTGCGCACCCACAACGGCGCCTCGCCCTACCAATGCACCATCTGCCTGGAGTACTGCCCCAGCCTGTCGGCCATGCAGAAGCACATGAAGGGCCACAAGCCCGAAGACGTCCCCCCAGACTGGCGCATAGAGAAGACCTACCTGTACCTCTGCTACGTCTGAGGCACCCAGGGGTGGGGGGGTAGACGAAGAGAGGAAAAAGGGTATGTGGAGGTGTGAGAGTTAAGGGGAATGTAATTGAGGCGATAGGAGGCTGTGGTGAAGTGTTGACGATTTAGGAATGTCAACGGGCAATTCACCCGAGAGCAAGAGGGTTTTTTTTGTTTTCTTTATTTTTAGTTTTACTTTTCATGCAAAGGCGGCGGCGGACCGACGGACGGACGGGGGGCGGGGGGGGTTTTAAAGGGTGGTGACGGTGGGACAAAAAGTGCTAAGAAGAGCGAAGACTTTGGGGGACACAGAGAGGAAGATTCTCTCCACCATAGTTCGGATTCACCGGGTCATCACTACATCTGCAACCGTTATTGTTTCAGGTCATTTCGTGCAGCAACAAAAAAAGGATGGGACTTCTTTTTTTTTTGGATTGCTGCCAGCGAGCGAGGGAGGAGGCAGATTCTCAAGGGCTATCTGAACCTGCACAGTCTTGCCATCACTCCATTTTTGGGGGGGAATTTTTTGTTATACTTTTGCTATTTTTGGGGTTTGCATTCCTTCCCCTTCTAGTTTGGATCATGTGAACGAAATGTGAGGATGATCATTAATTTAGGCCCCCAGTTCAGTTTTCAAAGTCTTGAGGACTTGCTGGCTTTCAGTAGCCAGAATCCTCCACAAATCCATTTTCTCGTAGTTTGGGGCTACAAGGTGGAGGACCTTTCCATCCCAAAATGGGAGGTGTATCTTCGTCTTGCATCGTACGAGTTTTCCTGCAGGACAACCTTCCAGCCCCGGCGGCGGCGGTGAGATAGCCCCTGAGAATCGGAGGCGGAGCCAGTCGGCTTATGCAGTAGATGAAAACAGTTGAACTGGATAAATGGGAGCACAAAAATATTGCAAACCAAGCACCTGTTTTATTTTTGGGGGGAGGGGGAGGAGGTTTGGGGGGGATGCTAGTGCTGCTTTTTGTTGTTGTTGGAAGTCTCCCCAGTTTTCTCAAAAAGTCTTCCTGGTTCTGCATCTCGGTCGGATGGGGGTCGGAGGTCGCAGGTCCAGTCACCGGAGCCAAACTTGTTTTTTTTTTTTCAGCTTTTATATTTTCGCATCATAGTTTATCAACGGCTTGATTGCACAGGTTAAACAAATCACGACAACAGTCTCTGTTTGATGTCTGCAACTATAACTATTTTTTCATTTACATCGTAACTTTTAAAAAACGTGTATAAGCGTATCCACCTACGGCAATAGATAACCGGACTTGCTTTTTTTTTTTTTTATCCATGTACATTTAACCAGACGACTATCATTATCTCACACTAATGAACTGTTTTAAACTGACACGTTAAAAACAAACACTTTATAATAATAACCGTGACAGATCTTGTCCATTCACAGTGATGGAAAACAGAAATGGAAGGGGAGGGGGAGGGGGGGGGAGGGGTCTCCGTGGAGGTTCCTGTGACTTCGACTGCTCGTCGTGAATGTTTTGGGAATGCACTCGGCATCGAAACCTGAATGTGAATCACTGTGAGCCCGGTTCGCACTGTGGCTGTCGTTAAAATGCCGCGTTTCGTCGGAAGTCAGAAAAAAAAACCAGAAATTCCAACCTTGGCTGTTGATTTTCTTCACCCGTCGTTTTTTTCATCTTGAAATGAAATGTGATCGTCCGGACGGAAGGGCAGAAACAGACGATCGTAACCGTGAGGTCGTGCGATCTTTGAATACAAACTTTAAATGCACATTTTCGGAGAAACGCCTGCGTTACTATCTCGGCGTAAAAAAGGGTAAAGGACCCCCCACCCGGAGCCTCAAATTCACTGTGTGTCAATAGATGTTTTTGTTTGTCGGAGAATATGATCAACTGGAATCAGGACGTAAAAAAATACGGCAAAGTCCTGTGTTACCTTTCAGTGTTTAAACGCATATTCCGAAACATATTTGCACTGATTTAAAAAAAAAATGACCACTGGGGGCAGGAGGGGGGGGGCTAATGTTAAGTCATGTTACGTTGCCATGACGACATCTTGAAAGAAACTTGAAAGGATAGTCTAGAGGTGGGAATTTCCAAAACTTTCTGACGTCTCCTCCGAAACCCTGTGTGTATGATCGACACCAGCTCACAGGTGAACCCGAGGCTTAATGAGCATCACTGCATGTCACGGCGTCACCATGGCGATAACATATCCAAATGGCCGCTAGGGGGGGAAATCACTGATAGGATGAGACACTGCCCAGCAGCTTCGGGGGGGGAGGGGGGGGACCAGTAAGACAACAGAATAAATCAACTCTTCCTCTGTGGTTTTGTCCCTGCGCTTTCTCTCTCTCTCTCTCTCTCTCTCTCTCTCTCTCTCTCTCTCTCTCTCTCTCGTCTCCCGTTGTTCGTTGTTGTTGTCGTTGCTGTTGCTGTTGTTGTTACTATTGCCCTTGAGTTTGATCTCAACACATCGTACTTGAATTACCTCGTTTTGTGACCTCATGTTGCTTGTGTATTTTAATTTTTTTTCCCTTTTGTTTCATTTGTACACTTTTTTTCGTGTGTTTTCACGAGTGTTTGTCAAAAAAAAGATGCATCGCACGACATGATGAAGCAATGTGTACGCAGAAAAATTAAGTGCCGCGGTGAAGAGATTTTTTTTTTGTTTTTCTCATGTGTATTTCTTTGTGCATTACTTGTTACCAAACTTGGTATTATTAACCCCGCTTGTTAAAGAGCCGGAAGGTTTGGTCATGTTATAAAAAAAAAAAAAAGCTACCTCTAAGTTGTTTTCCATTTTTTTTTTTTTTTTTTTTTGCAAAAGCACATTTTTTTGTGTGTTTGTGTTTTTCATTATTTCATCATTGCTACTTCATCTCATGCTTTTTTTTTTTTTTTTTTTTTTTTTTTCAAAAAGTTGATTTATGATTGTCTGTGTTTTTACGCAAAAATGTATATAAAAGCATAAGAGATAACAAAAGTAGAGGTTAATAGGATTTGGAAAAGTCATTCAAATGGATGTTTATTCTTCTCTTATAGTCTCCCCCTGCACCTCCAACCACACAAGAGCAGAGAAAAAAAAAGGAAAAAAAGCAATTTTGAAGCCTTAAGTGATGAGTATAAGAGAGTAGATGCGGCAGATAAGACGAAGTACTATTGCGTGTTTAAAGAGGGTTTAAAAACAAGAATTAAAACTTGAAAATATGTGAAGAGAAGTGTAGTTTTGTAATGTGAAGATGATAAAAAAAAAAAAAAGCGAAGGTTCAACAAGAATGCTGAACCGCCGAGAACAGGTCACGTTTGCAGTGATGCAGAGTGCGTTGGACAATTGGAGCTGCAAGTGGTAATAAAAAAACAGAAAAAAAAGACCAGTCGGTTAAAAATAGAGATTGTCTCGGGCTGACAAGCTCTCTTGAGAAATGAGCGTATTCCTGAACAAGAGCCAACAGAGGCAATTTGATATATAAAAATTGTGATATTTTTGTATTCAGTGTCAGTCCTTTTTTCCATTTGTGGAGGGTTACAGCAGGGCACAAATATTTGTATTTCTTTCTTTTATTTTTTATCTGTTTTCTCTCTCTCTCTCTTTCTCTCTCTGGGTGTGAATCATTTTTGCCTTTGCTCCTCTTTGATATTGTTGGAACAAAAAAAAAAAACGTGTGTGAACATATTGTAATAATAAGTGTCGCTTTCTGGATGTCAATTTGCATTGTAGGTGAAGGACTAAATCTATCCGCCACAAATTTTACGAGTGTGTGTGTGTGTGTGTGTGTGTATGTGACAAAAAAACTTAAAAAAAAAAAAAAAAAAAAACGTAAAAAAAAAGATGATAAAATACGGGACGGCAGGGGGCGCTGCCACAACCGACCAATTAGTACTTGTCATTTACAATTTTTCAATCAAACTTGACTGTCGACATGTCTTTAGTTTTTGTTTTTGTATTTGAAAAAAGAAGAAGAAGGGATGGCATGTCCCGTGGTGTCTTGCCATTTAATTCTCAAACACTGTGAGCTGAGGGTCTTTTTCCCCCTCGTTATAATATCCACCCACTATAATATACCCAGTCACGGCTCAGTCTGAACCACACAATGCAAGACCTGAGCAGTCACAATGTTCCTATCATCGTCCTCTGAATGTTTTCTACTTTTTCTGTGTGGGGTGAAAGAGTGCGTAACTGTGTGTGTGTGTGTGTGTGTGTGAGTGTGTGTGTGTATTAGTGGGAAAAATGCACTAATCAGTTCAGATACAAAATAAAAATGATACTCTATGCCACTTTTTTTTCTCTATGTTGGAAAAAAATATATATATATACATTGGCATCGATTATAGTTCTTCCCTCAGTGTTTTCCTCCGATGTTTCTGTACTATCTTTGTGCCTAAAATGGAATTTCTTCAACAAAAATATCCATCTATATCTTGCTTAGTTTCCGTATTTTCAGAAGAAAATTAAAAAAAATGGTGTCTCCAGCACCCTAGGGATGTCATGACGCTCGAAAATGACCTGATTTTATTTTTTCTGAAAAGAGCAGGGCATCTTTCTTTTTTTTTTCTTTTTTTTTTTACAAAGACTGCAATAAAAACCCCTTTATGCTATTGAACTAGTATCTGAGATTCTGCATTCACTCCGTTAGGCCGTGTACGCTGTGATTGGCACCCAAAAGCTTTTTTTTTTTTTTTTTTTAGTGACACAAAACAAAGCACAGATTTACTGGAATCCAGATCAGGCTGCAAGTGGCTTCAAATAGTTTTTTCTTGCATGCAAATAAAGTCTGGTTCTGCACTCAGATTGTTGTTTCTTGGTCAGCAACAGGTTTGCTGGTGTTATATTTGTCTTTAAAGAAAGAAAGAAAAACCTCCATTTGGGTAGGTTGGCACGAGGTATTCCCCTTGTGCTTTTGCAGTTATTTTTTTTTTTCCCTCGCGACACAATGCATTTATAGAAAGGGGGACGTTTGATATCGTCGGAGAGGAATCATGGCATCCCTGGAGCTGCCCCCCCCCCCCCCCCCTTCTGTGTTTTGGTGTGGTGTTTCTAGAACAAAGTAGCCATTTCATGCAATGTGTTGCAATGCATGTGCCATCGAGGTCTAGACTTAAAAACTGTTTTGAGTAACAAAGCACCAAGACATTGTATTTTTTTATATTAGCACTGAGGACCAATCGCCCTGTCGGACCAAGCAGAACGAAGCTTTTTATGTAACAAAGCTTTTCTCTCTCTATCTGTCTCTCTCTCTATCTGTCTCTCTCTCTGGCTTGTCTGTGCTACTTCTCTCTCCATTGTTGTGACAGCACAAGTGCCAGTCAAGTTGCTCTGTATTCAGAAAATAGTGTTTTTATTATGATTTGAATTGTTATAGTTTTTGTCTACCTCAGCACCTAATCTTAGCCTAATCTTAGAAGGTGCCCAATTATTATTTTTTATTTTTATCTTTATTTTTTTGGTTCTCTTATTGTTGTCAGTTGTATAATTTTTTTTTTAATTTGCATTAGAGCTTTTGCAAAGGTCCTTTGTCTTTTCCAGCGACAACGTGCTATTTTTTTCCGTGGCAGTACGTTTCCTGTTGAGCTGTGCCACCAATCTATAGCCACCGTCTGTTGATATAGAGGTTGTTCTTTTTGTTTTTTGTTTTTGTTTTTTTCATGTAGAATCAGACACCTCTCTTTGTAACATTTCAGTGTTCTCTGATGGAGTGTGAAAAAAAATAAAAGGAAAAATAAAAGATTTAATGCTGCAGGTCCTCTTCTCCATGTTGTCACTAAAGTCAATGTTGTGCCTTTGATAGTGAAAATATAAAGAATATTTTTTTTTACATCCTACTAACGGTAGATTGTTTTTTTGTAGTGGATTTCTTTTTTGTATTTTTATTTATGAGTCTCATAATAAAAATCAAATCATGATGTTCAGTTGTATACTTTCAATCTGCGGTTAGAAAAAAAAAATAAAAAAATGGACTTCACGTTGTCTGTCTTAGCCCTCTTTCTGGCTCGCTATTTGTTTTTTTTCTTTGAACTCGTCACAGAACAAAAGGTAACGGTGAGATCCAACGCAAAATAATCACTTTGTAGCCGCGTGTTTCATCTGCTCTTTAATATAATACGGGACTTTTGCTGCTACTTCAAAACATAGAGTGAGAGCATTTGATTTTGTGATTGCTGTCAAGATGTCAGAAGAATTTCAACAAAGGGAGAAGATGTTTTGAAATACACGACGTACCCTCGCTTTAAAATCTGACATCGTGAACAACAAACATGGGACCTTTGACCTTCATGTGAACTTTGACATTTTGTTTAGTCACACGACTTGTCACTCGCTGGTGACGTGAATCCCTAGAAAATAAAATAACATCAACGACGCTCATTTCCTGAGCGGTTTTTGTGATTTTCTTAACTAAAAGTAACTTTAACCTGTGTAAATGGAAGTTTATTTTGAAAGGGTGTTAATTGACTTATACCGAAACAAACCCTGTGGGTTACCTCGTGTATTGATAACTTGAATTGGAAAGATATTTGGAAAAATATTGTGTTAGCAATACTGTAAGCAGAGTATAATAGGACCCAAGTGTCCTGTCTCAAGACCACCTTTTTGCAACTGGACCCCCCAAGTGTCCTCTCTCAAGACCACCTTTTGCAACTGGACCCAAGTGTTCTGTCTCAAGACCACCTTTTGCAACCGGACCCAAGTGTTCTGTCTCAAGACCACCTTTTGCAAGCGGACCAAAGTGTTCTGTCTCAAGACCACCTTTTGCAAGTGGACCTGGGAGATTGAGGAACCCAAACACGGTATGCTTCACACATTAACAGCAGTTTGGTTTTATCTGATTCCCTTCCTAACCTGTGCTTCTGTCTTTCTCCCAGTACTGGTCCTGGTCTAGGAGCCCCCTTCCTCCTGTAAGGAACCCCCAGCACCCGTCTCCCATACAGGTATAGACCATTCCTGTACCAGGAATATTTTAACATATTTAATAAGAAGGTAAATGTATGTAACCTGGTTTCTGCTGCAGCTTTGTCTGCAAACTGTCAAACGTGGACTAAATTTAAATTGTAATCTCTTGATCCAGGAACTTGTGTCTTAGTGCTGCGGGTTTTTATCAAAGCGGCGGTGTTGTCGTCGGCACCTCGTGTTCAGAGTTTTCTCCGTGCCCTGCTTACACATGCCTTATTTTCCTTATTTATTTTCTTTCATCTCGTATGCATCGGCATCCTTCGGGCGGCGATGTTATAGTTACTGTTCATGAAACAACTGCTTGCAGATGTGGCGGCGCTGCGGGGTGAAGCATATGTATAATTAGTGTGTGACAGGTTGTTGCATGAATATTTTCTACCTTCTCTCCCCCTCGTTTGTTTTAGTTTCAACAGTTTAAATGTCCCTTCTTTTGTTTTTCTTCTGGGCCTTTTTTTTTTTTTTTGGTCCTTCCTGTCTCCCTGTTTTTGGAAACAACTTCATCACAGCAAGCGAGCTTTAGTTGCATTCATCCAACCGTTGAAAGACACCAAAGTTGATGTGAAAATAATCAGCACAATGAAATATTTCTAAAAAACAACAACACAGAAACCAGTTTCCAGATTCAGGTATTACATTAATATTGTCAGAATTTGAAACCAATGCTCTTTTCATTACATGCATAGAGCACAAACACATTACTTTGCATTATATATACACGCCCCCCATAAAGTTGGAATAATTTGTAAATGTCTGGTCTTTTATAGCTCCATACAAATGTTATGCATGAATTCATTCATTGTGACACACAGTGTAATTGATCGCAGTAGGTCAAAAGTGATCACTGATGCATTTAAATAGGAATAAACAGAGGATTGTGTCTGAAAACAAAATGTTCCTACTTTAATGTATACTATGTAGTAAAATGTGCACTCTTTCCTCAAGATTAATAAAGTACATCTATCTATGTATCCCAACCAGCAGCAAGAACACTTTTAATGTGAATTAAAATGACCTCCAACAAGCAAACTGATGCATTACATAGACTTACAAAAAGAACCCTCTACAGTCCTCTGACCTCTCTTTATTTCTTTACAACTCATAAATATAAAACGTATAACTTATTTCATAGAGCCCACAATCGACATTTTTATGAAATATAGTGAAATATTCTTGTATTAAATACAGTACATTTGTTTAAATTTGCATTCATAAGTATGAGTTAATAGTGTATAATAGTAGTCTTATAAGGTAAATAGCAATTTAGAGTATCGTACCATAAAACACAATTACAGTATGACATAAAACAGAGCTACAGGGCTTCTTACGAGTTGTATAAAGATTTAAAAAAGACTTGAGCATCTCTAAGCTCATTTAAAATGTACTTATACACCAAAGCACAAGAAACAGTCGTTTGTATCATAAAGTTCTGCTGCTCAGCTGAAGTGTTTGGAGAAACATTCGTGCTCCCGAGAGCGAGATTCCTTCTGAGTATAACGACCCAGAACGCTCCCTGCAGCGCCATTCAGAAGCCACTTGACAATTTTTATTCAAGCTTCGATGGTTTTTCATACGTATTCACCTCTTCAGTTTGCTTTTTTGTTGTATTCCTTTTTACAGTAGTGCCAGTTTTGTGCTTAACATCAGCTGTTTTGCACGACAAATACATGGCAGATATTGAATCTGAGAACTTTATTGTCTTTTTTAGTTGCCCAACATATGAATTAAATGTACAGCATCCCCTGAATAAGGGCTGCAATCTTACATGACAGGATTTGACATGACGGGTGCTGTTACAGCCTTCGACATGTCAGATTCAACACCTGCAGGCGGTTTACTGCAACCTCTTTGCCCCAGCAACACAACAACAAGTTTGCCGGGTCAAATGCTGACATCACTCACTGTGTAAGTGACGGGTCAGGAACAGCAAGTGCAGAGCAATAAGTTAAGACAACACGAAGAACAAACCTGGATTTCAAGGATCATTTGACTTTGTTCTGCTAATTTTACCATTGAAAAAATCCACAATTGGCTAACTCTCTGTCTTGACACCTGTAAAGCATCTAATACACAACTCAAAAACAAATGCGAATGTATGCAGGCAATTCGCTCAAATTCATCGTACAAGACATTTTCTTTTGGCTCAAATTTATCGTATAATATCATAAACGACATTTTATTTTTATGTTTCTTTACTGGTCATCTTTAAACAATCTTGCCATTGTTACTATAGATGTCCATGCAGCGGCGGCTGAGTGGTGTCGAAGTCCTCCGCGCTGTTTATCCTGGTAGTTCTCTTTAGCCAAAACACACTGTCCAAAACAGTCCAAGAAAGTCTGCAAACTGTTTCCCCCCCTACTGAGTCTCTGGGGAGCAGAGCGACGGCTGAGGGGGGTCGGCGATGCACTCAGCTGTGTTATCACTAGCAGCCCCCAACAGCCGGGGGGGCAGCTGAGAGTAGTCGAGTGAGGAGTCAGCAGGCAGTCGAAAACAGGCAATAAAAAAAAGGTATTTTGAGGAAAGTGTGAGTCACTGCGAACCACGAGAGGTCTTTAAGCGCTGCCACCTCGACTGGCCGTCCAAAAGATTCTGCAGTTAGACGACACAGAATGGGAGATTAGTGGCGGACAGACACGGAGAATCTGACGCACGCACCCACGCACATGATCCCCCTGGTGGAGATAATTATGATGTGCACGGAGCGCCTCAATTAATTGATCATTTCTCATATGAAACCCTGGTAATTTCCTGTATTTTAAGGTTTAAGGTCTTCAACGTTTTCAGGCCAAGGACCGCCAAGGCCTATAGAGACCTGGTGGAGGGTCCCCCAAGGCCTTTAGAGACCCGGTGGAGGGACCCCCAAGGCCTTTAGAGACCTGGTGGAGGGGACCCACACGGCCTTTAGAGACCCGATGGAGGGACCCCCAATGCTAGAGACCCGGTGGAGGGACCCCCAAGGCCTTAAGAGGCCTGATGTAGGGACCCCCAAGGCCTATAGACCCGGTGGAGGGACACCCAAGGCCTATAGAGACCCGGTGGGGGGATCCCCAAGGCCTATAGACCCGGTGGAGGGACAGCCAGGCCTATAGAGACCCGGTGGAGGGACCCCCAAGGCCAATAGAGACCTGGTGGAGGGACCCCTAAGGCCAATAGAGACCCGGTGGAGGGTCCCCCAAGGCCTTTAGAGACCCGGTGGAGGGACACCCAAGGCCTATAGAGACCCGGTGGGGGGATCCCCAAGGCCTATAGACCCGGTGGAGGGACAGCCAGGCCTATAGAGACCCGGTGGAGGGACCCCCAAGGCCAATAGAGACCTGGTGGAGGGACCCCCAAGGCCAATAGAGACCTGGTCGAGGGACCCCCAAGGCCTTAAGAGACCTGGTGGAGGGACACCCAAGGCCTACAGAGGCCCGGTGGAGGGACCCCCAAGGCCTACAGAGACCCGCTACATGCATTAATTTGCATGATGCTCTTTGTAAACGGCTTCCTCTCCGTTGTATGTTTTTCCCACAAATGTTCACGGTGGAGGTGCATGCAGCCCGTCTGGCGTCGCAACGCTCGCCACCTGGCTGTGACGTGCTAATGGGTATTGTGCTGCAGCACTTCGAGCCCGACTGCCTTTCGTCCGCTCCGCCTCTCATGCCGTAGAGGTCACACACACGGCGTTATATGCAGGGCCGCTCGTATACGTGAGCACCTCTGTTGTCAAACCGAGCGTCATTGTCATTACGGAGGCAGTGAGCCGAGACCAGAAAGAGGTTCGGATGAGTCTTTTATTGTGTGGCAGGTTGTCGCTCATGTTCGCCTCCTTTGTTGGGTTCTTTTTTGCTTCAGCAGGAGATCAAACAGTATAATTTTTGCATCATTGAATGATGTCTTGTCTGGTTCCAATTTTATACAGCAGCCAAAGCAAAACTCAACTAATGCTTCACCATTTGGGGAGAGATCCACTTACTCTCTATCTTCCAGGTTATTAAAGGGAAAACCAATTAGAAACAAAATGCAAATTATACAAACAATTAACTATCGTGAGATTGCCATGCCATTTTGGTACGAATCGTCCCAGAGGATGATTCATAATGATTACAGTGTGATCAGGCCAAAATCTTCACACGAGGATGAACCCTTTTCCAAACACAAAGACCTGATTTCAAAAAAGATTCCCAGAAGAAAACCTCCCTTTGATTGCGATGCTTTTAGTGGTCAAACCATATACAAGCTTTAAAAAATGTTGATATGGTTTGAAGGCTGCATTGGTAAAAAAAAAAAAACCTGACCTATACCATCATTTAATTGTCGCAGGCAGCAACTAAATGCGTTGACAATCGCCTTTCTAAAATGACTTCCTGCTTGAGTCTGCATTCGCAACCCGTTCTTGCTCCCGATGCGTCAAATAGCACAGCTCGGGAACTCACTCCGATGTATGAACTACGATCGGGGCAACCGACCTGGTATAGAATTTACGAAATACTCCAAAGTGACTCACGTGACTCGTTACATCAACCACACTCTTTCCCCAAAATATTAAAGGATTTTTTTCCCGGACCTTAAGTTCCTGTGAAGACAGACTTTTATTTTGAAAAGGACCTTATAGCGACACGCCATCCCTGACGTGTCCGAACCCGAAGCTAGACGACTGCAGAGATAGTCGTAGTCCGAAACTTGATCGATCCGTGGTATCTGTACACGCTTTGGAAGATCTCTTACATATATTTGATATATTTGACCGTGTGTTCCTTTAACGTGTCGACGTTTAGACTCAGTAATACATCTTCATTTGCCACCTGTTTGCTGTAAATTTGTCCCCAAATAAAGCTTTGACAAAAAATGAACGCCGTTTTTCCTCCCAAGACTTCACCTAAAACACAGATCGCAAAAAAACACAAAAACGCATCTCTGTATATATATATGTAGAATATAAAGATTTTCTAGGTTTTGATAGAAAAGAAAAGCAGGAAATGAGAGGGGGGGGGGGGGTGCGTTGGTTTTCTTGGACTTGTTGCTTTAGTGGGACTTTGATCTTATTTTGGGCTGTTAGGAAGGAAAGGGCCGGGGTTGGTGAGTGGTTAGTCAGGATGGTAATATGAGCAGTGAAGGGCCATTGTGTTGCGCCATGAGGTTGCACCACTGACCTTTGACCCGCATATCTAAGGGCCGGATTGTTTAGGTTGCCGGCCGGACTTCTACCTTTAAAGTGACGTTGCTGGATGTTCTTTGTTTTTTTTAAGGGGTTTTAAAACAAAGCTTGGAATTTCAGATTTTCTCAACACCCAACTTTATTTAGTTCAACCTAATGACTTCTAGCAATCAAATGTATTTAATTCAATTCAGTTTTGTTGACGATACGGACAAAACAGGGCTTTAATGTGGGAGCATTCATACAGTGTTTCATGTTGTCATACAACTCTTTCACTTATTGATAAGTCATGTTAATTATCAGTGACAGTATCTCCCTGTGAGAAATGAGAAAACATAATACTTTACTGCTGCTGTGTGGAAAGTGATGCTGTTGTTGCATGGCGCCATCCTCTGGCTGCGGTGGTGAACTGCAGGAGGAACTTTACAACTTGTTAGCAGGTTTGTATAGCAAATTATGAGCAATGTATTCATGTGCTTTTTGATATGGATAGTTTAATGTCAAGTGATCAATTCAACAATAAAACATAGATTAAAAAACATCAATTAAAACAACAATGTATCAGACAGTCATATAAATCAATCGGTATCAAATTATTATCAAGAAAAAGAAGAAGAACATATATTTTAAACATAAATTAACTTATTGGAAATAATGAAGAAAACATCTATACATAAATACAAAAATCATCAAATCATTTTAAATTTTAAATTTTCCTTTTTAATAATTCAAATTCAGATTAAAAACTGTCATTTTATTTACATGACATTGTATCTGCATTAGAAAACAAAACAGGGTTAGCTCCAGATTAGCAGCTACTCATTCTTTTTTAATAATAATGAAGTTAGTTTTAATAACATTTCACAATATTTCAACATTTTATCGTCTCAATGTTATTGGTTTACTCTTTGGTTTCTACAATTATGTCCCACACAGGTTTTCATAAAAAGTAAAGACAGTAAAGAAAATTATTAATCATGACATTAGTTTTCACATTAACATGAAACATTATACTGATTATATTTGAAGCACTGCAAGTTTAGATACATAAATGTGTATAAGCTTAATAGTGTAAAGTCCTTATGGAGAGATTGAGTATTTTATATATATTTATATACATTTTTTTACATTTCAAGGGCAATGTTAAAACTTGAAAATGTACAAATATTCTGCTGCTGTTAGTCCATATTTTATTCTTAAACTGAATGATTAATGCTGGATATCTCCAGGCTTGACCTTTATCACAATGCATTTTTCGGTTTTATGAGGCTTTTAAAAGCTTTAATTATTGTGGCGACATTCATAATGTATTTTAAACTGGCTGATTATACACCAAAAACCTCATCCCCAAGATTAATTCTACCAGACAAAAAAAAAAATGAACTACTAGTAACTGGACCTAAAACATATGATGATTTTTAATTCGAATTTTTTTACATAATTTAAGTAAATACATGTTTTCATTTTTATATTTGCACTTTCAATGAACAAGAAACTGTGCTTAACAGACACTGTTACGTTTAACCGGGTTAATTTATTTGTTTTAATTGTACTTTTTGTCAACTTTTTTATTGTTAAGTCATTTGAGTAAATACATGTATGAATTTTTATATTTGCATTTTCAATGAAAATATACTAAGATATTTGTTGAAATTGTTCTTTTTGTTAACTTTTTATTTTATGGTATTTTATGGTATATTCTAAATCCTTGGGCTGGGCCTTTAATACATCTCAGACTGCACTCACATCCCGGACCTCGAAAACTCTCTGATCAAACCTAAAATTATCATGATGATAATAATTAGGTGGTTGACAACTTAACCTTTTGTTCTTGAGTCCTAACTGTCAGGAAGCCTTCTCTCCGGTTCCGTTGCTATGCAAGTGCCTCCCTGTATCTACTGTCGCCACACAAACCATGCAGCCAACGACTCCGGCCTTTTGAATTCAGCTCCTTCCACTGCAGCTCGTGTCCGTGAGCGGTGAAGGTTGGCGGAGACTCAGGCCACCTGCCACACGGACCACAGCGTGCCCAGTGTGATGCTGTAGGCCACCACGGCCACCAGGTAGACCCTGAAGAGCAGCACGTCCAGCACGTAGCCCACCTGCAGCCACTCCTTGGCCACTTCCCGGCACCGGTCCCTCTTCTCCAGGAAGTGGCGTATCGCCGTCACCTCCTGCAGGATGTTGTCCATGACGGGCGGCGTGGGGTCCCTGGAGGGAGGGAGGCCCAGTCGCATCAGCCCGCCTTCCCTGCTGTCGTGGTGGCTGAGCCTTCGGCCTATCTCACAGGTGTGGTGGAGGGGGCACTGGGCTGCAGGGTGGGACAAGGATGGGCTTCATTTTAACTGTAATTTTCATTGAAGTAGGTCAAGGACTACGACTAAAAGGTCATTAGAAGGCTAATTTTAAAATAATAAAATAATTAAAAGTAAAAAAATTTCAATAATGTTAATCTGCACTATTATTTTCAAACCAAAAGAGGAAGGAAATTTAACGTAAGGTTGATTTCTTTACATAACTGCATATATCTGCAATTCCATCAATGACAAAACCTTGTTTCCTCTTGTATTTTTAATGCAGTTCTTTGTGATTAATGGCAAACCGCTGCCTTCTCCTGCACCTTACCAGTCCCATAGCTGTTGTCCTTGTAGTGCTCCAGGTCGGCGCCCTGCGAGGACAGTGTGGAGCAGAGGCGGTGCTTCTTGTGGATGCAGAAGAGGACCGGAGCTCTTTCCAGCACCAAGTACTTCACCCAGTGGGGCACGGGGGGCTGAAGGTCCTGCTTGTGGACCAGACGCACGATCAGCACGGTCTCCGTCAGGCTGATCACCAGGAGGGCCATGCATACCACGAAGTACACGCCTACGAGCACAGGTGAGATGATCACAGGTGTTCGTTAAATGTAGATAATAATAATAATCAGAATAATAATAATAATGATACATTTTATTTGTAATGCACAAAAAACAGAATAAAAACAGGTTTAAGAACAGTCAAATAGAGCATAAAATGTACTAAAATGTGTTGTGGTTTTTTCAGGTCCTCCTTAAATTAATCTAAGTTTTGTGGAGCCCTCAGGTGATCTGCGAGGGAATCCCACAGGCGGGGAGATCGCAGTAGGATCTACACGGCTTGCACTGTTTCATATAGACATGAGGTTGCAGCATTGGAGTCCAATCAGGTGGATTGAACATTAATGGTAGATATACAACTATGATGCCTTGCCTGAGATGTGCTCCTGCCTTTGCATGCTAGTCTCCAGCCCTTCAGCATTTTGAAATTAGTGCTTAAATGGTGCACTAAAGCACCATTTAAATGAGTGCACTAAAGCTAAACGTTTTGCCCCTACATATGAATCTGCATGCTTGACTTGCACACTAAGTGCTGCTCAGCTTTGTTTTGTGCTTTCCACATCAATTTATAGGCAAAATTATTTTCAAAACATAAGCTGGTAGAAATCCTGTTCTGAATGAAAAACAGTTGATGAGCAGCGCCGGATCCACGCCACCTATCAGCGGGGTTCCTATGGCGGTGGCAGGCAGAGTGTCGGATACAATGATGAGGAAGACGGAGTAGCCCAGGAGCAGAGTGATCTTGAAGGAAACCCTCTCTCCGCTGTCTGGCGGCAGGTAGAAACCCACAATGTCCATCACCATCAGGAAGATACTGGGCAGCAGCAGGTTCACAGTGTAGAACAAGGGGCGCCGCCGGATCACCACCTGGGAAATGTAATGGTTTTAAGTCAAGTCAAACTGTCTGGCAGTGCAAGGCAGGACGTGATTAGCATAGCTTAGCATGAGTGGGGCAGAAAACCAAAGGAAACATAGGTTATAACCATAACTCCAGCTCCATACTTGGCACACAATCTCACTAGCACAAATAAAGCAAATAAGTCATAATACGATATGATGACGATATTTTTTTTATTTATGTAGTAGCCAAATATTTGGGGACATTTTATGTGATTATATTAACAGTAACAGTAGCCAGATTTATATCTTGTGGTAAATGCTTCTCTCAAAATATTCACAATGTTCCTCAAAATGTAAACAAAAGCTTTATTTTCAAGTCAAAAGTGGGATTTGAAAACATTTTTTTTTAATAAATTCATAACAAAAACTGCAACTGGGATTTATTTATAACGTGAGATGTAAATTAATCAATATGGAATCATATTGAGATTATAAATTAAGTAGAAAAACATGAAATACGCCTTTAGTTCTGACTCTTCCTTTTGATTGGTCAGTCGGTGATACCTTGTTGTGATTGGGTGAGGGAAACAGAGGGGGCGGGGCAGAGCGCAAACGAGAGAAAAACAATAAAAGGAGGTTGAACAAAAGGGGGTTAAATAATAGCGGAGGCTTTACACGCCATTCATTTTCTCTAATCGGTTTCAGTTAATTAGCCCGAAAGTTAGTGTTTGTGTGTTTACGCGAGATTGAATTTTGTGAGTAACTGAAATCGCATAGCAGTTAGCTGCTTAGCTAGCAGGGGCTGGGTAAACGATGCTAACAGCTCAACCAACGCTAAATTCACTATTAGCATCGATTAGCATTAGCTAGCTTTTAAGTTAGTGATTGGTAGATACGTAGATGAACCTAGACGCCGGGGTTTGGGTTCAGAGTTTGTGTGAATCCTCTGATGAAGAGACACCTGTTTGGACTGATGCTTCAAGGTCAGACAGCGCCATGACCGGAAATGACTTATAGTGACCGTCTGGCGTTGAGACGACTTCCGGTTCCCTTCCTCTCTCCGAACCGTAAGTTGGACTAAGTGGAATCAATCAGACTGCTTTTGTATTTTGGTATAAAAAAAAAAAAAAGACATAAATTGGGGAAACTTTAAGTATAATATGATTTGCTTTTTACATCACAATAATATTTTCCTGTTTGGGTTCAGTGAATAGGCCTGAATTGAGTGACGTTGACCTTTTTTTGTTAGCAAATCCAGCATTGTTGTGAGTTACTTTAAAGAGTTAATAAGCACCCATCATCATGATTTAAAATTGTTCACAGAGTTGTAGACACAGGTTTAGATTTAGGCTGCTTCAGATTAATCTGAAGTCAAGATTCTCATTTGTCTCCAGTTGGAGGGTTTACATGATAATGTCAGCACAACTATTATAGCAACAAGCAACCGGGTAGAGATGGCAGCAATAAAATCAGCAATGCCGATCAAATATTCTACATTATTAGGGAGTACAGTCGCTGCAACTTCACAGTGTTGCACAGAAACAATCCAGCGAATGCAACTGCATGTTTTCTTCAAGGTCGGAGATATTAACGTTACATATAATTCGGATAGGATTCCCTAAAAGAAACGTCCTAAAAAGTTATTTCGCAATTTTAAAAATGTCATTACATTGAAGTGAGATGGAAGTTAATGTATTATGTTCAACAAAAGCATATTTTTCCTTAATCTTAAGACATTTTGTATGTTAACTAGACTAGAGAGATTTTCCTGGTTCATTATTGTGCACAAATGTACTGTACTTGAGCCTCAAGAGCCCTTTTTTGGTGAAGACAGACGCTGAAACCTCCTCGCACAACGTGCTTTGCAAGCAAAAAAATCCCCTCCATTATTGCATTCTGGGGGAAACATCGGAATCTATTTGTTTTTTTTTAAGCTGTATGTCTGTTGCACATATTTCGAAAAACAATTTTAGTGGGAAAAGAAGATGATAGTCACCGAGAGAGAAAACTTTTGATACACGATGCACCGCACACATAACATCAACCATCTTAAAATCTTTATTTCAAATACTCACGTGGAACTTCATCTCAGCGTAATAGTCGTCGTTGTCCACGCTGAAGATCTTGTATTTGGACAGTATGTGGAGCAGCTCCCACTCGCCCTGGTTCATGAAAACACTCTTGTCCTCCCTGAGCTCTTCGGGGCTTCGCATCAGGGTGATGTTGATGTCATCGACTGCGGATCGAAACACAATGTCGGGAGCAGCATGAAGCAGCCGTGGCAACAAGTTACCTTTCAACCCTCCGCTCTGCTGTCGGAGCACACGCCACAGCAGGAGAGGGTTCACGGGTGCGCCGAGACGAGCGGCTGTTCCACTCAAGTCTTAATGAGGGGGGGGTTGGAGGACAGACTCGGATGGTGTTTTTCTGATGCCAGTGAATACTTTTCTCACTGGGGATGCACTGATACCTGCTGGGCTTTGGGTGCCAGCCAATACCCAGCACCGATCCAATAGCAGTGTTGATTTAATAAGCCGTATGCCTCACTGTGTGGAAGTGAGTGGGATTGTAATATTTATTTCCCTCACTTTTGTAAAAAAAAAAAAATTGTAACAAATAAATACAAAGGGTTACATGTTGCTCGGTGAATATAGTGTTATTAATACGCAGGAATATTAATATTTATTGTTTTACAGCGGAAAAAGCATGCTTTGTGGCTTTGTCATATAATGAAATAATAATTTAGAAAACCAAAATCTATATTCAGTTTTATTCATAGTGTTATGTCACATAATAAAAGCTATCTTGGGAGCACTTTTCACATAGTGCAGGTCTAGAAGTTTTAAAGCAGCTTTAGCAGGGGACCCCAAACTTCCCTTTCCCAGGCCACAATAATAATAATAATAATAGTGCAAAAAAACTGTCAGAAATAGCAGCAGAAAGCCATCTTTGCAGAATGAGTAGCGTAGTGTAGGTGGAGAACTTACCAGTGTGAAGCCAGCTCTGGAAGGTGAGGCTGCATTTCTGGACATCGAATGGGAAGTTGTAGATGTTGAGGGTGCACGCCGTGACCACCTGGATGGGCTTGTAGTTGCGCACCAGTCCGTCGTGTGTCACGTAGACGTAAGGTATGTCTGGAGACTTCCCCACATCTACGCTGCATGTTAAGAGTAGAGAAAACCATGTCAAGTAGAATAATAGAAGTGTCAGAAATAACGTGGATGAGAGCGGCAGTTCTTACAACTCATTGATGAGGATGTCGGGCACCCACACGTTAGCTGTCGGGATAGAAACCTGTTTGACTTCATCGAAGTCTTCTGGGTTCCACACCAGGAATTCATCCGTCCACAACTAAGATAATGAAGAAGCTGTATTAGATTGGTCTATGAATAAAGCTATTTCTGCTACAAATGTTGTAAACACATACAGCAATCAGCCTGAATTTTATTGACAAACAAGATTTCAAGATTTTTGTTTGTCACACACAGTAGGAACGTAGTTCACACTGAGCAATGAAATTCTTATTTTGCAGTTTCCCTTCACACAGTGACCTCAAAATAGAAAATACGATGTAAAGAACAAAAATATATACCAAAAACTTGTACAAAAAAGTAAGAAGTATTCACAGTCTGTGCAGTTTAGCAGCAATATTTGTATGCAATTATGGATATAAATATAAATATAAAAAGATGTAATAATGCATTGAGCATAGTGCAAATGTGCAAGTATCCAGTTCAGATGTGTAATGTAAAGATATTAGGAATGAGATGCATAAATATCACTTAATGGTAATACCACATTTCTCTAAGTTTGCTATTATAAATCCAAACAACAAATTGGTTTAATGGAAAAAAATTGGAGTAAATAATGCATTGAAAAAAAGTGTCAGTGTTCCAGATGTCGTATCGATGGGGAAACTTACAGAACATGTTGTGGTTTTTAGCTTTTTGGAAATGAATTTGTCTTACCTGTCTGTACCACACATACGTTGTCAACACCTGGTTCTTCTCATCCTGTAGTGGAATAGAAGATATCCAAGTATTTAGAGAGTTTTTATTTTTTATTGTTTTTTATGCTAGATAATATTTTTTATTAAATGCATCGTAAATACTTTATGTTCATAAAATGTTGTAGTTCAGAGATCCTTTTTTATATGAAGTTCCATTTTTTAATGATCTTCTTAATCAGTGACTTATCAACATTAAGGTTATCACTAAGTTTAATTATATTTTCAATAATGTTTCAAATTAATAATTATTAAAACAATTACAAACACTTGTGTTATTGGATGCACCAGTATCAAACTCTAATAAATGGATCTCATATAGGTGACAAATGGGCAAATCTATTAAATTAAATGCTATGATTATGCACTATATTCATTGTTTACTAGAATTATAATCTTTTTTTTTGAGTAATTTTTTGCTGAATTGAAAAAGGTTTGAACTTGAATTATAGTTTCTGTTAATTTTGATAATTTTTCACCAAGTTGTTGGTGATTAACTATTTGAATATAAACTGTAGTAAATGTTTATGTATTTATTTATTTTTAGAATTTGGAAAGTAATGTTTCAAGTCAAGCCTGTTAGTTTCCCTCCCTTCACAATATGCCATCAACATTGTCATTTTTTTTTCATGGTAGAATATGTTAAAAAAACAAAAAAGAACTAACAAAATTACTAAAATGACACCACTGACTGTTAGTTTGTGCTTATTGAAGGGGAAATACCGCTGAAGCACAATATGATATGATTATGGTTGGGCTCTCAATGTGATAAAGGTGTCTGCTTTGTTCCTGATCTCAGGGCCCCCTGTCTTTTAGAAGGCCCTAAATGGATGTGCTTAATCAAATTATCACACAAACAAACCCGGGGCCAGGTGTTATTACAGCATACGAGCACATTCTGCATTAAAATTGGCAGCTAATTTTTGCCACGGGGACTAGAGGATCCATCCGTTCTGCTTCATTAATATACGTGTCAAAAAT
Organism: Chelidonichthys spinosus; assembly: GCA_029853015.1. NCBI lineage: Eukaryota > Metazoa > Chordata > Actinopteri > Perciformes > Triglidae > Chelidonichthys > Chelidonichthys spinosus. Next base: position 19,953,399 of record CM056835.1, read on the forward strand.
CAAATTAGAAACCTGTAATGTCTCAAATGAGGTTTGCACATGTTTGTGTAATGCAGATAATTATGTAAATAGCACATGAAACAATAATTAAGTGACATAAACGGGAGCTGATGTTAATTAAATGGCAGTTGTGTGAAACTCACCACGTTGAGGATGGAGTACACCATGAGGTCTATGGCCACGATGGTGGACGTCCGCCAGTCTTTCACCGGTCTCACTCCCTTCTTATAGCCGGCGCTCAAAAACTCAGAGAGCCGCACCAATGTGGCGTTGGCAAATCTTCCCGCGCTGCTGCCCAGTTTCTTCACTGAAAACGTATAAAATATATTTTTATGTGCACTGGCAAAAAGAAGTCAAACATAAGGGTGTAAACTTACCTCATACATTGTCTGAAGGAGAGGTATATTTGAAAAAAAAAAGTCATGAAAAAACTATTCAACAGTGTAAACACTTAATAGTAGACATTTATTGTATATGTATTATTTATTGGCATTTATAGCTTGTAAGATCTGTCTGATTTCCTAAATGTAAATGCTGGTTACAGCAAATACAACATTTTGAAATTAGCAGAAAAAAATAAATAATGAATTATTTATATCGATGTTAAAAAACTTCCAACTAAAAAAATAGAAAAGCATAAAAATTGTACATTTTCCTAGTCGTCAGATTCCTTGGAATCACATGCCTAACTGCTTGATGAAATCTAATTTTTGCAGTTTCTGCAAAGATTAATTGATAAGTTGTCAACTGTTAAATTACCGTCTACTATTTTGATAATTAATGAATATGTTTGAGTAAAAAAAAAGAGGTTTCCTTACACCTCTAGTAAACGCAATATATATGAGATTACTTTTACCTATTCTATATAGTTTTATGTCAGGGCAGTTTAATGTAATTACTATTTTTTTGTATTATTGTTTTTGGTGTTACACAAAGTCAAGCAAATCTAACTATCTTTAGAAAAACAATGGCGTTAATACACAATGACTTGGTCAACTTTCTGTAATAATTCACCACTCTTTCTTTAAACTTATTACAATAACAAAATATGTAGAAAAACATAAGTGTTAGTAAGTAAGTAAGTAAGTGTACTATCAGTATTATAATGCAGCATTTTGTTGTTTGTAATTGGTGTCAGCAGATAACAGCAGCATTGGATTTTGTTTTGAAGCACGTAATATTTGATGCCATTCTGATTTATTATTTTTTTACACACTGTCACATTAACTGGAAGTCACTCTGAAAAAAGAGGACTTTCATAACACCTTAGCTGTTATATTATAATGACATATCTAATATCTGGATACTTTTTCCCAAATGAATTCAAATGATTATCTTGGAAACTGTGAATTGATGGATTTTTGCCAGAATATGTGAATAATAATTCAGCATTTATGTCTAATATTGCAGTTTGTCCCCATGACATTGTGCTACACAGACCAAATAATAACTTTATACGTACTTACACCTTTTCTTCAGAAATTAGAAGTTCAGAAGACTAATTCTACTGGCAGATAAGAGTGATGATGTTGTCATATATATAAAAGTATATAATATAGTGTATAATGAAGCAGTTGTACCTGTGCAGGCTCCTGATGCTCCTTGAAGCAGCAGGAAAACGAGTGCCGTGCCGGCTGAAGAGAGTCTCATGGTGCCGGTTCACCTGTGTTTTGTCCTCCTGCTGTGGAAGTCTGTGCCACCGCTCTAATGAAAGGCCTCGGGATGCCTCATATCCTCCATATCTACCCACTCTATCCCATCACTTCGCCTCTCGTCCGCTATCCAAACCTTGTTAGTGTCACTCGGCTCACCCGGGCGTATCCGTCAGCTTCTGACGCCACTCCTCCTCCCGCGTTCAATACGGCAGACGCTCTCCGAGATAAATGGGAGCCCGAAAGACTGCAGGAATAAAGAAAGCTAGCGACCGGATCGTATATCACGTCTGAGTTATCATTTAATTAAGTAGCACGCCAACACGGGGGCCAGTGTGTTACAGTGATTTAGCACAATTAAGAGACTGTTAGGCGAGAGTGTCGACTAACGACAGTGGCGTCTCAGCATTAAATGTCCTTGAAAGAGTATTTTACTTTCTTCATGGTGGGATCCCAAAATACTGAAGGCTTTCACGGTTGAAAGGAAGTTGTTTAATCAGTTAAAATTGTATTTGCCAGGACAATCCCTGCCATGTGACAGAAAATGTATTTAATGTTAATGTGTTGCTATAACCGTCTCCACGCTGCTTGGAAGGCGATAAAACCTGGTTTGCAGTCCGTTTAGTGTTCAAAGCGTCCCGATCCAGTCAAAACCATACATCTCCAAAATGTTTAATTATTATACTTTTTTTTTTTCCAGATAATATGAAAGATAAACTTTTCCTTCAGGAGCTAAGAGAATTATCTTACCTCTAACCAAAATAAACAGTAAAAGTAGAGGAAAGGCGTACAGGATGGCAACAATATCAAAAAATGACAAAAAGTTTACGGACATGTGTATCCATATACATTTGGTAGCAGTTTATTCTCAGTGTAATACCAAATTAAACCCGATTTACAAGCACCTTGAAATGAAAGTGACTTTCTATTCATTAAAATCAAATGGAAAATGTTCCTTTTCCTTTGAGTAACGGCAGCAGTTTCCACTCTTTATGAACTCTCACATCAAGATAAGATGGCAACATATAACTGTATGACTGAATGATTGCTAACGTACAGAAACATCGAAGATTTACCGTCAAATTCCATCCCAAACGGCTTTAAAATTCTGATGCCAAACTTCTGAACATCAAACACAAATTTTGTTAAAATTTTAATAAATTGGCCGATATTCATATTTACTTTACAGTTTAATTACAACTTTCGGTGTTTCCCCAACCATTGTCTGAAAGAAACGAAATATATTTATCTAATCAACCCACTTCTAAGAACCGCCTTTTTCGGACGGACGTCATCTCTAGCAGTAATTTCAATGTCAGATTCTTAAAAAGTGGATATTCTATAACATATCGGCCAGACTTGTATATCTGCAGTAAGGTTAATATTGACGAGTTAAAGTGGGCTCTAATTGGCACCTCGAGAATTACACCTGTGTTAATAGAAGAGTCACAGTAGGAGTCATTTTGTGCCGTATTCTATGGCAAAATGATATGCTTATTCTAATCTATAAAGACATTAAATGAATAATTGTATTTGTCATACAAATCATTTTTCAAGTCTGTTTGTGTGTATGTTTGTAAGCGCACGTCATAGCAGTCTTTATAATTACATCCATAAAATACGTGGAGTGATTTTTCATGAATTCAGAAATGTGAAAAGGCAGCTTCCTGTTCGGTTTGTGACTCTTTTCCCTTCCATCACGCACAAAAACAATCAGCTTAAAGGCTTTTATTCCATTTCAAAAAGAACAGACAGAATCATCAGGAGATCACATTCATATTCACAACAAAGTGAACACAGAGCCTTGAACTTCACCTCACACAGATGGCAAACAAAGCACTCAACGAGGCATTGATCTTCAGCTCGGTTGCATAACATCATGTAACCAGATCCACTTGGAAGGAGACGTTGGCAGATTGTGTCAAAATCACATTAATATGGATCACCGCCGAGCTTTTTTCCATGACGCTCTTCTGATATTCTAGTCAAGACTATTATGAAAACCGACAGGGGAGTAAAGACACAGCAGCTGAGCTTTGAATGGGGTTTTTTTTTTTTCGTTATTGATCTATTTTGTGGTAGTAAGAATGGAGATTAAATTATAAATACAATATCATAACATCACACGGGCTCATCGCCGAGCTGCTTCATTACACAATATCTGAGTTTATCTTCACTGCCGGGAATTCATGAAAAACAGACTCTGAACTACAAAGAGTCGTGAAAAACAGACTCTTTGTAGTTCTTAGTCGATTAGTATCCATTATAAACCAAAAGCTGAGATCTGGGAACACAAAGGAATAAGTTAGATGGGAAAACTTATTTGGAAGATCAAATAAAGGCAAATTGTCGCAATCAAAATGACAAAAATCGGAGGTAAATTTAACGATAGAGTATATATTTTTTTTTCATTCAAATTTTTATTGAAATTGAAATTTAAAAAAAAGTACATTATAAAGGACAATATATCTATATACATCATTTTCTTTTTCCTTTGAAAAAAATGTAAATAATAAAAAAAATTATAATAAATTATAATTATATATATATATATATATATATATATATATATATACACACACATATATACATACATAATTACATTCATACACACATACGTATACACATACAAACACATACATACATACAGTATATTTTAAGAGCATTGGTTAAATATTGGCACACAGTATAAAGTGTATCCTGTCATTTTAAATGAATCTGGTAAACACGATAGGCGAGAGAGGGCTTTCCGAGTACACATGGTTGCGTCTGCAGTCAGGCGAAGCTCCAGCTGGCCCAGAGCGACAGCAGCGTGGCCACGTACGAGGCCAGGACCAGCAGGTAAAAGCGGAACAGGAAGACGTCGAGCTTGGAGCAGAGGGCCAGCCATTCGGCCTGAGCCGAGGACTCGCCGTCCTCCTGGGACAAGGCCAGGTGGAGGGAAACCAGCTCCCGGAGGAGCCAGTCCAGCCCAGACGGAGCGTCCTGGATCTCATTCAGGGACAGCAGATCCTCCTCCAGGGAGGTCTCCAGCTCGTAATCTAGGGAGAAGAGAGATCTGGTCTGAGACGTGGCCAGTCGGCGTAGATTTTCTCTGATTCAATGCGACATTGCACAACAAACTGCTCCATTTTTAATAATTATTTTTTTAGGAGAGTTTTACAAATATCTTCTGTTTAAAAAGCAGAATTACAAAATAAATTAATTTCATAACGTGAAGCCAAGAACTGGTTGCACAGATTCATGGTCCATCAGGTACACATTTCACCTTTCCCATCCGTTGTTGAAAAAGCCTTCGTGTAACCATGACAACATTGGCGGCGTCTGAATTAGTTCTAAATATCAAAGTTTAAATTTAGACTCCGGTGACGACATCTTCGTAGCTCACCTCCGGACGCGTTGATGTGATCGAGGGTCTTCACGGAGGTGACGGCGCTCTCCGTGAAGCTGTGAGCGGCTGAGCCGTACTTGTCCAGCAGGCAGGCCGACACGGACATTTGCCTGACCTCCTTCTCGCCGTGGTGGAGCAGCTTCACCACCAGGATGGACTTGGTCAGGCTGAGCATCAGCAGGGCCATGCACACGGCGAAGAACGCGCCTGGTCGGAGATGGGAGGGCAGACGGAGGAGCACTGATTACTTGTTGCACTGCAGCGATGATGCGATCGATAACCAGAGGAGGGCATAATTGGGGAGATCAACCCCGATCTGTCTGTGATCCATCATAGTTTTACCTCTGGCTCTGTTTTCATGCAACGAGGGTGATAAATCGAGGTCCTAATATATTAATACTTATGTTTAAAATGTTTAACATGCAAAAATAGGAGAACATTTTAAGAAATTAAACAATTATATTGGCAGTTATTTAAGCGTACAGGCAATTTATCTAAAAAATAGGAGTAAACTTTGATGAAGTTGAGTGTTATGATTGGCCATGGTTTAAGAGGAGCACATTTATTCAGAGTTAATGTCCTTCTAAGACTTGGCCTCATTTCTTTTTATCCCTTTCATCCCTTTTATACTATTGGACGTTCATAAACTAGGCCGGCTGGTAAACAGTATGCTCTGCTGGGGTTTATTGATGTCACTCTAAAGGAACTCACACAGGAGCATTTAGGAATTGATGTCACATCATAAAGGAATCGTGCATTGGCGATAATAAAAACAGGACAATAGTACATTATAGTAGATATAAAAATTTGGGGTATAAAATAAAGCAAAACATTAGGGTTAAAATACATATTTATATATCGAAATGATCTAAACAAAAATCCTAAAACCCACCTATGAGTGGCGTTCGGACTGCCGTTGCAGGCAGGTCATCCGTCAGGTTGACCCTGAAGACGGTGTAGCCCAGCAGGATGCTGATCTTGAAGGCGATGCGGGTCCTGCTGCTCAGAGGCAGGTAGAAGCTGATCACATCCACCAGCATGAGGAAGATACTGGGGATGAGGAGACCCACCACGTACAGCAGGGGGCGCCGGCGGATCAACACCTAAATGAAACGGGTGAGGGGGCTTAGATCTGACATGAGAAAATAACACCATTTATTGAACCACATGCTGGCTCTTGTTTTGCTTTAAGTTTTGCTTCAAACTGATTTTCTTCCACATCCATCAAAAAACCTTTTAATTTGCCACCTTTTAGCGACAAAACCGCCACGACATAACAAATATCTAAACGCTCCGCTATCAGAAAAAGGCCTCTCGCTCCTTCTTAAGAGCTGAATAAATAGCAGCCCTCCCTGCTCCTCCACCTGCGAGCGGCTATGGGGGCCATTTTCCCCTCGCCGCTAACAAGAAGTCCATTGATCAGGCAGCCACTGAGACAGTCTCATTATGGTTGCTCACCCTCCCCTGTCTATCAGCCTCCCTCTCTATCTGTCTCTCTGCACTCGCCAGAAAAACAGCCTCGGTCCTCTCATCATTTGGCATTAGCTCACTAGCCAGATCCATGAAGGTCGCGGCCAATTGCTTTTTACACTTTACAATTCCATGCAGGGGGGGGACTAACCCACAGAGGAGCTACAGTTTAAAGCTCACCATCGATAAGCAATCACGCTGCAGCTACAGGCTCACTTTGCTCACTGTTCCATGATTTTTTCAGGGTTCTTATACGGGTGCTGGAAATCCTTGAGAATGTGATGACATATATAACTGAGAAAAGAGGATCTCCATATTTGAGGGACTGAAAACAGCATTTTCTGTCATTTCTGCATGAAAAATGACTTTTGATGATGAAATAGTTGATTATATTTCTGTGGATCTGTTAGTGGAATTAGTTTTCCTTTCATTCGTGGTCCTTCTGTAAAAAGCTGTCTCCAAACATCATGTTGGTTGTTTAGAGGACAATAACATCTCATTTAATGTGATGAACAAGTGACATCATAAGTAGACTTGAATTGGATACAAATATGTAGTTTACCACAGCTGGAAGGTGCTGGAAAAGCACCTTGAACTGCTTGAAAAGTGCTTGAATTTGACTTTGGAAAAAGGTGTAGGAACCCTGTCTCTTTCTTTGACAGTCCTTAATTAAATCACTGCCTCCGCATTAACGTGGCGGCTGGAGGCGGCGAGGCACGTACGTTGAACTGGATGTGGGCGTAGTCGGTGTCGTCCTGGTGGATCTGCGAGTAGCTGGACGGGACGGACAACAGTTCCCATTCTCCGTCGTTCATGAACTGCCTGTTATCGTTGGCGATGGCCTCGGGGCTCCTCCACAGCGCCAGGTCTATTTCCTTCACTGCCAGCAGGAGAGAGAACGAACCATTAAAAAGGGGAAAGCATCCTCCCATTGAACACATAGATTAAGTCTTTATTATGGATTTTTCATCTGTACTTCACTGCTTATGAGTGGAAGTTTGTAGTGATCACTGAAGTCACTTTGGCCTTTTTAAATGTACGGCAGCAGCCTTCAAATCAGTTTTAGTGTACGCTATATTTAGATTATTATTTACTACCCAACCTTCCATCAGCCCTTTGCAACACAACACTTATAATAGGGTTGTCTTCATAGCCACCGGACTCTGTTGACAAAATATATGCAGAACACGGGGAGTTGCTTCTTAATGCAGAAATGTACCGTCTTGTGGGGCAAGTTGTCTTTAGAAGGGCTCAGGGAATTAGGCTCGGGACACACCTGAGTGGAGCCAGCTGCGGAACGTGAGGCTGCAGTTCTGCTTGTCGAAGGGAAAGGCGTACATCTCCAGGCTGCAGGCCAGGACCACCTGCATGGGTCGGTAGTTCTTCACCGAGCCGGAGGAGTTGACGTACACATAGGGGATCATTAGGGACTTCCCCTCGTCCACTCTGGGGACACACAGTTTATTAGACCGGTCAGGCTGTACGAGTAAGAATGACCAGGTTTATGGGCTCAATTCAAATTGACTTTCAAATCAGATCTTATTAACACGTATAGTTAACATTTTTTGGGGACATAACTCAGTGATTCATGTGCTAATAATGAGAATTTCACGGAATAGTCACGGATTTAAACTGCAGTTTATATACTGGTTTTATGTATGTTCGACTGTCTGTTATTTATCAGCTTGCAGAGACTTGGATCCCAGTTCAAGGTCATCCTGGGAGAACAGTCTTATCTCAGCAGCATGTTGGTAATTACGGGTATTATCTGTAGAAGTTTAATCCTTGTGGAGTAGAAACCTTCCTCTCACAGTCCAAATCTACTGTGTTCATCTATTTTATGTGAGAGTCTGTATGGAATATTTATATCTACATACCTATACGTCTACGTAGCCTTGCTGAGCCAGTTTCAAGTTTGAAAAAAACATTTGAGAATCTGCACTCTGTTAATATTGAAGGACAACTTAACTAAAATGTACATAAATGTGTTTGAAGGGGTATTCTCTTACAGTTCACTAATGATTACATCAGGTATCCAGATGGCATCAGACGACAGCGAGATCTCGTTGATGCCATCAAACTCTTCTGGGTCCCAAACCAGGAACTCGTCTGTCCAGACCTGAAAAAACCAGAGCAGTAAAAGCAAATGTTTAAATGAAAACCCCCTCAGTGTTGCAGAAGTTGTTTAAAGCTCGAGGTAGAAGTTTAGTCACTGAGGGGGGAGTTAATTGGAGCTGTTCTAATTTTAAAGATCTGGATTTTATGGAGGAGAAAATGATTGTCTTTACAGCGAGGAAGAGGCCATTTACCTGTCTGTACCAAATACTCGTAGTTATGCTCTGGGTCTTTCCATCCTGCGGGGAAAAGGAGAAAGTCTTAATAATACTTTTTATATTAACTGTGTAAACATTATATCAGGTCTCTGATCTGTGATTAAATAGTTTGGTACCACGTCGAGGACCGACTGCAGGATGAGGTCTATGTAGATGGTGGTCGTACTGGTCCAGTTGTGAACGGGCCGGACCCCGCAGTCGTACTTCCTGAGGAGGGTCCTGGTCAGCTGGTTCAGAGCTGATCTCTTTGGCTTCTCTGGCACACATTCAGCCAGATGAGCTGAAAGGCAAATCTACATTATTATTATTATTATTATTATTATTAATCATCGGGTGTGAAAAAGCTCCAGGGTCTCCGTGTGGCAATTTAATTTGTGGTAAGTTAAATATCTCATTTGTTTAGTGATAGTGTATAAAGTGCAAAATCCTGTATTGTTTCAGCTCATGTTTTACCTCCAGTTAGTCCAGCCTCGAGGTATAAAGGTTTAAGGATGCATCAGTTGCTCCATGAGTGCATGCTGATGGATAATGTGGAGCGTATTGATCACATTTCTGCATTGAAGGACCTCGAGGGAAATTAAGTTTATACTTTTATTTGTTAGGATTGTTTAAGGAAAACAGAAATGTGTTTGAGAAAAGACTCATCGGAGGATTAACACTGAATCTGTGAGAGCAAATTAAATATCTGGAAACTTTAAAGCCGTAGCTTTATTCTTGATAGGAGTTTACACAATTATGTTTTTATAATCTTTGCATTAATACCCTTAACTTACAAATAAATACTTCATAGTATTCAGAAAAGCTAATTTTCTGGACATTTTTTATTATGTTTTTCAGCAAAAAAAAAAAAAATCAGCTTACCAGAGAACAGCAGCATCAGCCAAATGAGAGACATCAAGCCAAAGCAGAAACCCAAATCCACCTTCCAGATGACAGGTATAATCCAGGTGTCACATCAAAACATCCGTTCTGTTAAAACAAAAATATCCACAGTTTCAAGAGTCGTGGTAGTCGGTGTAGAGGAAGAACAATGAGCGGGGTAGTGCAGACATTTTGGTCGGGCAGATATTGATTTGGTTTCCCACCTCCCGGGTAAGATGATCCCCCTGAAGGTTTGTTTAGAGCCAGTCACATTACAGAGGAGCATAAACACTCTGGTATCTGTTATTTCTAAGGTGTTATCGCTTTGATGAGGTTCCAGTCCACTTTATAAAAAGTATCTCATATTTACAGTTCACCCCAAAGCTCCCTTTAAACTCCCACTTTTGATTTAAACTACACTAGGAGGGAAGAAACTTGTAAAAAATGTAATTTATACATGTTTTACAAGTTTTTTCCCTCCTATATATATATATATATATATATATATGCACAGTTACATACTGTAGCCTATATTCTACTCTACCAGTAAAATATACTTACTTGTACAATGTATATTCTGATGATTATCACCACCATCATCTCCTCTGCTTATATTATTTATATATTTTTATTTAATTATCTATATTATTCTGTTATAAACAACTGTATAGTTATTCATCCTATTTATTTATTTTGTCTGTTGAATGCATTTTATGTTGTAATTGTTTCTTTTTGGCAACGCGTGTTTAAATGCCGTAACAGTAAATCTTTCCGTTATGAATCGAATGGAACCAGCGCTCGCGCGTCAACGTCAGCGGTCGCTCTCGCGCACGCGCGTGTCCTGACAGGTGAGCGCGCGCTCGCAGGCTGCCGGCGGCCGCTGTTGGCGACCGACACAGATGGGGTTGGTTTGACTCGCGAGTCTCGGGGGGCTGAACGCGTCTGTTGGAAAAAAAAACGGGAAGAAACTTCACGTCTTTTTGTTGTTGTTGTTGTTGTTGTTGTTGTTGTTGTTTTCTTCTTCTTTTAATCTGCAATGAGAGACGAACAGACCGAAAATGGAGAAACGTCAACGGAATCGGTGAGGGCAAACGGTGACGTAGAGCAACGTAACAAAGTGGACTAAAACGTTGACACTAACCCGTCTATTGTGCGAAACTCCCGTACTAAAACCATCCGGAATACTACATTTAAACATCGTTTTACGTAAATACTGCGTCATTAACAAAAAAATGACAACACTAACATGTTTTTTTAAGTCGAATTCAAACTTTGCATATAAGCTAAATGACGTGGCTTATTAGCGTTAGCTAGAAGTTCATTGTTATTTTATAGTGCTTTCCTAAACTACTGTCAAAACAATAAAATAACCAGCTTTAAACAAATCTGTTGTCTCATAGGGGCAATGACTCATCCGTGACACATTAATTACACAACCACTTTATTCTGGGGTGTTGTTTTGCAACTGTTTTATTTGGTATTGACATAAGAGGTGTGTGTGTGTGTGTGTGCGTGCCCGTGTGCTCGTGCATGTGAGAGAGCGACCCAGTGCTTTTGTCACTCAGGTCTGATGGCATGCTGAGTGGAATGATAAACAGAAGCCTGTGCTATCCATGTCAAGAGGCCTAAAATAGAGACCGGCTGAGAGGGTCTCAGATGGCCCCCCGGACTCCATATAAGTCTGGTCCGCCTGCTCTTGGCTTCCCACGTCCGTGTGTCAGAGATACCCTGACACCTGCTGTTGGGGAGGGGGGGGGGGGGTATTGGTTGGCTTTATATAGCCCCTCTCTCACCCAACAGACTTATGTTTTTTTTTTTGTTCATGTCTGTGTCTATGAGGTCAAAAACATGGCAGCCTCTGTTTACAAATGGTGGATAACAACATGTTTGATGTGGCAAAATATTATACACAAAGTCACATTTAAAAAAAAATGTTGGCGACCATACATGGTCCCGCCCACCAGCACCTCTGAAGTGTAAAACGTGAGGAATTGGTCCTTTATATGTTGCATATGAGAGCAGGATCAATACCCTCATCCAACTCTGGCTTTGTTTGGTGGAGCATTGATCCAGCTGACATGTGGAGCACATAATAGGGCATGACAATGTTGGCATGTGTCCTCCATATATATATATATATATATATACACCCCATGTGTGTCTGCCCACTGTGTCACAGGCTAAAAGTGAGACGTGCACATATCCTCAGGTGCCACATGGACCACGATTTTGTATGTTGGTTAAGGTGGACTGCAATGTGGGACTCTTCCTGGGTCTAAAATTGGGATCTCATGTGGGTCGTATTGGCTAGTTTGATCATTTGAAATTATAAATATACTTTAAATGGTGAAGCAGTGCAAGAAAAATTGTGAAACAAGCAAAAATGAATATGTTAATATGATTAAACCCAGCCTACTTGTGGCAGAGTTTTCCCCAAATGGGAGTGAAATGCAGGTCCATCGCTGACCTAAACTACTCGGTTTGGTAAAGGATGTGTTTGCATGAAGGACCCCACGTTTGACTATTGTTTCCCAAACGTTTTCCTCAGCAGAGCGAAGTCCTGATCAACCAGCTGAGGGAGGTCACTGGCATCCAGGACCCGCAGATCCTCCTCAGAGCCTTGAATGTAAGAACTCCTCATCGTCGGCTATGTTATCGGAGACAAATCTTCGGTGTACGATGAGGTTATTTTGCCACGAAGAAAGCAAGTGAATCTCCTTTTATAGAGCAAGACAAAGGCAATTGTGTAATTTCTCATTTGCTCAACAAATAGAGCTAAACACATTTGCAATTTCCTACAGTATACTGCTAGATTACAACGATTACAGGCTGATTAAGATTACCATCCGACTCTAGTTGGAAAGCAATCAGACTTATCTTTTACCCTCCCTACCTTGATGATAGAAACATGTTCATAAGCCATTTCAGAAATTAGGTTACAGCCAAATCGCCGAGTTCAAATTCCCTTGTCGAGCCTGAGCCGTTGTGCTGTATTAACATGTAAACATTAGCAAGAAGAGAAAAATGTCTTCAAAATGTATAATAATGTGTTTTTGTGGAGAACACGAAGGTCTGAAATGTCACAGGATTTCCATCCATAGAGGCGTTCTGCTGGTTAGCTTTAAAACAAAAAGCAACAACACACATAGCCCCTGCTGTTCTGGTGTAATTAATGTTAAAGAAACACTCTCTTTGATTACATTAAAAGCCCCCCCAGGGTGCCTTGTTTCCACCCCGGTGCATCGCTTATGTTTTGAAACACAACTGCAAACGGAAAGAGAAAAAAAAATCCCGAGGAGCTTTGAGTTAATAGGAACCTCATAAAAGTGATAATTGACAAAAGCGTACAATAAACAGTCTGGCCGACTGCGGTGCAGGCATCGTCCCAAACCTGTTGCACCAGGGGGCAGATAGAGAAACAGCAGGAGCTCACAGGTTGGGGGGGGGGCACATGCCTTTTTACATTTATGAATATTCAGCATTTTGCTTTTCACATTTCTTAATTGTGTGTTCTGTGGTGTATTGAATGTCCTCGTCTCCCCTCTCTTTAAGGCCAGCGAGGGGGACGTCGGACATGCGGTTGGTCTGCTGACCACCCGGTCTGTGGAGGTCCAGGATCCTGGAGAACCACAGCAGTTGGAGGACTCTGCAGAGGCCTGGCAGGGCCAGAAAGGTACACTGGGTTTTCACACGACAAGTCGGACGCAGATTTCCCTCCATTTAGCGTCTGATGTGGATTCAGATGCTTTGTTTGAAGAATACTGAAGCTTTAAGGGTTTAAAGGCGTGACTTCTGGCCTTCAAACGGAGGTGTCTGTTATTTAAAAATCTGGTTTCTGGTTCTGATTCGGAGGGTCAAGCGTATCCTTTATACGTGTTCTCCAGAATGTCACCAAAGAAGAGTACCGTTAGTCAACAGAATGGGACTTATTTTATGAAGAGTCTGTTATGCCCATATATTGATTACAGTCTAAACTGTTTAATGAGAATTGTGGGATCTTGCTGTCAGGACTTCCTAAAGATGAACTGCAGACGGCCATCGAACTCAGCCTGCAGGAGTCCCACCATGCCCAGGAGGAGGAGAGAGAATTCAATAGGTAAGAACCTCCTGTTTATATATAAAGTTTGGACTGTGATTTTTTTATTTTTATTTATTAAATGCTGACTTGAAGGAATGAAAAAGGAAACAGTGAAAGTTTTAAATCATTCTCTGCGACATCTCAATAGTTGCTGAATGGATTTGAACTCCTGATTTTTCCAGTTAAGAGTGGAAGGTGTAAAACAAGACTTTGACAGACTTTAGGGGGATTTTTACCTTCTAACTTATCTTATTAATATCTAATAAGTCAACATCTGCACGGGGCAGGAAGTCTGACCGTGTCAACCTGTGTTTAATGGAGTAATCAGTGTATTTGATGTGCTGCAGGGCTCTGGAGGCCAGCGCAGAGGAGAACGCAGCGAGAATGAAGAGGAAGCGATGCGAAGCCCAGAGCGAGATATGCAGTCCTGGAGACTGGATCCGCCAGGAGGACTGGCCCGTCGGGATCCGCAACGTCGGCAACACCTGCTGGTTCAGTGCCGTGATCCAGGTGAGACATAATGGTTTTTAAACTGAGAGATCTCCCGGAAAGGAGAGATGAAGGTGTGGGTTTTCTGCTAAACGCCAAGATGTTTTCTCCGAGCTGTTTAATTGCATCACGACTCCATCCCGGACTGGATTTGTTCGGGCGGCGTGTATCAGGTTGCTCGGCTGGAAACAGGAGCACCCTCATTCAGATGCACCAGGCTGTGTGGATAATTAAATAGCAAGTGATATGATGATGGAGCGGACTTCCTCGCATGAGCCTGGAACGGACAGAGAAGGAGAGGAGCCGCTGATTGTTTGTCTCTGCTGACGTCCGATACGCCTCGACATCGATTTTAGGAGTCAAACCCCCCGAAGGACAAGGGGGTTATTATCTGGGAGTAGGAATTAGAAAATGAAGCAATGTTTGAATACAAACGATACCCTTTTAGTTTAGTTTTGTTTGTTTGTTTTCATGTTTGTTATAATTGAACCGATTGTTGAAAATCCGACGTTTTTTCCTCCTCCTGATAGAGCAGCCTCTCTTTAAAAAGTAATCACGCTATCAGATTGAAGCTGAGTGACCATGATTCAGTCGTCTGCTCATATTCCCTCTATTATCCTTTTGTGGTATAAATTACAGTAAAACCCAGATAAGCCGTAATTGAATTTCCCCTCCTCTCAAATGGAAATATATATCAAGATATTCATAAGTGCTGGGACGGCTCTGAGCAAACCGGCTGGTATTAATGTGTTTAGTTTATCTTGAGGAATGCAATTAGCTTTTAACGAAATAAGGCATTGGTTTATGTGCGGAGGCATTTTTTTTTTAATTATTTTATATTTTAAATACCATAAAATTCATGAAATATATATTTTTTTCTGACCTTGACGGGTCCTCGTGTTCTGGTTTTTAGTCGCTGTTCCACCTGCCGGTGTTCAGGAGGCTGGTGCTGAACTACCATCTGTCTGAGAGGATCCTGGAGAAGTGCAAGAGCCAGTCTGTGAGTTACATCATGCACATGGATATTCTGTTAGTATGAATATAGTACGAGGTTTGACTGTGAGCTTGTGTCGACAGGACAAGAGGAACATCGCCTTCATGCAGGAGCTGCGCTGTCTGTTTGCCCTCATGGTCGGATCCACGCGCCGCTTCGTGGATCCGTCCGCCGCCGTGGAGTTACTACGAGACGCCTTCAGGACCTCCGAGGCCCAGCAGGTACGACGCTGTCTGGTCTCATAATGACAAAAACCATCAAGTAAAGGCTCGCCTGTTGAAGTAGCTAAAGAACATATCTGGCATCACATCGTTTTTTTAGTTAATTCACCGCTTACGAATACAAGCAGATGAAAAGGCTTTTCTTAGCTGTACAACATGTAAACACAAATACATACACAAAGCAAAAGGGGATAAAACTGTAAGAGATTTAAAGGTTAAATAGGATTTCAGAAAATACATAACATCCCTAAGCCTTCATCTTACTTAAATAATTATGCTTTTATGTCATGGTAATGACTTTGTTATTGTTTATTTTACAATTTTTTTCTGTTTCTTTGTATGTTAAAATACAAAAATCACAGCTTTAAGTGGCTTAATGCTTTTATAAAGTGGTAACTACACATTAACACACAGCAACACGCAGCTTGTTGCTGTGTGTTAATGTGTATATGTGTTAAATTGAGCAAGTAATCACAATGAAAAACCACCACCGCCACGTTACAATGTATTTCTGTATACCTTTCTTTTTAATTTTTTCTCCTGTGGTCCCCTCTGTCCCTTCTGCACTCTCTTTTCTGCCCCGTTTATTTTCTAACAAGGTAGTTGTTGATTTAATTTATGTTTTTGGATGATCAACAGAGAGCGACAGATTGCACTTGAACCAAAATATGCAGCATTTGTGAATTCACAGACTGAATCTTGTAAGAGAGACCCTGTGTCGTAGCGGATGTTGTTCCTTTTGTTAAGATACTGCACTTCTGTGACTGAATGGATTCTTTGACCCTGCTGTAACTACAGAGCTAACGTCTTCTCGTTTCAGGATGTCAGTGAGTTTTCCCACAAACTGCTTGACTGGCTCGAGGATGCGTTCCAGCTGGCTGCCAATGAGTACGTTGTACGTCGTT
Organism: Chelidonichthys spinosus; assembly: GCA_029853015.1. Taxonomy (NCBI): domain Eukaryota; kingdom Metazoa; phylum Chordata; class Actinopteri; order Perciformes; family Triglidae; genus Chelidonichthys; species Chelidonichthys spinosus. Next base: position 19,969,793 of record CM056835.1, read on the forward strand.
GTCATCCACTTTGGTTCTTCTCTCCTCAATCTGCAAAATGACATCATGTCCCGTTTGGCTTTCAGCACCGTAGAAGACAAGCAGAAGAACCCCATGGTGCAGCTGTTCTACGGGACCTTCGTGACGGAGAGAAGACACGAGGGTACGCGTTTTCACCCCGGGTGATTATAAACATGAATCCCGTTCTCCATCACTCACCCCCGTGTGATGTCGCCCAGGTAAGACGCTGTGTAACATCGAGCAGTTCGGCCAGTACCCGCTGCAGGTCAACGGCTTCAACAACTTGGACGAATGTCTGGAAGGAGCCATGGTCGAGAAGGAGATCGAGTCGCTGCATTCGGATCACAGCGTCACATCCGGCCGCGAGGTGATCAACATCATCGCTCATCACACGGCTTCTGTGCCTTTTTTTTTTTGTTGTTGTTGCTGCTAATAAGACAGTGGTGTTTTTCTCTCTTGGATGCAGAGATGGTTCAAAAAGTTACCGCCAGTGTTGACCTTCGAACTGTCCAGGTTTGAATTCAACACCCAGCTGGGTCGTCCTGAAAAGATACACAAGAAACTGGAGTTCTCACAGATCATTCATATGGACAGGTGAGTGATCGAGCACATGCATTCAGCTTCACTCGTTCCACGAGGGGAGAAGGAGCTTCTACAGGAGACAAGGAATAACTTTAAACCAGAGATCTTCTCTGGGTCTGGGACCCCTAGAGGGTCCGCAGTGTTACTGCAGGGGTCCCAAAAATGATGTGATCCCATCCAAAATGTAAAATATGCCCAAAAATACACCTTAACATGAATACAACCTATAATAAGCAAATACAAATCTTCCTGTTTCTTTAATATTATGTTGTGAAATTGGGATGTAGAAATGCCAAATTGAATTAAAATGTGAATCTGTCAACATTATTATTTTAATGGCTTGGCATTGCATACATACAGCCCTCCACCGGGTCTCTATCAGCCTTGGGGGTCCCTCCACCGGGTCTCTATAAGCCTTGGGGGTCCTTGGCCTGAAAACGTTTACGACCTCTGCTTTAAACGACCCATTTTCACGAGGATTGGATCAATGTCTCCCCGTACAGATATCTCCACAGAAACATAGAAAAGACCCACGAGAGGAGAGGAGAAGTGAAAAAACTCAAGGAGCAGCTCGCAGCCCTTCAACAGAAACTGGAGTGGTGAGTCTTAAAAGCGGCGGTAACTTTAAATCCTCTCCTCTCTTTGGGAACAGAACCGGTACTTGTGTGTTTTCACAGCTATAAAAGCTACGGCTCCGGACCCACCAAGTATCCCCTCGCCGACATGCTGCAGTTTGTGTTGGAGTTCGCCACCACCAAGCCCACCAGCGTTTCCCCGGCTGAGGATCTGAGACCGGCGTCTCCGACTCCTGCCAGCCCCCCCCTTGGTGAACTCAAAGACAACAGGTGGAGTGTGGAGAGGACAGGAGAGAAGACACCGGCTTTCTTTACAAAACTCAAACAACAACGTTCTTGCTTCCCTCAGTGAACCAGGAGACACGGATTCAGATGCGGGTCCAGTTGCCAGCATCTCCAGCTGCCAGCAGACCCCCATATACAAGCCCTTCACCCAGTGCAGACTGCCCGTGGACTGCCCCCCCCACCCGGCCCCCCACAGCGCCACCAACGAAGAGCTGCACTTCGTGAAGACGTGCCTGCAGCGCTGGAGGACCGAGGTAGAGAACGACATAAACGGTATGTTCCTTTATTAAAGTGAACACGCTGGTTTGTTTGGCTCTTTAGCTGCTAAATGCGCCGCTGTGTTCACTAGTTAGCTGTTAACTCTGTGTGTTGGTCGTGTTGTGGGCCATAAAACCAAAACAATCAGCTCAAAGATGCTCAGATCCTGCAGAGACTGCAGAGTATTTACATGACAAACAGATGGTGCAGAAAGTGTTCAGTCCTCCGCTGCACTTCCTCTCCCACGTGGTCGCACCAAAATACCTGCTATTTAAACAGGAGTAAGTGGTGCAAACGAGTACTTCAGTGGCAAAGTGCTGCACCACAAAAGAGCCCAATACGCTCAGTTTACTGGGATTCCTGAGGAAATGGATTAGAATAAATGTGAAATGTTGATCCACTGATAAACCTTCCTGTTTAAGAGACAAATAATAGGTTAAAGAATTAAAAAAAATATGTCTTATGTGTGTCAGAGCTAAAGGCCAGCATCGACAGGCTCACCCAGATCCTGGAGGGCATGTACTCAGACAACGGTCTCTGCCAGGTGAGGCTTACACTCCCCTTACTCTCTCTGACAATGAGGTTTTACATCTGTCGCCTGAAAACAGGAAGCGAACACATCCCATGAATCAGTCACATCTCAGCATATTTATCTGATATCCAGGCGCCCTACAGACTCCACGCCGTGCTGGTCCACGAAGGCCAGGCGTCAGCGGGCCACTACTGGGCCTACATCTACGACCACGGCAACCAGCGCTGGATGAAGTACAACGACATCAGCATCACCGAGTCGACGTGGGAGGAGCTGGAGCGAGACTCGTTCGGGGGCATGACCAACGCCAGCGCCTACTGCCTGATGTACATCGACGACAGGCTACCCAACCTCATCACAGGTACATCGCTGTGGGTTTACACGAGTAGAACGCCGTATCAGGTGCATGCCATGAGACTTGTTTATTTTGAGGTTTGATTTTCTTGTAAATATACGACTTTATAAACTCATAAATCTGACTCTCCCCCACCACCACCCAGAAGACACAGACCATGAGACGGGCCAGGTCTTACACGGCATGGACTCGCTGCCGTCCGTCCTCAGACGCTACGTCAACGAGGACAACCGCTGGTTCCAGCAGGAGCTCAGAGAATGGGAGGAGCAGTTCTGCCAGACCGCGACCCCACAGGGGGAGTCCACGGCCTCGGCAGAGCCCCCCAACCCCGGTCCGGACGACGTGCCCCACGCGCTGGTTGTTGAGCCGGCTCCTCAGTCGGGACCGGCCGCCGACGAGCCGGACCGGGGAGCTTCTTCAGAGCCCGACCCAGAGCCCCAAGCAGAGAAAGACCCGGAGCCTGAGTCCAGAGAGGAGCCAGAAGGTCTGTTTAATGTTGTATTATTTTTAGATACCCGCGAGATCATAAGAGTCACCTGTTAATATCGTTACAGTTTATGGAAGTCGCATATCTGCCCTCACAGTCCTCCGTCTCTTTTCCACCCCAGAAGAGTCTGAGTTAAGAGCTCCACCCCCACAGAGTCCTGGGGGCCAGCCAGGCGACACCAGCAGCTCCGTCGTCAGCGACGCCCCGGGGCCCGGCCAGAGCTCCGGCTCAGCTGAGAGGGGGCTTCAGTGTCAGGTGGGCATGTCTGTAACACCCCCCCTCCCCCGGGCGAGTCCCTCTGTGCCCTCTGTACAGTATATGGGTCAGTAACTCTAGGCCGTAAAAATAACACGTGTGTACATCTGGGTCAAGGATCGCCTTCCACCACTTAGCATGGCGACGGAGATCCGGGCGGAGCGGCAGGCGGGCGGATAGCGATGCACAGATAAGCTAAAGGTGATTTATTTGATGGTCAATAGCTTGTTCAGAGGCGTATCATGTAATTATCACTTTGGTGGGAATCGTCAGTCACCTCGAATTGATTATTAAACCATGACGTTGCATCTCTAGTTAGGATTTAAACAGAATGAGAATCAAAGCTTTCACAATTCCTATTTGTATGATACAGTTGATTTGCTGCATAACTTATACAAAATGTGGAGAGATTGCCCAAAAAATTAAAATTAATAGTCGATTATAGACTTAGAAAATTGGAAACTTAGCAAAAAATTACAGAGGAGGGTAATATTCAGAAAAATATTCACAAAAATATTTACGAGGAAAAAAATCACAAAATTTACGAAAGAAAAAAAGTAATACATTTTTTTTGTTTTCTACCGAATAGACCCGATTCACAATGTCTCTTCAAAATCTGGATCTGGATCATTAATATTTCCTTAATGCTTAATCCGATTGCAAACCGGGCGAAGTGAATTTTTCTTTCTTGCAAATGTATGATTTTATAATCTCAGAAAATATATATATTTTTTTAAATCTTGTACATTTTTAATAATCACAGAAAAGAGAGTTTTTCCCACCGGCTCCATAATTGTTTATTTTTGCCTAAAATTAACCTACGACCGTCCTCTGTCAACAAAAACTGATTAAAACCTTCAGGATTATCAGCTTTTTATTGTAAGAAGCTCCATTAGAACATAAACTAATTTCATTAAGGTAATAACTTCATGTACATGTAAGCGAATATTACTCCCCGAGTGTGTTTCCAGCCTGCCTGCTCGCCCACCTGCCTCTAAATATAATAAGATCAACCTTTCACTGGATACAAGAAGCTATTTTCACTTTAACACACACTCCTGAGCCAATTTGTCCAGCGTTTAGAGTGCAGGGTGGGTTTTAAAAATAGAAACACGTGCTCCATGACTTCACAGATGTTTAGAATGCATACAGATGTGCAGAAAATGGTGCACGTCAACATGGATGCACAACATGCAAACGTCCAGAACAGGAGAAGCAGAAATGCATGGTGATGCTCGTCTTGTTAAATCCTTCTCTGCCAGACTCCGAGCCCCGGAGCAGAGCTCGGTAACCCGGCACCGTCTGACCTCCGTGTGGAGGAGGAGGATGAACCGGCACCGGGTCCTGAAGGCGAGCCAGAGGCCTCCAGAGAGGCTCCCGGCCCTGAAGCGAGGCAGCAGGAAGAGGAGGATGAGGAGCAGCAGCAGCAGCAGCAGGTCCGGTCCGACAGACTGAGAACGAGGTCTCGGAGGTAGAGATCCCCAACGTGGGCCGGATCATGGTGAGAGCTGATGCTGACGGATACAACGAAGAGGTGAGTGATCGTCATGATGTGGTGTTAATGTCCAGTTACTGAGGAAATCTGAGGATTAATGCAGATGACTTATTACTTATTATATACATGGTTCATACAGGTGCTGGAAATCCTTGTAAAACACTTGAATTTTCATTGAAGTGATTTAATTTAGAATAAAGTGCTTGAAATGTCTGTTCTATGTGATGACATATATAACAGAGAAAAGCAGATCTCCATATTTGAGGGACTGAAAACAGCATTTCCTGACATTTCTTTATGAAAAATGACTTTTGATGATGAACAGATGATGAAAATAGTTGTTTATCGGACAATAACATCTCATTTAATGTGATGAACAAGTGCCATAATAAGTAATCTGAATACTGACCATTGGATTGATACAAATGTGGAGTTTACCACAGCTGGAAGGTGCTGGAAAAGCATGGAAATGCACCTTGAAATGCTTGAATTGGACTTTGGAAAAGGTGTAGGACCCCTGTATATATGAACACTTAAGGTGTGAGTGCTATTTTTAAACTTTTAAACATGGTTTACATTCGTGACACCACCTGATTGATAAATAAAGTTTGACCACTGAAACAGACCTACTGAAGATTGACTGCTTTTTGTAGCACATTTGAAATGTGGTGCAGCCATTCAGACATCATGATCACCTGTTTGCTGTCCAGTGTTCATAATCTCTGGCTCCTCCTCTTTCCCCAGATGATGCTGACTCCGGCCATGCAGGGCGTCATCCTCGCCATCGCCAAGGCCAGACAGACGTTCGATAAGGAAGGCCCCGAGGCCGGCCTCATCAAGGTGTGGAGCTCTCACATCAACTCTCACATCCACTCTACCATCAACTTCTTTCCTGAAATAGCTCTGTCACATTTAACCTGCTTCCTTCAAATTAAGAGTCTTTTTTTAATTTCCCATATTTATTAGAATCAAGAACACACAATTTTCCCCCTAATTTCCTTGATTCCTAAAAGCGAACATCCTCCACATTTTAATACCAACACATGAAGCATTTTTCTTATTAGTCGCCGTGACATCACATCAAAGTCCTCTTCTTTAGTCCGTCCACCGTGAGCTGAAGTTAGAAACACATACTCTTCTCACCGTTCCCTCAGGCCTTCCACGAGGAGTATTCCCGGCTGTTCGAGCTCTCCCAGGAGGAGACCACGCCCCAGGAGGACGCCCGTCTGCAGCACGCTCTGGTCTACTTCTTCCAGAACAAGGCGCCCAACCGCATCATCGAGAGGACGCTGCTGGAGCAGTTCACCGACCGCAACCTGAGCTTTGACGAGAGGTACGGACCGACGTTGGGTTTTTCCAAAAGTCAGGAATGTGAGAATACAGATCAGTGCAGCGTTGGTACAGGTGCTGGAAAAAGCATGGAAATGCACCTTGAAATGCTTGACAAGTGCTTGAATTTGACCCTGGAACCCTGTAAGCTTTTGTTTGGCATGTCATTCTGTTTTTAAGTCGGGTATTTCTGGCTGGTTGCGTGTGGAGATCAGGCTTCACTCATATTATCAGTGTAATATTTATAGAACTACATACGTGTGAGATCCAAACTTTTATCACATTTTGTTTCTTATAGAATACACTTTAATCTATTTTTTTTAGTGTGATGACGTCCTAAAATGTGAAAATCTTTATATAAACCCTTTATTTGAAAACCTAAATAGAAGCCTGGAAAATAAAAATAAGTCCATCCAGTCCAGCCCTGTTTATAATATATTATTAGAATAAGTTGTGAGGCTGAAAGCGTTAGAAGACGTGATGGATGGATTTAAAAACAGACGGTTCTGTTTAACAGACTGAGTAACTCATAAACTGTTGCTTTATTCTGATCATAAGATCTCAGTACAGCATGCATATACCGCCATCTAGTGTCCAGAACAGAGCACTGCAGCACGGTGGGACTGTTCCTTTATCAATCCTGAAATAAAGTAAGATGAGATAGAAAACTTGAGATAGAAAAAAGCTAAAAAGTAAAATATACATTCATTAAAAATGAGTCAACTAAAATAGAAAAAGTAATATTGACTATATATGATATTATATGTGATGTATGGAAAGCCATCATGATGTCCCGTCTGTGTGTGCAGAGCCATCAGTATCATGAGGGAAGCCCGGACCAAGCTGCGCCTCATCAAGCCCGAGGACATGGACATGGAGGAGTACCTGGTGGGCCCGCTTCCGTCAGAAACGTGTTCAGACAATTAAATAAATAACAGGAAGTAACTGTTGGTTTTTATTGTGTGTTTTCACAGCAGTGGCACAACGACTACCGGCTGTTCAGGACGGTGTTCGTCTACCTGCTGACCGGACTGGAGCACTACCAGCACGGGAAGTAGGTGATCAATATCAGTGTCAGCAGTTTCATCCACGTGTTGCACCAAAGATAAAGAGACCAAGAAAGGAGACGTAGTTAGGGGAGGGCGAACAATAGATTCATGTAAAAGTGGTATTCATATATCTCTGTGCTTTCTAGTTGTGTAATATTTTATTTCTGTAGGACACTTTCTAAATTCATTTATTTTTAATTTATTTCTTTTTAAGCATGAATTAATGTAACCTTTGGTTTTAGGTTTGTGTTTTTACATTATTGTAAAGAAGTTCAGCCGGTTCATCAAGGAAACTCATTGTTCATTGTTCATGCAGCAGTGTTTCTACATATACATAAACACACACATATATATATATATATATATATATATTTATGTATATATATATATATATATATTTATGTATATATATATTTATGTATTGATGTATATTTCAGGACGCGGGAGGCGCTGATCTTCCTGGCTCACGCCTACGAGACCAACGCCGCCCTGCTGAAGAACGGGGAGAAACGCGGCGTGGACCCGTCGCTCATCGCCGTTTACAGGAGGAAATGTCTCACTGTGAGTCCGACAGACAGCAGGACAGACAGCAGGACAGTACGACAGACAGCAGGACAGGACGACAGACAGCAGGACAGGATGACAGACAGTATGACAGACAGCAGGACAGTACGACAGACAGCAGGACAGGACGACAGACAGCAGGACAGGATGACAGACAGTATGACAGACAGCAGGACAGTACGACAGACAGCAGGACAGGACGACAGACAGCAGGACAGGACGACAGACAGCAGGACAGGATGACAGACAGTATGACAGACAGCAGGACAGTACGACAGACAGCAGGACAGGACGACAGACAGCAGGACAGGATGACAGACAGTATGACAGACAGCAGGACAGTACGACAGACAGCAGGACAGACAGCAGGACAGTACGACAGACAGCAGGACAGGACAACAGACAATATGACAGACAGCAGGACAGTACGACAGACAGTATGACAGACAGTACGACAGACAGCAGGACAGACAGCAGGACAGTACGACAGACAGCAGGACAGACAGCAGGACAGTACGACAGACAGCAGGACAGGACAACAGACAATATGACAGACAGCAGGACAGGATGACAGACAGTATGACAGACAGCTGGACAGGATGACAGACAGCAGGACAGACAGCAGGACAGTACGACAGACAGTATGACAGACAGCAGGACAGACAGCAGGACAGTACGACAGACAGCAGGACAGGACGACAGACAGCAGGACAGACAGCAGGACAGTACGACAGACAGCAGGACAGTATGACAGACAGTAGGACAGACAGCAGGACAGACAGCAGGACAGTATGACAGACAGCAGGACAGTATGGCAGACAGCAGGACAGGACGACAGACAGCAGGACAGTATGACAGACAGCAGGACAGTATGGCAGACAGTAGGACAGACAGCAGGACAGACAGCAGGACAGTATGACAGACAATATGACAGACAGCAGGACAGTACGACAGACAGCAGGACAGTATGGCAGACAGTAAGACAGACAGCAGGACAGACAGCAGGACAGTATGACAGACAGCAGGACAGTACGACAGACAGCAGGACAGGACGACAGACAGCAGGACAGTACAACAGACAGCAGGACAGTATGACAGACAGTAGGACAGACAGCAGGACAGTACGACAGACAGCAGACAGACAGCAGGACAGTACAACAGACAGCAGGACAGTATGACAGACAATATGACAGACAGTACTTCAGACAGGACAACAGACAGTATGACAGACAGTACTTCAGACAGGACAACAGACAGTATGACAGACAGTACTTCAGACAGTATGACAGACAGGACAACAGACAGTACTTCAGACAGGACAACAGACAGTATGACAGACAGTACTTCAGACAGTATGACAGACAGGACAACAGACAGTATGACAGACAGTACTTCAGACAGTATGACAGACAGGACAACAGACAGTATGACAGACAGTACTTCAGACAGTATGACAGACAGTATGAGAGTATATTATTGTGAAACTTGGCGGCTCGGAGCTCCTTAAAAGTTAGAATAACAATAAAAAAAAGTTATTTGAAAAAGAAGTTTCAACGTAACTTTCATGGTTTTATGATGTTTTATGATGAAACACTGGGACGATAACTGTTACTCTCTCCTCCTCTTCCTCCTCCTCATCTTCCTCCTCCTCATCTTTCTCCCCTCCTCCACCTCCCCCTACTGCTCCTCCTCCTCCATCTCCTCCTCTTACTTCTCATCTTCCTCCTCCACCTCCTCCTCATCTTCCTCCTCCCCCACCCCCTCCTCCTCTTCCGTCTCCTCATCTTCCTCCTCCCCCACCTCCTCCTCCTCTTCCGTCTCCTCATCTTCCTCCTCCTCCATCTCCTCTCCTTCCTCCCCCTCCTCCTCCTCCCCCTCATCCAGGCGTTGAATGAGAACGCGTCGCGTCTGTTCTGCAGCGGCGAGGAGAGCAGCGTGGAGGAGGGCATGGCCATCATGGACGAGGCCGTCATCCCGTCCCTCCACCTGATGAGCCGAGACCCGGCTCTTTGCCGGGAGGACCGGGACGCCACGGAGAGCATCCGCAGCCACTGGTGCTGCTGCCTGGGCCGGGACATGGAGGGTGGGTTCCATTAAAAACACCCTGTATACAGTGTATACATGTAGGTTTACATAAAGCACGATGGCGACACCCTGTGGCCAGATGGGGGAACTACACAACGATGTCCACACACAGCAGGGAGACACTATGAACGTAACAAAGGCCTCTTATACACCCATATCACCGCTAACAGACATGAATATAATGAATTATTATTAATTTAAACACCCACTCTCCTCCCTTTTTGTTTTCAGCCTCGTTGCAGGTGAAGCTGGGGGAGTTTCTGCCCCGGGTTCTGGACGGCTCCGCTGAGACGGTGGTACTCAAAGACCCGCCCAAAGTCCAGGTCGGACAGGCCCACGACCTGTGCAGCCGCCTGGCCGCTGTCATGGAGTCCATCCACAGCACCTCCATAGTCAGTGTTAAGTAAAGCCCCCCCCCCCCCCTTTGAAAGAATGGAACAGCCTCCTCAAACCCCTTTTATCTGACCTGCAAGCAACTTGACCGCCGGCTTGTTGAGACGACACATGAATTCACTTTATCCACTAGTTTAACATTAACATGCATATCATTATAACAAAAGTCTTCAAAGCTTCTGTAAATGATGAAAGTAGATCCTTCCTCCACGTCCGTCTCCTGCCTGTCTTCACCTCAAAGCAGCAGCTGAAGACCAGCAGACTCTCTTGGTCCTCATTCAGAGCATTAATGACTGTCAAGGCCAGTTATTGCATTAAGAAGAGGCTCTGATCGTTTCCCTTTAAAAACTAGAGAGAACTGTAAAGGTTAAAGGTCGAACCTGCAAATTAAACACATCAGTAGGAGAAACAGAAGCTTGAAACTCTGAGGGCTTTAAAAGAAAAACACAGGATTTGTACTGCGTAGGTAACACATTTTTTTTATTTGTTTTGTATTCATTTCACTTTTCCTAAAGAGGAAATTGTATATGTAGGTGAAACTAGATGAGAAAGCTCTCCACGTTGTCCTCTTCTCCCCTTTTGAAGGGGTTTCTTTGAAAAAACCATGTCGACCCTTTGAAAGGAAACACATGGAACGAGAGACGAAGTCCTTTCTCTTTTCTTTTTTCTTGCAACGTAGTTTTAAGAATGAATCCTGCTGATTTCACACGTGAATGTTTTGAATACGCTTGTCTGCCACTTTCTCCTCCACCGTCTTCACTTGTGTAGCCGGCAAAAAAAACTGTATGAGGAATAAAAAAGTGAAAGAGACCTTTTTGTTCATGTTTTTTTTTAAATTTTACACCTTCAAGTAATGAGAGACTAATGCGTTGCTTCCAGCCTTATCCATGAACACATAACACTATTTTCTGACACCCAGCTGGTTAATTTTATACTTATTAGGCCATGAGTAATTGTTTATTTTCTTTTTCTTCCTCTTAAGCCCTTTTTTTTATCTGTTTAATACTTTACCACAATAATGTGTTTATTTTTTTTTTTTTTTTTTTAGTGTCAATCAAGTTTTAATGCACATCAAAGATGCACTTATACTCAGATTAAGAAGACGATACCTTCGAGTCTTGGTGGGATTAAACTCTGGTTTCCACTCGTCTGCGTTATCGCTCCTTCTGAATGTGAGGAATGTGGCGACGCATAAAGTAAAAAAACAAAAATTCTATCTGTAGAGCACCTTTCAACAACAGGGCAATTCAAAGTGCTTTACATAAAACATTAAAAACATTGCAGAAAAACATTAAAACAAGGAAATAAAATTAAAATAATAATTCCAAAAACATTTAAAAAAAATGTTTTTGTTCTTCTGAGTTTAAAGACCTGGGACAAGCAAGACACGGGAATGTTGAACCGGTTATTCAGAGCTAGAGGTAAATATAAGGATGCATCGCAAGCCTTAAACATTTGAGATTTGGCACGGCATCAACATGAACTCACCGTGGGACCCTTTTATAAAAATAGGCCACATCCAAAGTCATACATGGAGATATCTGCAATAATGTTTGACACTGACCTGACACTTTGTCGGTGACATGACTAACTAAACTAATTAAAATATGAAAAAAATTAAAATTATTATGCGACTGACATTATACAATAATGTCATAATTTTAGGGGGGGATATTTTATTTGAACTGTAATGCCAACTAATAATAATAATAATAATAAACAAATAAATGTAGTGGAGTAAAAACCACAATACTTGGCTCCTGTAGTGGAGAACATAGTAATAATAATTTTCAATTGTGATTAATTAAATCATGATATAAATTAAACAAGAACTCCCTTCATGAAAAAATGAAAAATATTGATCTTTCATAATTTTATTGCAGTTTAAATTTTAAAATAAATCTTGTAGTTAACAGTACCGATGTAACTTTTTAACAGGGCTTAAGGGTTAAAGGTATTTAAAGACACTTTACATTTAAATAAATACAATTAAAAAACATCACAGTTATTGTCACAGGTTAAAAAACACACACAATAAAAGCAGTTCTATAGTCAAGTACCTCGTGACTGTATTTTAATACAGTACTTGAGTAAAGCTGCGTTACATTTATGCTCACAACTTCATTTTGACATTTCTCTCAATGCGCTTTTATTTTGAAGACACAACACTCCCAACCGGAACCGCTCTTCCTAACGGCTAGCTTCACCATCTCACCTGCCTCCGGTCTCTCCGGTCTCTCCGCGGCGCAAACGGGCCCCAGACACGGAGCTGATACCTGGCGAGCTCACGGGAGAGCGGAACATGGCGGGGAGGACTTTAACGTCTACAGGCCGAAGCTCGACCGCTGGACGCTGAACGGAGACGATTTAGTTTGTTGACAACCGAGAATCCGGAGACCGGAAGTTCAAACCAAAAACACTCGTTCATTTTTAATCGACGTGTTGCGGCTTGAAGAGGAAGACTTCCTCCGAGGTAAAGAGTTTGCATAATCCTCACCAAAGGCTCTTCAGTCAGGTAAGATGGGCAGAAAAAAACAAGTGACCGATCGGTTCGATTAGAAATCGTATTGATTAGCTAGCTAACTACAGCGGCTATAGCTAGCAGGTGTTGCCTTTTCCTTAAACTTTTATTGATTCACTCTTTGACGAAGCGGAGGTTAATTTCTAATGATTTTTTTGAGAGTACCGCTAGCTGTGCTCTCTTCTGGCTTGCTTGATTTAAAATAAATTCGCTTTCTCGGGCTAAACTCGTGTAAACGGATCCTGCTAAGTTAACCAGCGAGCTAAATATACCCGGAGGCGAAGTAAAGGTGCACTCAGCAGATCCTGCAGCATCAGTGTGGGGGGGTCACAGCAGGTCTCGGGGTCCAAGTGGGTTAGTCTACATTTATTTTAATTTTATGCAATTACTTGAAGCGTTGCATTATTTAAAGTTGTGACCAACAGCTAACTTTGTGCTCGGGATTTTATTTTGAAAGGTATCATAATAACACTGGACTTGGTTTTTTTGTTGTTGTTTTTTTAAAGTAGAAAAAGTGTATTTTTGTTTCTATTAAAACGTAATAGGAGCTGCAGTGTTCATATGCTGATATTGGAAATCCTTGAAAAATGTTAGTATGTAGTGTGTGTGTTTTCAAGGTTTGAAAGGTGCTTGGATTTAGAATAAAGTGCTTGAAAGTGCTTGAAATGTCTATGTGATGACATCTATATGATATAACACAGAGAAAAGAAGATCTCCATATTTGAGCGACTGAAAGCAGCATTTCCTGACATTTCTGCCTGAAAAATGACTTTTGATGATGCAAATAGTTGATTATATTTCTGTGGATCTGTTAGTGGAATTAGTTTTCCTTTCATTTGTGGTCCTTCTGTAAAAAGCTGTCTCCAAACATCATGTTGGTTGTTTAAAGGACAATAACATCTCATTTAATGTGATGAACAAGTGTAATAATAAGTAGACTGAATACTGACCATTCGATTGATTCAAATATGGAGTTTACCACAGCTGGAAGGTGCTGGAAAAGCATGGAAATGCACCTGGAAATGCTTGAAAAGTGCTTGACTTTGGAAAAGGTGTTTTTTTTTTTATTTTATTGCCACATTTCCCTTCTATACCCACCAGGCGTTAGTTATGAGCGGGGAGCTGAGCGTGCCGATGGGGTCCCCGGTCCCGGGGGTCTCGGAGCGGCCCCCGGATGGTGCCGGGATGGACTACAGGGACTGGGTGAGGCGCAGCTACCTGGAGCTGGTCAGCTCCAACCACCACTCGGTCCAGGCCCTGTCCTGGAGGAAACTGTACCTGAGCAGGGCCAAGCTGAAGGCCTCCAGCCGGACCTCAGCGCTGCTCTCCGGCTTCGCCATGGTGAGAGGATTCACCCTTTTTGTTTTTAAAGTCCATCCAATGCAGTTTCTTTGCTGCTTTTTCCGCTGACGGGTTTCTGTATATTTCAGTACCGTAAATCTTTCTTAACGTAGATAATCCACCACACGGACCTTCATTTGGAATGTAATTGTGTAACTATACTCGTACTTTTTTGACATACTTTGACTTTTTTTGTGACTTTTCGACATACAATACTGCCTTTTTTCTAGGGATGCACGATAATTATCGGACCGATAATTATCGGCCCGATAATAGGAATTATGACGTCATCCCGATAAATCCGATACAATTATTAATACCTCCGATAATCCGACGATAGGATGTGTGTGTTAAAACAGTGCTACGGGTGGATTGGGATGAGGGACGTTAGTTTTTTTTTAGGCGCCTCCCGTTTAGCATGTGATGTGGTTACTGTGGTATCACAGGTTTCGGAGGAGGGAGTTAATCCACAAATCGAGCGCTCCCTTCTCACGCCAGGTTCACACTGCACGCGGAAGAGCCGCGGCGCAGCGCGCCGCCGAAAATCGCGAGCGATCCGCGCACCCCCCGTTCAGACCAGACGCGTATTTCTCCGCGGCGGTCGACAAGCGCTTCTGCTCAGCTGTTGTTCATTCAGAGCTATTTTTTCCATTAAACCCCATAAAATTAATACACCATGTTTCTGTAACCAAGAAGTTTGTACACTTCTTGTATTTATCCGTTCTCTTTCTCTCGGAGAGAGAGAAAGAGAGAGAGAGAGAGAGAGAGAGAGAGAGAGAGAGAGAGAGAGAGAGAGAGAGAGAGAGAGAGAGAGAGAGAGAGAGACACACAGACAGAGAGTGTGTATGGTATAGACAGTAGTACCGTTGAAATACACATATTTGTTTATCTACTCTTCACATTATATATATATATATATATATATATATATATATATATATATATATATATATATATATATATATATATATATAAAGTCATTTTATTGAAGAGTCAAAACTGTTCTTGGCTTTCTTTTGTTCATAGAATTAACACATTATCATGTCACTGTGATACATCTGGTATGGTGTTTGGTAAAAGGCAAAGCTATGCTAAATCTACCTAAGCTTAGTCATTAGTGTTTTTGACCTGAATTTGATCTGAATATACATTCAAAAACGAATAACAATATTATCGGTTATCGGTATCGGTCCCGAGGAGCAGAAAGTTATCGATATCGGTATCGGCTTCAAAAAATCAATATCGTGCATCCCTACTTTTTTCTGTTGTTTTTTTTCCCAACACACTATGATATGACTTGTTTTTTTCTCGACGTACAATACGATGACTTTTTTTGCGACTTTGTTCGACATACTACTATACTGTGACTTTTTTCGGGGTTTTTTTTCACGTATAATACTATGACTTTTTTGTAACTTTTCAACATCCAGGGGGTGGGGGGTTGCCGTACAATATGTGTTTTTCGTGATTTTTTTTTGACGTACTATGACTTTTTTTGTAATTTTTTTCGACATACAATTACTTTTTTCGACATTATATACTGACTTTTTCGTGACTTTTTTCAATGTAGAATACTGACTATTGTGCAACTTTTTTAGACAAAATATACTGCGACTTTTTGCAACCTTTGTCGACACACAATACTGACTTTTTGTGACTTTTTTCGAATTATTCTACACTTTGATTATTTTTTTTATGTTGTCATGTTGTTGTTATGTTGTCATTTTTTCGACGTACAATACTATGACTTTTTAAACTTATTAGACCTTTTTTGTGACTTTTTTTATATGGACCTTGAAATGCTTGAAAAGTGCTTGAATTTGACTTTGGAGAAGGTGTAGGAATCCTGAGGCGATGTTTAATACGTGAAACACTGATTTGTCAGAATATGAGCGGTGTGTTGACAGTGTCTTGGTGGTGGTTCTGGTGTGGTAGGTGGCCATGGTGGAGGTGCAGCTGGAGATGCAGTACAGTTACCCCCCCGTGCTCCTCATCGCCTTCAGCGTTTGCACCACGGTGCTGGTGGCGGTGCACCTCTTCGCCCTGCTGATCAGCACCTGCATCCTGCCCAACGTGGAGGCCGTCAGCAACATCCACAACCTCAACTCCGTCAGCGAGTCGCCGCACGAGCGCATGCACCACTACATCGAGCTGGCGTGGGGCTTCTCCACGGCGCTCGGCATCCTGCTGTTCCTGGCCGAGGTGGTGCTCCTCTGCTGGATCAAGTTCCTGCCCGTGGACTCCGGCGGCGTAACGGTGGCCGACCGCGGCACCGCCACGCCCCCGACCACATCGCAGGACAGCGGCTGGCAGGCGGCGCTGGCCTCCACCATCATCATGGTGCCGGTGGGGGTGATTTTCGTGGTGTTCACCATCCACTTCTACCGCTCTCTGGTGCGCCATAAGACGGAGCGCCACCACCAGGAGATTGAAGAATTGCACAAGATTAAGATACAGCTTGATGGCCACGAGAGAGGCCTCCAGTCTGTGTGATAACAGGACTACAGCTTTAAGGACCCCCCCCCGTTGTTTGTTCTGGTCATCGACGAAGCTCCTCCCTCTGCAGCACAGACGGCCAATCACGCGTCAAGATTGCTAATTTATTCTTAAAGTAAAGATTTTTGTCGTAGAACCTCGTCTGTTTTTAAATCTGTTTATATGCGACGGTCAAGGGGGGGGTATCGTAAAAACAAGGTTTACAGAAAAGAAAAAGGGCTATCATGTTCTATGTGCCACATCTGTGTTTAGGGTTACCGATAGGGATCCGGTTCCATTTGGGATCTGGTTCCTGGACTCGCTTGAGCCAAACAAATCTCTTATCTCCCATCAAGCCTGGGTAGCGAAGAGCCGCCAGGAGTAACTTGCCTTAACGTCGAAACATAATGTGACTTGTCTTCTATCTTGTATATGTTGAGCAGTAGATTTGGTTGGTCGACACCCTCAACCTGCTTCTGTCGGCTTATTTCACCTCAAACCTGAGGTTTGAGCTGTAAAGTGCTGAGTCATGCGTCGCGCTGCAGGGTGTATGTTTGAAAAGTTGACGTACGGAAAGTCTTAAAACTGATTTCTACGACTCTGAGCCTCGCGACATTGTTGTCATTCTCCTCCAAACAGCTTTGATCGTCTTTTACAAAGACGGCTCCTTGAATATGAATTTGTTACTGTCCGAATATCGTCCAGCCGGAGAGAATTATTGCCTTGAATGAACTTTCTGTTTTGCAAAAGGTCAAGCTTTTTTTTTTTTCTTTTTTTTTTCTTGGGAATGTAGCCGAGTGTGAAAAAGTTTAAACCAATGAAGTCTTAATGTTGAGGAGGATGTTGTGTACGTTATGTTACTGCGCTTAAAAAAAAAAAAAAAAAAACTTTTCACATTCCAAATAAGATTTCAACGACGGCGTATTAGGGTCACTGTAGGGGAAAAAATAGAGTGGGGTAATATTCAGAAGGAAAAAAGTGTTTATTACGATGCTAACATCCAGCATTTATGCTTAACGCCTCGTTGTGATGTTGTTGATTCTTATTGTTGGTTTTATTTATATGAGGACAAAGCTTTCCTTTGTTGTCATAGCAACCAAGCAACTTGTTTATATATCGGCTATATTGATAAAATGGTAAATTTTCCACTAGTCTTTCTCTGAATATCGCCCCCCTCTCGGCTCGGTTTTTTCCTGGTACGCCGTCGTGGATGGCGGACCAACGTGCTGCCGGTTTGTTTCTCGCCTCTCAGAGGAGACGGACGGTTGCAGCGAACGGCCGTCAGGGTTCAACAGAAAGCTGCTGCTTCATCTCGTGTTTGTGCTTCTTAAATGATTTCTGCGTCGGTCAGCGAGGCCGACAACAGACTTCCTAAATAATAAAACCTCTAAAAATAAAGTTCTCGCTGTCTTTGTTTGTTTGTGTGTGTGTTACCAGGAATTCTGAATGATTTTCAATTAATTAAATACAGTGAAGGCCTACTAAAGTTTTTTTTTTTAAGGTTTACTATATTCAGCAAAATGTTAAACTACCGTATCCTATGATCTTTTCATGGAATACAGTTCTAGTAGCATTGACATGACATGGTGATCTATGTTGTGACTGACATTTTTTCAACAAACTACAACTTTTTCAAATGATTCCACACCTTAACTTTTTTTGACTTTATACTTTGAATTTGACTTTTTTGACATACTTTACCATGACTTTTTTCAAATGATTCTACACCTTTTTTCAACTTTATACTTTGACTTTTTCAAATTTATACTTTTTCAACATACTAAACTATGACTTTTTCAAATTGTTCTACACCTTGACTTTTTTTCGACTTTCTAATTTGATAATTCATTTTTTTTATTTTTACTTTTCAACTTTATGACTTTTTTTCGACTTTATACTTTCATTTTTTCAACTTTATACTTTGACTTTTTCAAATTTATACTTTTTCAACATACTAAACTATGACTTTTTCAAATTGTTCTACACCTTGACTTTTTTTCGACTTTCTAATTTGATAATTCATTTTTTTTATTTTTACTTTTCAACTTTGACTTTTTTTCGACTTTATACTTTCATTTTTTCAACTTTATACTTTGACTTTTTTTTACATACTTTACCATGACTTTTTTCAACTTTATAATTTGACTTTTTTTTTTCAACTTTATAATTTAACTTTTTTTTCAACTTTATAATTTGACTTTTCTTTTCAACTTTATAATTTGACTTTTCTTTTCAACTTTATAATTTGACTTTTTTTTTCAACTTTATACTTTGACTTTTTTTTACATACTTTACCATGACTTTTTTCAACTTTATAATTTGACTTTTTTTTTTCAACTTTATAATTTAACTTTTTTTTCAACTTTATAATTTGACTTTTCTTTTCAACTTTATAATTTGACTTTTCTTTTCAACTTTATAATTTGACTTTTCTTTTCAACTTTATAATTTGACTTTTTTTTTCAACTTTATACTTTGACTTTTTTGACATACTTTACCATGACTTTTTAAAAATTATTCTACACCTCGACTTTTTTTCAACACCATAATTATAGTTGATATGTTTTTCGGGAAGTCCCTCACGGTTTCCCTGAACGTGCTCAGTGATCGACATGAATGTGTTGCATTTCCTAAATAAAAGAAAAGATAAAGATCCCTCTCAAAGTTCCAACCAAGTCAAATTTAATGTCTATACAGAGTCCTGAACACAACCCGAAAAAGTGTGAGAAATAAATTTCAGTTTCGGAGACAAAAAGCCTCCATGGCAGCACGATTAATCAGTAACATGAATTGTTGTCGTCGTCGACTCATTTCTATCTGAAAAAATTAGAAATGACCTGATATGTTGTTCATCCTCTTTCCCTTCCAGAACAAAAATGATGAACTACACTTTAATATCCCCAAACTGCCCCCAAGAATAAGATTTAAAATGTTCAGGTTTCAGCCAGCAGAGGGCACACAGTACACATTTCATGCTGCAGCCTGGTTGCCAAAATCTAAAAATTCACAAGCCGGCTTCAACATTTTTATCAGAAACATCTTGGAATAGAAAAAAATCTCAGAATAATGCTGGTAACCTGTTAATGCGTCTCAAAAGGAAGGTTTGCCAGCCTTGCTTACATGCATAAACTACATACATAAGACATCTTCAAAAACCTTCTAAGCCACAATAAACACATGAGTTCATAAACACAGCCTCAGCAAGGATACCGGTGGAGATGACACTCTCAGTCACACTGGAACTCTGAAATTGTGTTTTTGATGCATCTCACGACTGAAATAACGGGTTTTCACATCGTCTCCCCGAAAACTTCAAATCTCATTTTAACTCGAGGAACATTTTGGATTATGAAATAATTTGCATATTGTTGCGAGCAAATCCAAACATGAAGCAGTTACTTATTCTTGTACAATATAAATCATTTTAGTAGCTCATGTTAGTTACAACGTTTGTGATTCTAAAGTTGTATTTTAGCTGTTGGTTCAGAAAGTTCATATATTTGTTGATTACATCTCAAGATTCACAACGGTTTTTTTCTAACAAAAAAAATATGAAGCAATATAATGAAAAAACTCCAGAACAAGTAAAGCTTAATTCAGGTTGACCTTCTGCTTTGACAACCGTTGCCCGCTGGGGGAATGTTCCACGAGATGTTGAGGAGTGGTCGAGGTGGGTTCAAATTTCATTCAGTTAATATTCTCAACTATTATTTGACAGAAAGACCACTGTCAATGTGTATCACTTTTTCTACATTATTTTAATCTGCATATATATCATACATTTGTTGGAGCTGTTTTAATCCATAATCCTACATTCTCCAAGATAAATTATATTTTTTTGTCCATTAATTGAGAATTAACAATTTTGTCTGTCAGAGAAATTTCTAAATTAGGATGAAAAAAAGGGAAAAAATAAAACCTTTTTTGTGATCTGTAGAGAATGAGCCTTGAAAATGACGAGGAAACCTCAGCTGATCTGAACTCCCATCATCCCGTCATCGACCCCCCTTGAAATGTATTCTTATACAAAAAAATTATTTAAAAAAAGACACCTTATACATTTAAAAAAAAAAAAAAAAAAAAAAATCTAAAGTCAGATCAAACCGGAAAAGAAACAAACAATACTAAACAATACTTCTCTGGTATATTATTACTATAAAGGTAGTTAGTTTAGATAAAGTCTAAAAGGTGTGCAAGTGTTGAGCATTAGAGCGGGAAAATCTACACAACCAGACATAGTATGTGTGTGTGTGTGTGTGTGTGTGTGTGTGTGTGTGAGCCGATAAAAAAGGCAACAAAAAAGAAAAAAACAGAGAAGAAGTCGGCACGCGGATGAAGGACTGAAGGCAACAGAACATCTCGGCTTCGTTGCCTGAAAAACACTGACCCAGGATGTTCAACGTTCTCAAAAACGAGACAGAAATACGTTAATAAGCTTTTGGTGTTTTGGCATTATTATCATTTTTTTTTTCTCCGAGGTAACCAAGTTTTTCTTGAGAATATCGCTACGGTTTTATGTGGAGAGTTGAGGTTGTTGTGGATAGCCTTTCTGGAGTGTCTGAGAAGTTTCACTTGAAACGTTCAATCATAAAAAAAAAAAAAAAAGTTCTTATTTTCGAGGCTACGCGACGAAAACGTGAGCTTCTTTAAAACTGAAGCCCTTCCTTCCTTCCTTCTGCATTTACGCCAATCCGCCCATCGTGCACAGTTTGTCCCGATTAACCTAAACATTCAAAAGTTCAAACAAAGCGTAAAAACCTCCAAGACGACGTGCCAAAGGATACAAAACACAACGGAGATCATCAACGTGAGAGCTAACATAGCTTATAATCAGTCTAAGGCAAAACAAAAACAAAGAACAGGTAGTGGGTTTGTGAATTTAGGAGCTTTCTGCCAACATACTGCCTGAAGGCTATCACTTTGTGTAACCAAAGTCCTGTAGTCCAATGCCAGCCCTCTTCCTGGTGGGTGGGGGGTAGGGGGGTCCTCTGGGGGGTTCCTGCAGGCCCCCTGATCCCTCGGTTGAGGATCTGATGATGACCTTCAGACTCGGAAGCTCTCTCCTTTGCCGTCGATGTGGCGCAGACGCAGGTAGACGTCGGTGCCGATGCCCTGCATGGACTGGAGGGACAGTGAGCCGCCCAGGTACTCGGCATACGCCCGGGAGGTGGGCAAGCCGAACCCGAACCTGCAGAGACGGGATGAGGACGGAAAGCAGCCGTTAGAAAACCAGGGTTCCTACACCTTTTCCAAAGTCTAATTCAAGCACTTTCCAAGCATTTCAAGGTGCATTTCCATGCTTTTCCAGCACCTTCCAGCTGTGGTAAACTCCATATTTGAATCAATCCAATCCTCAGTATTCAGTCTACTTATTCTGTCACTTGTTCATCACATTAAATGAGATGTTATTGTCCTCTAAACAACCAACATGATGTTTGGAGACAGCTTTTTACAGAAGGACCACAAATGAAAGGAAAACTAATTCCACTAACAGATCCACAGAAATATAATAACCAACTATTTTCATCATCTGTTCATCATCAAAAGTCATTTTTCATAAAGAAATGTCACAAAATACTGTTTTCACTCCCTCAAATATGGATATTTATCAAAAATGTCATCACATAGAACATACATTTCAAGCACTATATTCTAAATCAAAGCACTTTTCAAAATTTGAAAAGGCCACACTAACATTCAAGGGTTTTCAAGGACTTCTAGCACCCGTAGGTGCACCTGCAGGTAGAAACCTCTCAAAATCAACTGTGTCTATATGAGACCTTCTGGTCAACCCTCACCCGTGCATGGGGCTGGACTGGTTGCCGCTGTTGGTAATGTTGTTGAAGAGGTTGCTCATGCGGGGGTCCTGGGCGCTCTCCTCGGCCGTGCTGAAGTGGTAGTCCATCACCTTGTCGATGATGTTGTGAGGAATGCCGCCGCCGCGGTCTGAAATCCTTCAAAAGGGAAGAAAAACAATGAGAGCGTTACTTTAGGAACTGAGCTGCTTTCATTCCAGCAGCAGAACGGATGCGTCGCCGCTCACCTGATGACGAAATCGATGTCGTTGTTGGCGATGGTGACCACGACATCGGGCACGTTGTACGGCGTGTCCAGGTGGCTCTCCATGGTGGACCTGACGAGACAACACATGAACATCACGGGGGTGTCACCGGCATACCGTGCTAAAATATATTCAGGTTGAAATACCACGTTTTGACCACACGGTGTCGCACTTTGACTTTTTTTTTGTTTTGTATTTTTTGTGGCTGCTTGAAATCCCAATCGTATTTAACACCTTCCCCACATGCCTCCTCCACTGAAACCTGACCTCCTCCGTGCCGCCAGCATTGATAATGCACCAAGACTCGACACGCGTCGCTCGTTTCCATGAGCCGCGACGAGTCATGATGACAAAATGCCTGTTCAGCGGGTTTCGCACACCCGGAATAAAAAGAAGTCGATCCAACTCGTCTCAGTAAAGACTCGAGGGGTTATTTAGGTACAGTAAGAAGAAACAAAACCCATCAGAAGGAATATCTGACCCCTAAAATCCGTTAGTAAGAGTTATTGATGCACATGTTACACTTTCTATGATAAAAACGGTAAAATGATCTCTAAAAAAAAGGATGCTTTCTCATCTAGACCTTTTACTTTCTGTTTGTTAAAAAGGGATACGATAGTAGAGGCTGATAATCACTCTCAATCATCTCTTATAGAAGTGTGTGGTGGTGTTTATTCGGCAGGGCCGGGGCCGAAGCAAAAGCGAACTACTGCTTGGGGCCCCTAAATAAATGAAACAAGAGGCCCAAGAGGGTCAGGGGGGCCCTGAAGCCCTTTGTGTGAAGTTAGTACCTCTATAAGTCAAATATCAATAGTTATATCATCTACTCCTGATATGGCGGAAGGCCCCGCTCTCAATGGGGGCCCCTGGGCTTAGGGCCATCAAAAGGCTTGGGCCGGCCCTGATATTTCAGGACCTTTAGACCAGCAGACTCGACCAGCGGCGCCGTAGTGGAGCGATTACCTCATGGCGTTTTTCAGGAGCTCGGGGAGGATGTAGTCCAGCGGCAGAGGGATGAAGGGGAACCGCGCCGCCACGTGTCCGTTGATCCTCACGCGGGGCGAGTTCCCGTACTGGTGCTCGCACAGACGCCTGGAGGAAGGCGGGGAGTCGTTAACGGTCGCCAAGGTTACCAACAGAGATAGTGTGCACTTTAACGTCAGCAGCAAACGTGAAGTGATAAGGGGATTTAGTCGAAAAACAAAAATATTGCACAAAACTCAACCCCTTCGCTAAGTCCCGCCCCTCAAATGCAAACCGGCCAATCGTAGCGTAGCGTAGATTTTTCTTTATTTTTTCTGGCGGGTTTCTCAACATTTTGTTTCTAAGAAAATTCCTTTTTTTCCTCGAAAGTCAAAGTAGGAAAAAAAAAATTGGGGTATCTTCGAAAGCTACGCCGAAACATTCAAGCCAAAACAAAAATGCTATCGCACTTTACTTTAAAAGTCGACAGCGACAAAATAAAAGTCAGCAAAGCGTTCTTTGGTTAGTCTAAATAAACTCTTAATTATCACGTATATACGGCACATCAGCGCCCAGATAAGACTTTTTTGTTTCGTCTAAAAAAAAAAAAAACACATATTTTCTCAGATACACCAAAGGTGTAAAACTGCCCTCCACTATTTCCAAGAATCAGCGACTCTGGTCGAAACAAACCCTCGAATCACAGACACTAAAAGAGAAAAAGGTCATTTGATAAGATTACAGAAGGTAAACAAAGTCGATAAGCTCATATCTCATTCACAGCTCTGCAGAGTGTTTTTATCAGCTGAACTCTGACCTCCCGTCAACAGAGCGCTCGCACAGAAGCCGAGAGTCGCCTGGAAAAAAAAAAACGGAAAAACGCTCACCTGGCGAAGTCGACCCACTTCTCGATGATCTTCTTGGGAGACAGACGTCTGCATATCATCCCCACAAAGTCCGCCTGAAACAAGGACCGACACATTTACCTCAGTGTGTAGTTTCTCTCCACTGCTGTATTCAATAATAGATCACATCAGCTTCACATTAAAATACCATTCAAACCGCCAAAATAAAACACAGCGCGTCCAATGCTCTCGCCAACAAATACTTTTGATTAATGGTTCATAAAACACAACAATGACCATCTGTTTTTGTTAAATTACTGATATTTCTTTTAAAAGAGCAACGGACAAACAACACCCCCGACTCCAGGAAAACAACTCAAAAGGGTTTAAAAAACAGAAAACAGAGTCACAGAAACACTGGGGCGTACATTGTCTTCGTGGAGGGCGAGATGGTGCGTGGCCAACATGCGGATTCCCAGACGAGAGCACAGCGTCGTGTCCAGGAAGCTGCGGATGATCGCCTCGTCCTGAGACGGAAGAAACCAAAACCATTAAATACAGTTAATGGGGGGGAGGGGGGGGTCTTGTTTCCAACCTGGCAACCCGTCCTCACCTGGATGTGTCTGCGACACTCCCTGAAGCCCTGAGCCAACATGGTGACCACGTCCTTGTGGTCGTCCAGCAGCTGCTGCACCAGCTTACAGAAACGAGCCTCCGTGTCCTGATCCTTGATCTGCACACAAATAGACATTTACTATCTTCTATTTGTACATTTTAGATTTTCTTCACACTTTCGCTGTTAAGTTGGAGAAAAATAATAAAAATATGTCTGCTATTACAGAACACGGTACCTTAGTGATCCTTTCGTTGCTATGGCAACCAGAGTCAGAAAAACATGTGTAGGAGAGCTAATAAAAGATGTCAGGCTGCACTCTTCAAGCTCAATCCTCACGAATGAAACATCCTCTGACTTCTGAACAGTCTGCTAATCAGGTTTCCTACACCTCCTCCAAAGAAAAAACTCACTTTCCAAGCATTTCCAGGTGCATTTCCATGCTTTTCCAGCGCCTTCCAGCTGTGGTAAACTACATATTTGTACCAATCCAATGGTCAGTATTCAGTCTACTTATTATTATCACATTAAATGAGATGTTATTGTCCTCTAAACAACCAACATGATGTTTGGAGACAGCTTTTTACAGAAGGACCACAAATGAAAGGAAAACTAATTCCACTAACAGATCCACAGAAATATAATCACCAACTATTTTCATCATCTGTTCATCATCAAAAGTCAGTTTTCATAAAGAAATGTCAGAAAATGCTGTTTTCAGTCCCTCAAACATGGAGATCTGCTTTTCTCTGTTCTATCATATATATAATATAATATAATATATAAGCACTTTATTCTAAATCCAAGCACCTTTCAAACCTTGAAAACACCACATTAAAGAAGTGTTTTCAAGGATTTCCAGCACCCATATCAACACAAAGCTGAATTGCATCCATCACGACTGCCTGAGGCTAAACATAAACACACCCGAGAGGCTTCATACATTTAAAATGTACGTTAGAGGTCCGTTTCCTGAAGCTGACTTGTGTTTTTACTTTGTGATAACAATCCGTTACTTTTACCGTCAGCGGAGAAATAACTGGAGAGGACCGACCCACATTCCACACCGAGCCTGTTTACTGAAACTGATCCCTGAAACTGAGACGGCAGCTCTTTATCTTTCTGCTCTTCCACATTATGTGAATTTCAAACACAGATATATTTTATTGCAATCAGAGTTGCTGAAGGCTACACAACATTCAAAGTCTTTGCTGTCTTGAAATTAAATCCATTGTTCAAAAGATTTCACGTAAACAACTTTATGGAAATGGGAGGTATGAAGGGCTTCGTTCTGATTGGCTAATGGTCGAACAGACTGGCCAATCCAGGAACTTCTCTACGCAGGCAGATCGTAAGAGTCATAACAACAAACGGTTCACACTTCCTGTTGATCGTCAAAAAGTAAAAACCACCCCATGAGAAATTTGGAAATTGAACTTGTGACCTTGTGTCTGTTTCCTGTTGTGTGTGTGTGTGTGCTGTGTGTGTGTGTGTGTGTGTGTGTGAGATAGAGAGAGACTCACCTGAGGAAAGTCGATGAGCATGTGGTACGCTCTGATATATAGTTCATGCTGCAAAAAACAAGAAAAAGGACAGGAGGTTTAGAATGACACATTCAAGCACTTTTCAAGCATTTCAAGGTGCATTTCCATGCTTTTCCAGCACCTTCCAGCTGTGGTAAACTCCATATTTGTGTCCAATCCAATCCTCAGTATTCAGTCTACTTATTATTGCACTTGTTCATCACATTATGACATCACATACAACAGACATTTCAAGCACTTTATTAATTTTAAGCAACACTTTATTCTAAATCCAAGCACTTCTTAAACCTTTAAAACACCACACTAACATTTTCAAGGATTTCCAGCACCTGCACCAACCCTGTACACACGTGGCCGTCATTACAAAATATAAAGGACGCTTCTATCCGTTACTAATAAAATAGAACAACTCAACAAAAGCGTTGTTCCTCAAGCTCAGATGAACGACATCAGAACTTCGTGTGATGAAAGAAAAGTTGTTTTCTTTTAGCCGACGGAGCGAGTAAGGTCACCCTGACCTACATGGCAACGAGGCGGCTGCACAAAAGCCAGCGTGCTTTATGTAATCTGCACAGAGGAGCTCCAGAAAGGAAAGGAATCTGGGTGAAAGTTCATCGGCGGCAAGACATGCAGAAGCTGGTGTGTGTGTGTGTGTGTGTGTGTGTGTGACTGTTCCCAGCGTAAAAAACAGAAACACTCTCTGAAAAATCTAAGAAATGTGACACCTGTCGGGTTGTTTTAGAGGTTCTTCTGAGACATGAGTGTGTGTGTGTGTGTGTGAGAGAGAGAGGCCTCTCCCTTTCTTCATGAGGGGGAATGCCCCCCCCCACAAGGAATGCTGTTTAAAAGTATAGCAATACTATAAATAGTAAGTGTGTATTTTGTTTGCCGGAGAGGGCAGGGGGCTTAACTCTGAGTCGACACGGATAATGTTTCATCATTCATGTTGTGGAAGTCTCAGACACACCGGGAAACTGAGCGGCTTCCGGTCAGAGTTTATACCTGCATGCAGGTCTGTGAATCTCATCCCCAGAGACCGGGTCAGCGTGAGTTATAAAACGCATATTCTATGCCGAGCTGACGCCGCTACGTCACCATTTGCCCGGCGACCTTCTGCCTTTCCATAAACACATAACGAGACCTGGAGAGACGCTGCCATGCATCTGCAATCCTGAGAGCAAGCTACTCCGACCTCTTGACCTGCGAGCTACACACCGCCGTCGCCCCCTCGCTTCACGTGTACGGCGTGGGTGCCGACAGCCGGGCCGGTCTTCTTACCACTTGCAGGATGGTGGGGTTGCAGCCGATGATGAAGGGCAGGCTGCGGAAGCCCTTGATGCGGTGGGCGATCCGGACAGGAAGCTCCTTGTGCAGGTACTTGGCGCTGCTCTGAGACGACACACACACACACACATAACACACACACGTGATGGTGAAGAATACAGGATCAAAAAAGAGTTTTGAAAAGGTACCTGGCAGTTCTCGCCACGCGGCTGAGATATTTACCAAGACGTGGTGCCCATCGGGAGACTTCCCAGAATACAGCAGGGTCGCTAAGGTCAGCCGCACTGAGGCCTGGAGGGGACATGAACACGTGGGATCACACACACATTCTAAGTCAGGACTGCAGGTCACGTGACACACCGGGACCCGTACACATCAATCACAAGCAGACAGCGCTTTTTCTCAGAAATGACTTCAACTAGAACAGAGTTTCAGGCGATTGAATAAAGGGTTTTCTTTTCTGTTCCATGAGATCACGTCAAGTCAGAGCTACTCGATATGTAAGACTTTAATTAGCCGATAAACGTCTTCCTATTTGTGCAATATCATTTTTTTTACTGGTCTGCTTTGGTTCAGGTCTGTGTTTTTAAGTACAGGCTTGAGGTTGGTAAATGTGGGCACAACCCAAGTCAAACAGTTTCTATGACAACATGAATCATCATCGCTGTGCATGACAGGAAAAGTGAGAGACAGACAGTGAGGTCACCCCCCCCCCCCTCCCTTATTATTCCCTTTGTATCATCTCCAACAATTGAACCAGAGTTAAATTGCAGCAATAATGGACAAAATCAGCTGACACCTTTGTTTTGTCCTTGATGGCAGTGAGGCTCTGCATGCATTTAAATAAACCGGCTCCAACTCTGTCATTAGCAGCATTTATGTTGTACAATTACATGTGTTTTAATCTGCATAAGGCGTGTTGTTATGTCGGTGCTTGAACTCAACGTGCAGCTGTACAATCTCCCCCTGTTTAATTGTGACGTCCATTTATATCCAAAAGGGAAATCTCAAACTAGTGACGGTCACGTGTCCTCGCATAAAACTATTTTTTTTTAGGGGGGGGGGAGGAGGAACACAACGCGGACTCTCCTTCCCGAACTGAACTGGGTCAACTTGACCTCCATCGCCCACAAACTTAACAACCACAATGACAAACGTGTTCAGTAATGACAGCTTTTTTTTTTCTTTTAAACAACAAAGACGACAAAACCATGTCGACGCTGGCAGATGGAGAGTATTTTGTCCGACATTAACGGGGGGGGGGAAGAAGGCAGCTAACGGCTAAAACATAATGATCTCGAGGTGAAGAACCATGACGCTGCGTTCAGGTGCTCGGGAGAAATATCGGTCAAACGAGTGAACGTAACGGGCTTAGCGAGTTTTGACGCATCGAAATGTTGCAAATTGCGTTTTCATGGAGTGAATTAAAAAATAAACAATGATAATAATAAATAAATGAAAATATTAATGACAAACGTACATTAACGAGCTAAGCAGGAGCGGGTGTCCAGTGTAAAAAGAAGTGGTCGTATTTACTTATCTTTTCCAGCGTCCGTGAACGCAGCACACGAACTGGCTAACGGCTAGCATGACTACCGAGCTAGCAACTAGCTCCCCTCGCAGCTACAGTAGCAGCAGCAGCGTTTTTTAAAGAATGTCACTTTTACTTACCTTTTCTGCGGACACGTCGATGGCGGACTGGTTGTAAAACGACGTGACGGTCTTAGGATCGCTCCCTCGCCATCTCCGAGAAGCCCTGCAGCGAAGACGTGGACCGAAGTCTGCGGCTCCCCGTGCTGCTCGGCGGCGGCGGCGGCAGCGGCACTGTTTTGGGGAAGGTGGCCAGGAGGAGGCTGCCGAGCCTCGGCCTGGCCCCGCAGGCAGCACCGCTGAGCATCTCCGCCGCTATAGCAGCCAGTCCCGGACGCATGTTTTTTTTTTTTTTTTTTTTGGGAGACGAGCCGCGTCCCTGTGTTTCTCCTCCTCCTCCTCCCCCTGCGCTGGACAATGGCAGGTGTTTGCTAAGAGGCCATTTGCGCGAATAACGAACGTCTTCGCGTCGCAGCGGTGCACAAAGGCTCGTATTCTGGATACAGTAGTGGTACAGGAAAAGGGCTTTGTGCGCATCGGCAAGGGGGAGGGGGGGAGGGGGGGTCCGGGGCGACGACATGACAGTTAAACCAATCAGTCAGTCAGAGGCGGAGCAAAACCCGGAGCACCCCCCCCCCCTATCTACACAACTGTACTGTACTACAAGAGGACCAGCGGGACCGGGACGTAAAACAACACGTATTGTAACGTGAGGCGATAGTTGTAGGTCTCTCATGTTTAAAGCTCTCCATATTGATACCCCCCCCCCCCCCCACCCCCATCCAAACTACAACAATACTCAGTAACAATTAGCATTCATAACCTTAAATAAATAAATACAATCAGAATAAACTGAACATATCCCACTAAAATGTACTTTTTTATTAGTTCTGTGATATAAGAGTAGGCCATCCAAAACTAGAACTTGATTTGGTCCTCAGCAGTGGTGGAAAAAGTATTATATTTTTTTAAAATATGATTAAAACAAATGAAAAATGTTAAAAAAAGAAGTACAGAGGAGCTTACAATGTAAATACTACAAGTACAGTTCAAGCAAATACAGTACTGTAAGCAGCTCCGACTAGTTGTCTGTGCCACTAGACTCTGTCTGTCGTGGATTCTCGACTTCTGACACCATGTATTGTTCCTCTATACTCTGTATTCAAGGACACAACGATCAGGATGCTGCAAGGTAACTTTTATTCTTCTTCGCTTCTCTTTACAGGTTATCATGACCTCCTAACTAGTGCGCCACCTCCTGGCTATAACCCACCATTACAAGTACTTGAGTAAATGTTGCTCCTCACATCATTGCAGATGCAATACGCATTCCTTAACATAATTCATGAAAGTCTATTTTACTCAACACAACAAAAACAATAAATCAGGCTTAATTTATGTAGAATATGTTCAGCTTTACCGTGCAGTGATTCAGCAAGGTTGGAATAAAATACAAGTCCTCCAGTTATTTGATTTATTAAAATCAAGACATTCGTACAACTCCACAAAATGAAAAAAAAAAAAAAGAACACAGAAATGTAGGTACAGTAAAAGTACTGTACAATAAAACAGTAGGAGCACACTTTGATGTTTTTTTTTTTCTTTCTCAGAAGTTAGAAGAGATTTTTATGCATTTCTTTTTGTTATCGGAACATTACGTTAAATTACTTTAAGCAACGACGACTTGAAAATAACATGTTTAAATCATGTACATTTATTCACATGATATTATGTACATTTGAGGGGAGACAGTTAATACACAAACTGCAAATTAAAAAAATACAAGCCCATCAGGCTTTTGACTTCATGACAATTTGTTGATTTGTGTTATTTTTGTTCCACAAATAAAAAAATTTAAAAATGAAACACTTGAGACCATTAAAACTGCATTTACAGTCAATGTTGCATTATTGAAATAATAATAGACTTAAATGTAGTTGTTGAGGTATATTTCAAATTTACACACATTTTTTTTTGACAATTTCTGTGGACATAAATGTCTCACTGAATAATTTATATTTGATATTAGCTGATTTTGTAACTTTTTAAAGCAGCCGTCTCGTAGATCAACATATTGTACTGCAAGGGCTTTTCATTCACGTAGGCTCAGTAAACATTGTGTTCCCTAATTTTGCAAAAAGATAACCCAACATTTATTTACATGAAAATATTTAAGATGCATAACAAAGAATTGCGTGTCACATGGCGACAATAGGCAATTCTCTTCCCGGGCTACTATTCCAGACGGCAGCAACATTCATGTATATCTGTATAAAAGTCTGCAAATTCAAATTCATGCCACAAACTTTGTACTTTTCTGTACAAACTTTGTGGAGGGAATATGAAGATGAAGGAAAAACTTCTTTTTTTTTTTGTAAATCATAGCCAGATCGGATCAATGCAGTCCGTCTCTGTTCCTGTTACGGGAAAAAAGTTACTGCAAATACTATATTTTTGTGTAAAAACCTGACTTCATGAGTCGCCTTCACAGTTTGTTTGTTCAGGACTCGTCCTCTCTCTTCCATATGATCACCATGTTCTTGTCGCTGAGGGCCACCAGGAAGTGGAGCTCGGGGTCCATTGCTACGCTGTTGATGGAGGGGCCCTCCACCCGGCCGAGGCCGTCCCTCACCGGGGTCGGCCACTCCAGCACCTGCCAAAAACACACAAAAGACGTGCGGTGAACCAAAGGAAATCATCCGGTATATGATGAGATTCTAACTACTGACCATTGCATAATAATTATTTACTGGGATATAATAAACAAATCAAAGGATGATCGTGAACAACTCACACCTTTTCATATTTAACCATAAAACAAGAAGTGTTGGGAAATAAAAAACACCAAAATTAAGCACGGCCAGAATCTTTAAGAAGTCTTTTTAAGAATAAACAACGTGGTGTCGTCTGCTAACTGACTTATAACACGTCACACGGGCCAAAGCGTACATAAACAACAACTTAGGCTCAATTCCTTGAAATCTGACAAAACAAGTAAAACGTCGGTCAGCATCACACTTTAAGTAAATAACTAGCAGCACAAATCAACAAGAGCTTCACGAGTGTAGTGGCTGCAGTGCTTTAAGGGTTTTTATCGTATTGGATTTGTTATTCCGCCTCCCTACTTCTTTTATTTCTTTTTTTTTTGTGATGTCACACTGTTCCCAGATCTCAGAGCCCCATGACATAATTAAAGGTTTCTCCATAATATTTTATTAAAGCTAGAAGACGTTGAGAGGAGATGGATACCTCAGTGGGCAAGATGGGTTTCCCAGTCTGGAAGCTGGTTTTCTGCAGGTTGTTGACGTGGTACGTCCACAGTCTGCCTTTGTCGTCACCACATACTATGTAAGCTTGGCCTAAAGACAGAGGGAAGAGCGCACACACACACATGAGCTCAGACAGGGATTCAGTCTCTGAACACAAAGTTTAGTGAATACATCACAACAATGTAAACAAACTGGAAATGCAGCTGGAGGAGCACCAGCGGGCGTTTCACCAGTGAGCCCGCCTGATTTCACGGACGAGGGTAGGCGTGCACGTGCATTCGTCTTTATACGACCCACGACGCAACGCGAAAGAAAAGAGGTGATATAAAACGTAGAATTATTATTATTATTATTATTATGCAGTGGTGTAGACTTATTGCCTCATATCACTGGTGCCAATGTGAATACATGTTGATGCATGTGAGATTGTTCTCCGATAGCCGATGCTGCCTACGGGGCGGATCGCACCGAGACGCGTCGCCTGCAAAAATAAACAGCGCTTTCCTACCATCTTGTGATTTTAGGCGTGCATAAAAAAGTTTAAAATATCCATAGGTATTGTTAATGTCTTGTATAGTTTATTATTGTTTATTTGCACTGTATTTATACACTGTATATATCTTGTTTTTATATTTATGTGTGTTTTTGACCCACTGCTGCTGTGTCAAAATAATGTCCCAGTAATAATAAAGTAATTCTATTCTATAACTTTTCAAGCCGCCTATCAAGTAATTTTTCTAAAAGATGGCTTCTATATATTTTCAGTGCGTCATAACCTTTTTAAAACTCACTTTTTCATTCAGCATTGAGTTTATTTAACCAATAACAAGGCGGAGATGTGATTGCAGGTGGTCCGATATCTATGTGAGTTTAAAATAGTCTTTTTTAATTTCATATTAAGGGGTCATCTCTTATTTCATTATTCTGAGCAGCACATATCATCAATACGTTGACTTTACTTCGATAGTACACATATATCCCACACATGGCCTATATTAACAGGAAACAGGTTTCAGGAACTTCAGGAAGTGAAGTTCGTGACCAGCGAGGGCTTCACGTCTGAGTGATTCCACATTGGATGGATCGTCGCTCCACAGCCTTACAGCTGTTTTGCACTGAAGCACCTCGATAGGGGCGTTTTTTCCAGCTGCACCCGTTTCCACACGTCTCCGTTTGATGATATCGCCACGTTGCTTGAACAGAAGTGCATTTTTAATGTCTCCATTAGTGTATCTCTCTCTCTCTTGCATGCCAGTCAAGAAAAAAAAACCTCCCACACTCCGGTCTGTATATACTGGTGTTACGTACCTAACTGGTTTCTCTGAGCTTCCATGTTTATCTTCCTACCAGCGGGCTGTTAACGACATCCTCTGCACTGTGAGCCTCCGCATGTTCACACCTGATCTAGTCATGCATGGATCTGGCACGCCAGCATCCGGGTAACTTATTTAGTTTGGCTCGAAAATCAACTTTTTTTGGGCGTATCTTAGAAACACAGTCAACAACCGTGGCATTGAGAAAAAATATGTTCATAAATATGTTCAGAAAATAAAAAAACACCTTGTACCTTTTTTCATGAAATGTAAACATTTTAATTTGAGTCGATTGCATTTAGACGCCTTTTCTTAAACTGAAATTGTCCATTTCTAGATGGATCTGTAAGGTCCGTTTGCAGCCAACTACTAAGAACAACTATTGTATTGTTCTAAATAGATGTTTTTTTCTCTTTTGTAATTACAATTTCTAAGTATTTAACTTAATTCTTTACTGGAATATTATTAAAAAAGATCATGAATCACTACCAATAACTCGCACCTTTTCATATTTAACCATAAAACCAGAAGCTTTGGAAAATAAAACCTGATTAAGCACCACTGGAATCAACTGTGTTCTTTAAGAATAAATAACGTGTCGTCGTCTGCTAACTGACAAATAACCTTTGACCTTCCCGGACCCATTACGCAGCCGAAGCTTTAACAGCGTTGAAGGCAGCGTCGGACAGTGTAATGAGGCAACATCTCTAGAACCCGTTGACTTGGGACTCACCCGGACAGGTGTTGAGAGCCAGGTAGGGAATCTCGGTGCTGGCCCACTGCAGCTCCGCCAGAACCACGGCACAGACCGTCCCCTCCTTCTTGTCGGGCCTCTGAGTCCTGGTCCTGGTCCAGCTCCACAAGTAAATGGAAGTATGCATGTAGTTCTTGGAGGCTAGAGGATCACAAAAAAAGTGCTAGAAGTATTAGAAAATCCAGTAAAAATGAGGATAGGGTGTTTCTTTGGAATTTTAAGACATTTTACACTGGAATTGAGCAGCCGACAAAACTGTCCTGATTGTGATCGGTTAGAATAAAGAAAATTACACCAAGATGTTTTATAGCCGGCTATAAATGCATGTGAGAGAGACTCATGGGCGTCGGATCCCATTGTATGAGGGTGGGATGAGTCCCATTGTGGACTGTGGTGGACTGTGAGGGTCTCACTTACCCACTATGTCATCCGTCAGGAAACTAAGGCCATCCACGGTGTGGTAGTTGTTGTCTTTGTCTTCCTTCTTATATATAGGGAAGGTGATCTCCATCTCCTTCGACCTGATGAGAACAAAAACACATGAAGCATTTCATACATATAGTTTTCCATAACATTATCAAATAAAGCGTGTTTTTCCTCTTTTTTTTTTAACAGACAACCATTGAACATTCCAGTGTAATGTCATAATTATAATGCGGTAGTGGAACACAGAACTGAAAGCAGCTGTTTGTCAACAGGATATTACTGAGTCAGCATGTTTTACCGGGCGTGGATCAGCCAAATTAACTCTCTGCACTCTAAAGCAGCTACACACCAACTGGTGGGCCTCAGGGCGCCATCTAGTGGACTGTATAGTTATAAGCGTGAACGTATCATTTGCACATTTCAATATGTATTTCATATTTTGTCCAAAACACTGCAGGCGATACAACAGGTTCAGCAGGTTGAATTCATGAATATGAGCAGGAAGTTGCTGAGGCGGCGTTTAAGTATAATAATTAAAATGATTTATTATGCTACGGCTGTCACTGATACAGTAGAGAGTCTATACCTAACATGCAGACTCCCTCCCTCCCTTAAACGCTGAAATCATGACCAGTTACGACTGAATATCGCCTCGGCAACCACGATACACCAAAAAGGCTGAGGAAAAGCATGTTTCATCAGCCGTACGCACGCTGCAGAGGAGAGTTCTGAAAGGCGGTGGAAGCCGTTACCTCTTTGTGGTGTTGTTGGTGCCGAGTCGTGTGTCGTAGCAGAGCAGGCCGTCCTCGCAGGCGGTCAGCAGGTGAGAGCCGGGGGAGGCGGGGGGGAGGCAGATGTGCAGAGGGGTGGTGCTGATCTCCAACGTCAGCAGCTGACTGTGGGGAAAGAAATATTATTAATATCACGGCATGAACCTCGACAAAGTTATGATTTAATTACAGAAGAATCAGTTCTCTGCATCTGTTTTTTTAGAAAAGTAATTTGCCGTCAGATATAAAAACATAAACACTCACACAACTTTGTAGTTGTACTGGCTGTCCACGCCGCCGATGTCCCACATCACGATCTTGTTATCGTACGATCCGGCTGCGAGAGAAAACAACGCGTTTCCACTCAGAAACACTATTTTTGCAGTAATTGACTAATAAATAAATCAATAAATGAGAACCCGTTCGCTTCTTTGTTAATTTGAAGTTATTCCAGGCTTCCTACACCGTTTCCAAAGTCAAATTCAAGCACTTTTCAAGCATTTCAAGGTGTACTTTCCATGCTTTTCAATGCACTTTTCAAACCTTGAAAACACCACACTAAAATGCAACTGTTTTCAAGGATTTCCAGCACCCGTACCAACCCTGTTATTAGGGAAAATAAACTGTTCATGTTTTATCCTTAAACCTGTCTGATGACAGACAACATCTTTCATCTATAAGAAGTAGGCGTGGCTCACTGAACAGGAAGTTCCCCTGGTGGTGGTTGAAGCGGAGGACGGACAGCGCCTTGCGGGACGCCCTGAACTCCCCGTAGGCCACGTTGTTTCTGGGGTGGATCAGTTTCACCATCCCCTTCTTCCCACCGGCCGCCAGGATGCTGCAGTGTTGAGCCGAGGCTCCGCCCCCCCGGGACATCAGCACCGTGGACCAGGCGAGGGAGAAGAACTCCTGTTTGAGAGCGGCGGGGAACGTGTTCAGTATGAATGTTTGACTTCGTTTAGAAAAGAGTTATAAAGAGAATAAACGGAGCGAACCTCTCCGGGAACTTTGTACTTCTTCATCACCATCCCGGTTTCACAGTTGATCACGCAGAGAGAGTCTCCTCCGCAGGTTGCAACCAACTGGCTTCCTG
This sequence comes from Chelidonichthys spinosus, assembly GCA_029853015.1. NCBI lineage: Eukaryota > Metazoa > Chordata > Actinopteri > Perciformes > Triglidae > Chelidonichthys > Chelidonichthys spinosus. The sequence continues at coordinate 20,006,899 of CM056835.1, forward strand.
CCCCGCTGCCTGCTGGGAAAAGTTGACTTTTATTATTCTTTGATGCAAAGAGTTATAGGAAAGCTTTATGTCTTTTAGATGGTGAATCTGATGGGATCTGTAGATCCGTACCGGTGGAAGCCGGCAGCGGCTGGAAGGCACAGGCCCACAGCTGGGTGCTGAAGTCCTCCTTGCTGTCCTGCTTGCTGTGACACTGGAGGACGTGGAGAGGCTTCAGACACACCGGCCTCTGATGGGAAACACGACGAGGAGAGCAGGGTTATTGGATGAAACACCAAATTAATATGTATAATAAAAATAACCCACACAAAAGTCACAGGACTTAGTTTCCATCGAAGTGTGTACTTTGTTTCAGTTTGATCTTAAATGCGAGCAGGTTTGTGGTCGGTTTAATGCTGTTAGGGAAACTTATAGATAGAAGTGAGTGTTGTATTCGTTCTTTCGACGTAAAGTCAATGAAAAAATCCCATTGGATTTTGGGGTTAGAGAAGAAAAACTATTTTATGATTCTTCACAACCATAAACCATCAAAACTGCAGATTGTGGAGCAGACTGGTTACCTGGGACTTCCCGCAGCTCTTAGTCGTGGACAGTAAGTCGGCGTCTCTCCGCAGCTCCGCTCTGTTCTTCTGTTTTATCTGAGCCGCATCGTCCTCTCTGCTTTCTCTCACTTTGGAGCCTCTCCTGGGCGTCTCGGCCCTCGTCTCGGCCCTCGTCTCGGCCCTCGTCTCGGCCCTCGTCTCTCCTCTGGTGGGGGTCGAAGGCGGCTGACTTAGCTTGCGGGGGCTCATCCTGACCGCGGCGGTCTGCTTCAGCGTCTGGAGTTTACGGCCGAGGCCGGATTTGCGAGGACTTTCTTCAGCCGGGATTTGTGCACGGGGTTTCTTGCGAGGCGTCAGACTCATGGTCGCGTCCGGCGATGTGATTTGTTTCCTCTTGGTCGGCGTTGAGACGTCCTGGGAAAAAAAAACACAACATCCTGCATTTACTTCACTTCACCACCACTACGGCAAGGACTTCTGAGGTCTGTGGTCTATGAATGAAGCAGGTCATCCTTAAATATCTTACATAGTCCTCTTGAGGGTCTTTAGACTCCTGGATCTCTGGTTCTTCCTTTGGATCCGTCAGCGAGTTCAGATACTCTTTAGCCATAATCTCCACCTAAGAACAAAAGGACGCTACTGAAAATGAACTGAAGGCAACACAAAAAATAAAGATGTTCCCAGAGTTCCTTTATCTTCTCCAAAGTCAAATTCAAGCACTTTTCAAGCATTTCAAGGTGCATTTCCATGCTTTTCCAGCACCTTCCAGCTGTGGTAAACTCCATCTTTGTACCAATCCAATGGTCAGTATTCAGTCTACTTATTCTGTCACTTGTTCATCACATTAAATGAGATGTTATTGTCCTCTAAACAACCAACATGATGTTTGGAGACAGCTTTTTACAGAAGGACCACAAATGAAAGGAAAACTAATTCCACTAACAGATCCACAGAAATATAATCACCAACTATTTTCATCATCTGTTCATCATCAAAAGTAATTTTTCATAAAGAAATGTCAGAAAAGGCTGTTTTCACTCCCTCAAATATGGAGATCTTCTCTTCTCTGTCATATCATGTCACGTCACATAGAACAGACATTTCAAGCACTTTTCAAACCTTGAAAACACCACACTAAAATTAAAGTGTTTTCAAGGATTTCCAGCACCCTGGGAACCCTGTCTTCCAGAGCGTCTCCCACATCCTGGACTCACCCTCCATTTGGTGAAGTCGCTGACGGAACTCGGCCCGTATTTGACCTGCTGACGAGCCGCGTTCACGAAGTTCGTCTCCAGGTCCGACATGTTCCCCGCCGTGGCGGGATCCGGGAGAGAGAAGCTCTTCTCCCAAACTGCAATTATCTAAAAAATAATAATAATCAAAGAGCGTTTAGTACACTAGCAGATATGCATTCTTAGCCTGAGACTACAACACTGGATTACGATGCAGTCTTTATAATATCATAAAACAAGATCAACACAGGTTCGTACCCGCGTCCTCAAGTTGTCGCTGTAGACGTAGCGCAGGTGGTTGCCAGTAGTGCTGATGTCTTTGCCGTTGTAAATCCTCAGTTTGGGCAACAACACCATCAGTTTGTAATTATCACTCACCTGAGGAAGGAAAAGGCAACGTTAAAATAAATAAATAATGATAATTAAGACATAATAATAATTAGATATTATAAAAACATACTTAATTCATTAATATTAGATTTCTCTGCACATATTCAAGCCCAAATGTAGCTCCTTTTGAAACAACCTAAAAATGTTCTGCGTGTCTTTATAAATTATCTATGCTTCCTAATCTACTCCGGCTGATATCCAAAGTGTTCACCGGCAGTAACGTCTGCTCCACCTCATCACCATCTACGGCCGTTTATCCCATTAAGGGCGTCAAAGGCTGAAGTCTTTTCTTCAGTTCACATTTGCAAAAAAAAAAAGGCAGGCGACACCCTAAACACAATGGACAACCGTTCACACCTATAAGGCACTTTAGAGCGTCCAGAACACACAATCTGCATGTGTTTGAACCGTGGGATAGAAACCCATTCAGACGATGAAATCAAACACGTTACGCTCTGTCCACGGAGCCTGAATACTCCTTTAAAGTATAGTGGAGATGACAAGGCAAGTGTGATTGTTTTTTTTTTAAACGTTTCTGCAAAATATATCCCCCCCTGAAACATTAAACTATAAGCAAATCAACCGTATTCCTCACCGTGATGTAAAGATTGTCCTCCATCTTGAGCTCTTCCAGACCGCTCAGAGACTCCAGAGAGGTGACGTCCTCCATCTGGTTGTCGCTCAGGTCCAGCCAGCGGAGCGAAGGCACCTCCAGGTTCTTGGGCAAATCCTGCAGCGCGTTCCCAGACAAGTCCCAACGCTCCAGGGACCGGAGACGGGACAGAAGCCGGACCGGCAAGTCCTGGGCCTTCAGTCCCAGCCGGGATAGACTGGAGACGGAAGAGGAGACACACAAGGTGGGAGATCAAACAACTCTTCTATCCAGCTCGGCATAATTTACTTTAAAAAACAAACGCTGTGTTAAATTAAAAAAAAACATGCTTACTTCAACGTCTTGATTTGCTCCAGTTTGCTGGTTTTTGGAGATCCTTTCTCCAGTAAGAGTTTCTCTGTTATTTTCTCCATTATCTGTAATAAAAGACGTGACAATTAAGATACCAGAGAAACAACTTAAGCGTATGAAAGCGTCTTCACGTGTGAGGCTCAGGTCTGTTATACACATCAGACCACACCCCAGGTATCACTGGTGGGCGTGTCCGGCTGTCTGCTGCATCCATAACGGCCCAGCAGGGTGCAAATAGCTCAATGGTTTCACCCAGTCTGTCCCAACAATGGACAGCAAGGCCGAACCTCCACATCCCCTCAATACACTTTAAAAAAGCTGCATTTAATCAATTGTATACTGGTATCTAACTAATATAATTAATTATTATTAATTAATTAATTATTATTATTAATTATTGTCTGAGGTAGTTCTGACGTCACTATGAGAATAAATACTGCTCTATAAGCACATACCATGGAATGTGTAAAATGTAATAACATTATATTAGATAACAAATCTGCTTTTTCTAAACGCATATAAGGGATACAGTCAATGGAATCCTCTGCTTCATGTTTCCACCAATACTTTCGTTGTTTACATAGTAAAATGAGAGTTTTAGCTTATTTAGTGAATGGAAATGTTTAATAGAGGTGTAAACGTTAACACAGAGAAGTCATTTAGCTGAGACGACGTCTGTTTGAGGTTACACCACGATACGTTTGTTGAGAAACAGATACATTAATGAAGGTAAATCGACAACAGACAGAGTTAGCTAGCCAGGTGAGGAGCTAGCTATTCTCGAGGCTACAGCGTTAGCTTTACACGCGACAAACTAATATTATTGCGCTTTTAGTTCACTTATAAGTTGTTAATCTAACGTAAAGCAACGTTAAGTTGGTGAATTTCATGGTTAAAACTACTCACCGAAACTTCTTCAACAACCTTTCGTGAACTCGCAGCAATCGAGCTTTCCCGGGGAAACTCTACGTACATCCGGTGGGCGTGGCTTAGCTGGACTTTAAAACGGAAGTTTTCTATTTTTACCCCGAGTTCCGCTTGCCAGGCAGTAAACAGACAAGTTGTAACATTACAGTACAAAATACACTGTTACAAGTAAAAGTACTGCATTCAAAATACTGCATAAATACGAGTACAAAAAAATAATATTACAAATTCTTATTTATTATTAATTTATAATTGATGATGCGTTAAATGTAAATTATACATTTACATGTATTCATTTGAGCACATTTTAATTACTCTATTACCTGTGGTGCTTCACCTATAATATTATAACCTCTTAGATGATTTATGCATCATGTTTGTACTCCAAATCTACAAATAAACATAGTGGAGTACATTGGCTTCCAAATAAACTGGAGTGGAAGTATAATATAAATACTCAAGTATAAAGTGCAAGTACTCAAATAAAGTAGAGTTACTTGCTGAAACAGTGACTTCTTTTAAAACACTTCTTTAAACACACTTTAATATGTTTTTATTTTTTACTTAATATTGACTTCCTAATGTGTTTTTACCATTATTATTATTAGTAGTAGTAGTATTAGTATAATTATTCGAGCCATGCCTATATGTATGTAAATATGTATGTATAATCTTCTAAACATTCATAGAATGTGTGGCAGGTATTGACAACGTTTTCCGCTAGGGGGCCATGTTTATCTACTTTAACAGGATCGTCATATTGCGTATACTAAGAGAAGAAGAAGTATCAGCAGCAGCAGCAGCAGAAGAAGAAGAAGAAGAAGATGCTAATGGCTCCTGCTAGCAGCGACGCCGTATCTTTGTGTGGCTGTAAAGGCATCCGGCGGTGTCTCAAGTGTGAAAATTCAAAGGGAAAAGGACAATTAGAGGCAAATGAACCAACGGTAAACATATCTGACTTATAAAAAAAAACAGCTGTCGACGTCGTGTTGTTTTTATCAGCCGGAAACGGACGCAGCTGCTGCTAGCGCCACTAAAAAATTACAGCTACGGGTGCCCGCACAGGACATCCTCTTGTTTTCCGTTTCAGAATTATCGTCATACCGACTTAATAACCAATTACTCTCACTTTGCATATGATAATTCATATATTATACTCTAACACATCAGAGGCTAACGTTGTGGTTTTTTCTCCTCCTTTAGTGACAGTCATATTCTCAACAATATATTTTTTTAAATGACTATATATAAATAAATTTAATTATTAATAAATAAATTATAATATCAGGAATACCAATCAATGTTGACTGTATACCTAACATTTTTATATATTTTTTTGGTTTAAGCCTCTGAAGACAGTGCACCATTTTCTCTACAATCCTGAGGAGGAGCTTGCCATTAACCAAGATGCCACAGCCGCGGCGTCCTTCCCCTTTCCTGGCGTCATCCTGCGGGAGAACTTCATAACCGAAGAGGAGGAGGAGGAGTTGATACGCACGATGGACCGGGATGTGTGGAGCGAGTCTCAGTCCGGCCGGAGGAAACAGGTGATGTGCAACTCACTGTGTAGTTTCTTAATGGCTTGAAGACACACACACACACACACACACACACACACACGTGCAACATTCTCCTTCTCTCACCAACTATGCTGATTACAACATGCACCCAAATCAAGAGGGCACTCCTTTTTATTTGTGTTCATCATAAATCATTGATAGCTTTTCACAACAATTTATTAATCTTTATTATTTAAGGTTCATCACATACGTGTTGTTTAAATTCAGTCAGCCCCTGCACACCTGAACATGTTTTTGCAGGTATATCCCGGTTGATTAGATGATTTCCTTGGAAGAATCACAATTGTTTAACTTGTCCCGCCCTGACAAGTGACTCAAAACTCACTCACGGATGTGAATCATGTGTTGTACAACACACCCAATCAAACTGTAGAAGGACATTCCCCAAATACTTTTAAATGTCTGTCCTTCCTTCCTACCTACCCATCCATCCACCTCTTTATCTGCCTACCTATTCTATAAAATATTATTGTTATACGCTGATGAAATAAAATAAGTATTTTTTCTTGTTGGTGTTGCAGGACTTTGGCCCAAAAGTTAACTTCAAGAAAAGGAAGGTGCGTGTCAGCAGCTTCAGTGGACTTCCATCTCTGAGCCAAAAGCTGGTGCTCCGAATGCAACGAGAGGCGAGTCTAGCCGGCTTCCAGCCGGTGGAGCAGTGCAATCTGGATTACCACCCCGAGCGAGGCTCCGCCATCGACCCGCACCTGGACGACTCCTGGCTGTGGGGGGAACGCCTGGTCACCGTCAACCTGCTCTCAGACACTACGCTCACCATGTCCCTCGAACGGGGTCCAACCGAGTCGGGACCGGCAGCGGGCGAGGAAGTCCACGTGGCCGTGCGTCTCCCTCGCAGGTCTTTGGTGGTGTTGCACGGCGAGGCGCGGCACAGGTGGAAGCACGGCATCCGCCGGGACGATGTTCGAGAGCGCAGAGTCTGCAGCACCTACCGAGAGCTGTCTGCAGAGTTCCTGCCTGGAGGGGGGCAGGCGGCGCTGGGGGCTCAGCTGCTGGACATTTCTCTGAGCTTCCGAGGAACTCCGATATAATAAAAAATTATAAATTATATTTTTATAGCATATAATACATATATTCTCATCTGTGTTCTACCAGAGGTGGGGGGTTAAGACTCCTTGGGGGGCTTGATTCATTAAAATCTGTGTCAAATAGAATGATTAAGATGTAATAAAATGATTACATTCACAAATAATGTTGTTGAAACATCCAGAAAATATCAAAAATATTTTGCCTTATCATATTACATAAAAATATACGACCACAATATGTTACCAGTAATAAAAAGAACTAAGAATGTATAAAATGTAATTAAAAGACAAAGTCACAGCCAGAAAAAGTGAATAAACATTCTGTCACATGAAACAATTGTTTAAATGGGTTATTTGATTATTAATTATCATAATTAAAGGTTGTTAGCCATGTATTTATTTATCTATCCAGTTCCTCAATGTATGAGGGCTCAAGACCAAGCTGTCTTTAAAAGACATACAGTATTTTTTTCAGATCTCAATCTTTTTCCAACTTTTGTCTTTTAATAAAAGAATATAAAAATATCTTCCTTCATGCGCACTTCTCCTTGTTTTTTTTTTGTTTTTTTAATGTAGAATGTGAAGTTACATTTTACCTGCATGAAGAGCTGACTGTTGCTATGAAGGTCGACATCTATCTGCTGTGCTTCTGCAGCTCCCCTATTACTAAACTCGCATTTTAAAAAAAGACAATATGAGTGTTTTTGTTTTACGATTTAGCTAATTTACTAGTAACAAAAGCACCAACATTTACTACTAGTAGTAAAGAAATGGTTTGTTAAAATCATACACATCTGGCAATGCTTTTTGGTTGAAAATGTATTTTATTTTAATTTTTAAAGTCCTAAATGTTAAAGTACTTGTGATGCAGCATGTCCCATTTCAGAATAATATATATTATGCAGTATAATTAGTATTTATTAATGTGTAATTATCATTTTTTATTGCACTAATCGAAGGTGTGGCTATATTTAAATTACTGTACATATTGCCAGGCAGCTTAATCTACAACGATCAATCATAATTAATGTATTTTGGTATTAGCAATGTGAATCTGGTAGCTGAAGTTGTGTTATATAAAAACAAAATTTGCCCCCTGAATTGTCGTAGAGCCAAAGTAACATAATAAAAAAGTACAATACCTGAATGCTTAGTTACATCCTGTGCCATTAACCTTAATGTAGGAGTTCATCTTGATTTTTACAATTGATACATTTGTTGTGTTGCTTTTATTTATGTTATAAAAGTTTTGTAACAATATGATTATAAATATAAACATTAAATAATTCAATAAAAACCAGAACAATAAATACTGATATCTTACACAAAATAATTTTGACATTACAATATTGTTGCATTTAGTTTAGTAAGAAATCGTATTTACATCGCAGTTTTTTTTTTTTTTTCATATTCATTGACGACCTTTACTTCGGAGGGGTGCGGACCGGACATCCGTGTTTACTCTGCTGGTGGAAGTGCCGCACACACAACCTGTTTGTTGATCGCTCTGTGTGGCTTTATTAACACCCCGAGTTTAACGTAAGCCGGGTTGATTTCTCAGGGGAAAGGGGGCACTTCTTTCGCCCGAGAAGAGAGAGAGACAGCTAGCTGTCTGTCTGACACGACAACACAACGAGTATGTCTTCGGCTTTTATCCGGCGACGGAATTAAACTGAGAATAGGCTTTTTCTTCTTCTTCTTCTTTTTTCAAATGTAGCTTAAGCTAGCGTTAGCCGCGTCGCGTACAGTTTTTTCTTTTTTTTGTTTTTCTCGGAGCAGCCTCTGCATGACTAAATCATCACAAGCGTTAAGTATACACAGGGCGGTTGTTTCGTTAAGAAAACGTGTGAAAAGTGTATATATATATTTATATATATAATCCCCCCCTCCTCTCCGGTTGGTCAATCCCTCAACCTCCGGGGCTAAAACCCCCGAATTAATGGCCGGAAATCCGAGGAGGGGCGCCGGTCTCATCGGCTTGATGAAGGACGCCTTTCAGCCCCACCAGCAGCCTCTGCAGCCTCACCAGCCGGCGGTGGTCGATAAGAAAATGGTGGAGAAATGCTGGAAACTCATGGATAAGGTATTATTGACAAGTGTGTGTGTTTTTAGCCTCAAAACACCAAAAACATGGAAGTGAAAATGAGTCACTTTGTTTTGTGTGTCAGATATAAGTAGATGTAGCTACATTCGAGAAAAAATAAATAAGAATTAACGCTTAACTTCCCTTATTAGCGTTATCATCAGGGGGTAAACAGCTGTAACATCTGGACTTGTAGGCTTTATTATTAACTAGTAATACACAGTTAACATAACTGGCCTGTAATCATTTAATTAGCTTCGAATTGCCCTCAGACATCCAAATAAATGCAAAATAATAACTTCTAATCTCCTTTATAGGGGGCAAACATCTCTTTACTTATTAACGTTACATCTGGACTTTATTATTAACTAGTAATACACATTTAGCCACAACCTGCTGATTCTCATTTAATAAGCACATCTTTAGAGTTAGCCTCAGACATCCAAATAGATAAACAATAATAATAACAAATAAAAGCATTAAGTTATGGAGCCTTCTGCATGGTCTGAGACATTTAAACCCCCAACATTTTAGGATTGTAGTGTTAATGGATCATCTGATTGGGAATATAATAATAGTATAATGAATTAATAAAGTGAATTATAATAATTAAGTCACACAGTGACATCAATCTGTTGATGACTTTGTGGAAACACCTCATATGGGTGTCTGTGGGAGGACGTGTGTGTGTGTGTGTGTGTGTGTGTGTGTGTGTGTGTGTGTGTGTGTGTGTGTGTGTATTGCGTATTGCTCATCTTTTCCACAATCTCAACTGAGAGCTAGACAGAAGAAGAACGTAGACCACGGCAGATGACGTGAAGAGAGATTAATATCAGGAGGGCCGGAGTCAGAAGAATCGATGCTGATATCAGATTAGACAATAAGGACACACACACACACTCTCACACACACACACACTCTCACACACACACTGCAGAAGCACGCCGGCCTCGCTCACACTACAGTACGACGCGTCTTCATGTCACATGGCGCTGACTGATCCGTTTTAGCTGTCGGAGGTTTTAAAAACGTTTTTTTTTTTTTAAACCTCCAGTCATATGCTTCCACTTAGGACTGGGTGATAATACGGTGTTGCAGTAGCCTTCCAGTAGAACTGTATTTTTGGCAATAGTGTAATAAAAGCTGAGAAGATTAGTTATAGGGGGGGTTGAATCGAGTAGAGGAGGGGTTTGTGATTCTTGCATACGTTTTCCAAATAATATCGATTTCAGAAGTACTCTTCTCTTCTCAACTTACAGTGGACAAAAATATAAACGCTACACTTGATGTTGCTTCATTCTTTGCTGAGCTGGAATCAAAGATCTCAGACTTTTTTCTTCCTATTTCTCTAAAGAAGAGTTTAAATCCATGTTGGTGAGAACTTCCCCCCCTTTGCCGAGATAAAACCCTCCACCTGACGGGTGTGGCACGTATCAAGACGCTGATTAGATGGCATTATTATTGCACAGGTTGTAGTCATAAAAAGACTACAAGGAAGAGCAGGCGGGTCAAGATACAGATGAGCTTTCCCAGAGACGCTTTCTGACAGTTTGTGCAGCAATTCTTTGGTTATGCAAACCGACCGTTGCATCATCTGTGGCTGGTCTCTCGTGTGGTTACACGTGTTGTTATGCTGTTGTGCCAAATTCTTAGAAAATAAAAAAGCTCTGCTGGACGTTCCTGCAAGTCAGCGTGCCGATTGTGATAAAGACATTTATAGAGCGGCCTTTTTATTGTTAACCCCCTGTGCACTAATAACGCCATCTAATCAGCATCGCGATTACGTGCCGACACAAAATTTAAGAAACAAATTTGTGCGCAAAATTTGAGAGAAATAGGACCCTTCTTTAATTTGGAGCAAAAACTAAAAGCGTTTCTATTTGTTGTACGGAACTTCCTGCAGGCCTTAAAGTAAACAAGAGCTTTGTTATAAATTATCATGTCGCAGAGCAAACATTAACCATGCACACAGCCTCGTGCAGCTCATTGATTAACACCTACTGTACATTACTGTGGAGAAACAAACCCTTGTCCCTTCTCTTGTACACGAGCAAAAAGTAAAATCCCTCAGGAAAATATTGTACAACTAGACTGAGACTCCATTAATCTGAACGAAGCAGACTGTGTGTGGAAGCTGGTGAAGTTTACAGAAGTGTGTCCTTCCCCAGGTGGTGCGTTTGTGCCAGAACCCCAAGGTGGCGCTGAAGAACAGTCCGCCCTACATCCTGGACCTGCTGCCGGACACCTACCAGCACCTGCGCACCGTTCTGTCCCGGTACGAGGGCAAGATGGAGATCCTCGGGGAGAACGAGTACTTCCGCGTGGTCATGGAGAACCTCACCAACAAGACCAAGCAGACCATGAGCCTCTTCAAGGAGGCCAAGGAGCGGATGTTCGAGGAGAACTCCCAGCCCAGGTAGGCCGGGTCCTGGATCACCAGCGCTGCTGCTGACTGAAGCAAATCTCTTGGTTCTAAGCAATAAAATCTAATCTGGGAAGTTAATTCATTATGTATTACATGACTTTACAGCAGAGTGTTGGACTTGTTGTTGTTTTAAAATAGGTAGATTCATCTAAATGCTTTTAGTCTGATGATGAAGATAGTTGGTGATTATATTTCTGTGGATCTGTTAGTGGAATTAGTTTTCCTTTCATTTGTGGTCCTTCTGTAAAAAGCTGTTTCCAAGCATCATGTTGGTTGTTTAGAGGACAATAACATCTCATTTAATGTGATAATAATAAGTAGACTGAATACTGACCATTGGATTGATACAAAGATGGAGTTTACCACAGCTGGAAGGTGCTGGGAATGCACCTTGAAATGCTTGGAAAGTGCTTGAATTTTACTTTGGAAAAAGGTGTAGGAACCCTGGAATAGGAATCAAAAGACTCTTCGCTGTTACCGTCTTAGTTTTTCCAACGAGAAATATGAAAAACGCATATTATAAATGATTATTAGATAGTTATAAATCAGTTTTGAGCAGCTATTAATCTAGTGTTTAAACAGGTCAGATAACAGCTGTACTGAAAGATACTGCTCTGTCCTCTTAATCATATTCTTTTGTTAATTAAAGGCCATATAAGGTCGCTAAGAAGTTTCTCCACATGACTTTTTTTTACACTTTCCATCACTGTGAAGAAAACCACCATATTTAAAGAAAAAATCTCTAATATGTAGTGTTAATGCATGACTATTTCACAACGGCATCCACTTCCTCCATTTCTCAGAAAGTGATTACTAAGCGAAAGCCCGTCCTTCCTCTGACGCCCTCAGATTTCTTTTTTTAAATCGAGCATTTCCTCACAGAGGCTCCGCATCAACAACTCGGTTTATTAATGTACCCGCCACCAAATATTCTGCTATTAAAAAGCAGAATATTTCATGGCATTTAAGATATTTTAAGCAAGTAAGTGGACGTTCTGTGCGAATGAAATCATTTTAGAGAGAAGATATCCTGAACATTGTGCGATTTAGAGAGAAATTATTATGGCCATTGTAGAAAAAGAAAAAAACGGAGCTGCAATATTCAGAGATAAAAAGTATTTTACGCTCGGCATCTATGTTAGCTAACGTCCCATAAATGTACATATTTATGTTTCTAATGAATCCAACATGTGACGACGCCTCGTTAAGGTCCTCAGGGTGATGATGTTGATGCTTATTGTTGGTTTTATTCATATGAGGCCAAATCATCTTATGGGTGTTTATTGATCGGGGCGGTTGGGCTAAGATGCTAGTGGTAGTTTTCACTTGTTGTCATAGCAACGGCAAACATTTGGTGTTAGCGGAACCAAGAAACTTGTTCATATCGGCTATATATATATTTATTCATAAAGTGGCAAATTTGCAAGTTTTTAATGCAAATTTAATCAAGCGATTTGCTTGATACACATGTAATAAAAATGCCTGTAATCTTTGAATTTGTAGGAATATTAGAACTTACTGGTATTCGTTTCTCTCTCCGTCTCCCTTCAGGCGAAACCTGACCAAGCTGTCTCTGATCTTCAGTCACATGCTCGCCGAGCTCAAAGCCATCTTCCCCAACGGATTATTTCAGGGCGACAACTTCAGGATCACCAAAGCCGACGCTGCCGAGTTTTGGAGGAGGTCATTCGGGGACAAGTGAGTTGTTGACCTTTTAGGTAATTATAGGGTTTTTTTTTTTAAATATTCAGAAGTTGATGTTTGTTTCTGGTTGGTGTTTTAGGACCATAGTGCCGTGGAGGACGTTTCGCCAGGCTCTCCACGAGTTTCACCCCATCAGCTCCGGCTTGGAGGCGATGGCGCTGAAGTCCACCATCGACCTCACGTGCAACGACTACATCTCCGTCTTTGAGTTCGACATCTTCACCAGACTCTTCCAGGTAAGACTCGCCACAGCGACAGCGCTCCGCTACGGATCAGTGAGGTTATTCAACGAAGCGTTTCTCACGTTTTTAGTTAAAGGAAACAAATTCTTTCAGGCGCAACTCCAGACTGGGGAGCAGATAAAAAATAAAGTACTATTTAAAACAGCTTACTTTCAAACGGGGCTTAAACTTTTAATAATAATACATTCTTTTTTTTTTAGCATAGAGTGAAAATCAAAATTAAAAATAATTCCAACTACAGGGCGCCTCACAGACCCACATCCTCACTTCTAGAAGCAGAATATTCATTCATGTACGCCCTTCCACCTGTTCAGACTTACTTTACAAAGACCCACATGTACCCTCTCTACTTACCTCTAACTATTCCAATTATAAGTCTATTTATTATTTAGCCTTTACAAAAACAAAACACACCAAAAAAGGTTTGGTCTGGTTTATCTTCACTAAACGAATAACTAGCAAAAAGAAAATACTATCAAACATCTAATATCTGGTAAGACAAACCTTTAGAATAAACAATCAAACAATAATAATGTAATTATTTAAACGCCAACTAAATACTAACCATAAATAATAAAAAGCTCAACAGAACAACAATTAGATCTACGCCACAACTCAAATGTACTGTAAGCAGGTAACCATGGTAACGTGTGTGTTTGAGGGAGTTCATGGAAACGGAAATACAAAAAAAAAAAAAAAAGAAACCTGCAAAGCTCAGCAGGAAATACTCCTTTTTATTTTTCATTAAATTATTACTTTTTAAAAAATGTTTGTACACATGTTGTTCCCTGAATGTGACTGTGTGTGTGTGTGTGTGTGTGTGTGTGTGTGTGTGTGTGTGTGTGTGTTCGGTCTAGCCATGGTCGTCTCTTTTAAGGAACTGGAACAGTCTGGCGGTCACACACCCCGGGTACATGGCCTTCCTCACCTACGACGAGGTCAAGGCTCGGCTGCACAGGTTCATCCACAAACCCGGCAGGTGAGACACAAAAAAACTTTATATATATATATATAATTATAATTATTATTTTTATTTTTTTTAATTTTTTATTATTATTATTTTTACAAAAAATATATGTAAATAAATGTTTTGCTGTATTATGTACTCCGATTTAAATTTCAATAAAAAATTTGAATGAAAAAAAAAAAGAATTACATCATTCTAAAAAAAACCAGGAGTAAAAATTCCCAGGATGCACTGTGTTTTTTTGAGATTGCCCTCTCCTCCCTCAGCTACATCTTCAGGCTGAGCTGCACCCGGCTGGGCCAGTGGGCCATCGGCTACGTGACGGCCGACGGGAACATCCTGCAGACCATCCCCCACAACAAGCCGCTCTTCCAGGCCCTCATTGACGGATACAGAGAGGGATTGTGAGTCTGCGCTGCTGCGCGGTGTCAATGCACCGACTTATACGTTTCAGGGTTCATTGTTAGTCCACTATAACAACACACGCCTCTGGGGACGGCTGAGACAAAAGACTAGAGATCCACGTAATGACTCCTATAATGGCTCTGCTTAGCCGGTGTTTTGAAGGCGTGTTTTTGTCTCGTTAAAGTCCATAAAAATAAAATTTGTGTTTCATTTCGTCATCCGACAAAGATGGTCTTGCTTCTCGGAGGAGGACGGCAGCTTTACTTAAAAGTGGATTAATTGTAATTAAATAATAAAAGAGTAAATACAACTTTTAAAACATTTAAATGCACGTCAATCAGCTGAGAGATCAAAGGGATCCTCTAAGTAACCGTTATTCTGTGTGTGGTTCTCTAGCTATCTGTTCCCTGACGGTCGTACTCAGAACCCAGACCTGACGGGCCTCTGTGAACCGTCTCCACAAGACCACATCAAAGTTACTCAGGTTCGTCTCCGCTCGTTGGTTTTCTGTGAAAAAGTCACGAATCTGCGATACGAAACCACTCTTCCTCCTCCTCCTCCTCCTCCTCCCTGCAGGAGCAGTACGAGCTGTACTGCGAGATGGGCTCCACCTTCCAGCTCTGTAAGATCTGCGCCGAGAACGACAAGGACGTGAAGATCGAGCCGTGCAGACACCTGATGTGCACTTCCTGTCTGACTGCGTGGCAGGTGAGACGGCCCGGGAAGTTTTATTACCATGTTTTCTGTTCAGGGAAGCATTAACATTGAATAAATAGGAAGATTTATATTTGCTTAATATAATGTGTAATTTTGGATATATTAAAATTTTTGGAAGAAATTAAGGGATTTGGGATTAAATAATCTCGGGGACTTCCTGCAGTAACTCTGCGGAGCCCCTAGGGGTCCCGGATCCCCCAGTTGAAGGTGTTTTAAGCTCAGTGGCCGTTCTTAACCTCAACTGCAGAGAGAACCAGGTTTAAAGGGGTAGTTCGGGTGTTTTTGAAGTGGGGTTGTATTTATCCATAAGAAGAAATGATATAAATTAAAGTGTACGTGTGACAACCATCCCCGATGGGAAGCTGGAGAGTTTGTATTCATCTCTGCTCTCGCCAAAAGCCACCAGATTCCACTTTTTCCACACAAAAAAGCAGTAAAAGCTGTAACGCCTCGATCAGACTCACCAACTGACCGAGGCAGCGTCGGACCACCAACCCCAGAGTTTATGGGAGGTGAAGTTAGTCTTTATTCTGGTGGCTTTGAAAAGGGCAGAGATGACGGTTTCAGTTCCCCATCAAAGACAGACTGTGTCGTTTTCTCACAGCGCGGTAAACTGAAGATAACGTTCTAAATATAGCCTTCACTTTAAACTCATCTTGATGGGTTTTTTTTTTTTTTAAAAGGTGGCTGATTCGTTAACAGTAACACATGGCTTTGCTTCCCTGCATCGACTCCCGTCTGCTCCTCCAAGTTTCAATTCCTCAATTTCACGTTTCCTCATATTTAAGTCGATGGTTTTTCTGACCCGATGGCTCGTTTAAACACGTTGATGGCGTTTGGTTTTAAAGCTTCCTCTGTATTAGTTTGTCGTCTTGATTAATTCAGCATGAAAAACATTTTTTAAACTCCACCCTCCAGCATTCACCAGTTTACTTCTAGGCTTTTATTTTGAAAGGTCTGCAAGAACTGTTGAGTGTTAATCGCTTAACATTGACGGCAGAAACAGGATGGGGGTTAGTGATTACAAAAGATTAAGTACATCAGTATGACTGTTGGCTCACGTTATGAATTCACCACAGTATTCTAAGGAATACTCTTAATTCTAGTTATAATTGTCATTTCAAAGCTATTCAGATCATTTTAAATGAGGAAATTCCCTGACAGCTTGGGCTGTACCGAACCTTCCAATGAGGTTTTTAAATAAAGTTTTGTATAATGCAAATATATAAAACATAGGTTGTATTTATCATATTGTAGTGTATAAATAAACAGTCGCATGCTTCCCTTTGTATGCAGCGAGCGGGAGAACCTCCTTCCTAAACGTAAAAGATCAGGATCAGCAAACACAAAAGAATCAGACTCACCGGATGGAGAATGGGCTGGATTTCAAGTCGTCTCCTCAAATCACACTGATTTCTTTGTTCACTTCACACGGGCACCTTGTTTCTTCTCTCCCTCCACACAAATCACTTTGTTCTCCAGGCCACGCCCCCCTTACACCTGTGATCCTGGAGGGAACGGATCACATGACCTGTGTGACCTATAGGAGACTATGCTTTTAAACTTTTAACCACTATGAGTGTCAAAACAAAAATGTTATTGTAATTTTACTTTTTCAGATTTAACTTGATAATTGCATTCTGTGTGTGTGTGTGTGTGTGTGTGTGTGTGTGTGTGTGTGTCAGGAGTCGGAGGGTCAGGGATGCCCGTTCTGCCGCTGTGAGATCAAAGGCACGGAGCCCATCGTGGTGGACCCTTTCCACCCAAAGGCCAGCGGGGCTTCCTTCGCCGGCTTCCAGGGGTCCAGCCGAGCGGAGGCCGCCGGCAACGACGAGGACGAGGACGATCGCATGGAGGACCACCTCGTCATGAGCAGGCTGGCCTGCACCAAGGTGAGAGGGTCACAACGAGGGTTTTACAGGACCTGTCGAGATCATTTAACTCATGCAACGTCTCTGAACCTGCAGGTGGAGCGCCCGCCGTCTCCCGTGTCCCAGCTGCCTCCGGTGCCCCCCCGCCTGGACCTCCTGCAGCAGAGACCCTCCGGCTCCCACAGCCCCCAGGCTCAGGGAGCCACGGCCAAGGTAAACCCTCGCTGGTTGGTTAAAGGATGTGTGTGTGTGTGTGACATCATCATCATCAGTGTGTCTTCACCTTCCGTCCTGCAGATGGCGGCCACTCACAGAGACAAGCCTCTACCTCTGCCCCCGGCCCTGAGGGAGCTGCCCCCTCCTCCCCCTCCGGAGCGCCCCTCCATGGCGGGCCAGGACTCCAGACTCCAAAGGAGACCGCTGCCCTCCACCCCGGACCAGCCCGCCTGGGCCTCCAACTACATGGTCCCGCGTCCCGCCACCAAGGCCCTGCCGGCCATGACCCCGACCTCTCAGAGCAGCAACGGCGCCCTCGGGGAGGCGAGCAAACCCCAGGCCGCCACCAACGCCGTCTACTGCCTGGCTGTGAGGTACGCTGGTCTCAAATGTGAGAGAACCTAAAAAAAAGGGTATAAAAAAAGTCCCATCATGCTCCATGTTGTCTGTACACAGATCTCTGTCGGCGGCGTCGAGCGGGGAGAAGCCGCCGTCTGACAGCGAGGAGAACGAGTACATGAGTCCCACCTCTCTCCCGGCCTCTGGGGCCCCCTGGGTCATAACGGGCTCCTTGGTTCCCCCGCCTCCGGCACCAGCAAACCACCACAATGACATCAGGTAGACAGCCCCCCCCTCGGGTCATTCGTTGTCTTGAAATGATCACGAAGGATTTATTAAATGTCTGACAGGAAGTCATTAAAAGGGATTGCAGCTCTTTGATAGCCGCTATCTGCCCCGTCTCAAGGTTTACCCGTATAATAATACAGGACAAATGTTGCCTTTGTAGGAACAAGGGCAAAGAGAACAACGTGAAGTTTTGAGGCATTCCTCAAATCTCCGGGGCAAGAAATTAAAATGTGACAGAGATAAATTGTATTTGGGATTTATTTTCTGTCAGTATTAATGTACTTTATGTTACCTCATTTGTGTTTTGAGAAACACAGTTTATTTTTACAAAAGGTGCAAACATTAATACTGGATGGAAATACTGCAATACTGCGATTAGTCCACCAGGGGGCTCTGGAGCCTCAGTTTTTGTTCGTCCCCCCTTGCAATTATATTTGGGTAAATAATTTAAAGGGGACGATGTGAATCCAAGGTTAACTCGGTTTGTTGCTTTGATGAAGTTAATTTATATAAAATTAGTGAATTAAAAAGTTATTGTGAGTGTAAAGATGGAAAAATACAGATTAAAAAAGTTATATTAGAAGATGTATTTTATTTATTTATATTACATAAAAGAAGGCGTTTAATTAGTTAAATATTTTAGAAACATGGAAATTATGCAATATATATTTTCAATAAAAAATTAATATTAATTGAAGTTACAGGCAGAGAACTTTTATTTATTTATTTATTTTCACTTTTTAAGAGCAGATTAGATTTTGTGGACTGGACATAAAGAATTGACCAATAAAAGAAATCCAGCTAATATTTTTCTTTCTCCCCCCTCGTCCCAGCAGTGAGGTGGTTGACAGCGACTCCGAGGACCCCCAAGTCTACGAGTCCATGTTTAACATCCAGGCCCAGGCGGGTTCCTCGGAGACGCCACAGGCCTCGGAGCCGGGTAACGTTCACATCACATCATTGATTTAAAGTCATTTCTCAGCTGTTGTATTACTTTTCTGCGTGTTGACGACTATGTCTATTGTTTTTCAGAACTCCCTCAGCATCCGGCCGTGGTTCCTCAGGACAAGATTGAGGAGACGAGCGAGGAGGATATCTACGAGTACGACTGTCCCCGACCCGTCATCCCACCCGCCCCCACCAGGAGAACGCTCTCGGAGATCGTGGGTCCGTCGGCGGCCTTCAGCACTCTCAGCATCGACAGCGCAGTAGAATCCGGTACGTTATTCCCTCCTTACTCTTATGCTTTTTAAGGATCGTCTCCTGTTTTAAGGTAGAATGCCGAGAGCCGAAAGATGGTGGCAGTATTCAGTATTTGAAACGCCGTCATGACATCACTGCTGCAACACTTAAATCCAGCATGTTTCCCACGGCCCTGACCGACGTCTGCTCACCTGTGTGTTTCCAGGTATGTTCGGAGCGGCTGTCGACCCCGAGCGACCCCCCAAACCTCTCCCGCGGCGAGCCAACTCCGACCGGCGGCCTCGGCCCGTGAACCGCGAATACTCGGCTCCGTTGCCAGACCTCCCCAGCACATCCTCCGCCTCCCCTCCTTCTGCTTCTCCTCCTCCTCCACCTCCTCCTTCCCTCCCTCTCCCCGCAGACCCCGGAAGCCAAACCCTCAACGGGGAGATCGAATGCCTGGTCTCCCAGGGCTACTCCATCCAGGACATCCAGAAAGCCCTGATGATCGCCCAGAACAACCTGGAGACGGCCAAGAACATCCTGCGCGAGTTCGTCACCATCCCCTCCGCCGCCCACATCGCCACATAGTCGCACTCCAGGCCACGCCCCTTTCTCT
Organism: Chelidonichthys spinosus; assembly: GCA_029853015.1. Taxonomy (NCBI): domain Eukaryota; kingdom Metazoa; phylum Chordata; class Actinopteri; order Perciformes; family Triglidae; genus Chelidonichthys; species Chelidonichthys spinosus. The sequence goes on from CM056835.1 coordinate 20,026,638, forward strand.
CTTTCTCCGTCTCGTACCCGTCTGTGCCATTATCGTGGATAGCATTTAACGAGCACTTTTCCTGCAGCGCCACAAAGAGTCGCCGTGCTGCGTTCGCGTCATGTGACATCATCATCTGGGAGTTTTAGTCTTAGGAGAGGTGCGACAGGTGTTACTTGCTTTTCCCAAAGTGGAGTTTTGGTGTGAAAGTGTTTGACATTGAAGCCTCAAAATCTCTGGTTGACTCAGAATCGTTTTTTTTTTTTTCTGTTTTCGCCGTCAGTCGGGTTTTAAAGGAGCAGCTGCAGGCGAGGCTGGCGAGTCCTGATACGACCTGAACGCAGGATACACGGAGAAAAGAAGCATTTTAACGTGACCTTTGACCCCCGTCGTACGCTGACGAAGTCCACTCGTGCCGTGGCATTGGTTCCCTTCGGCCCCTTTCCTCATTAAGCTTCTTAAACCTCTGCAGGATCGTCGTGTCTGACCCGGCAGCCCGTTCAGTTTGGTGCTTTTTTACGGGCTTCTTGTGGCGTACGAATATGTAGCGACGCAAGTTTTTTGGGGGGGGGGTCAAAAAATTAGCCGTGTGTGTGTGTGTGTGTGTACGTCGATGCTGATGAATGTGAATATTCAGTTGCGGTGCAGTTTATCGTGGGGCTTCGTGTCGTGTAGAAATGCGTCGCCGTGGCCTTCGCTCTCGTCGTCAACGGCTCTGTGACGAAAAAAAACGACAAAGTTTCAAATGTTTAACAGTGCTCTCGTGACTTGTTGTTTAGTACTAACAGTGGGCGGGATGTTCAGAAGTTTTTTGTTTTTGTCATTTAATAACTCCATGATTTGCCTGCCGACACCCCCCCCTCCCTCCCCCGTTGGTCTGATGTAGGTCCGACACTGAAGGCTGGTTTATTTACTCTAAAAAGCTTCTGTATACTCACATAGTTTTCTACTAATAAGAAAAAAGGACTTTAAAGGGATAGTTTGGATTTGTTTTGACGTGGGGGGGGTTGTATGAGGTACTTCACCTACGTCGGGACAAAGCGATGTCCTGCAGGAGCCGTTAAACAATTCATATTAAGTCATTTCACAAGTCGCCGGTGCCTCGATCGGTTCGTTCCTGGAACCGAACTTAACCCTTTAAAAACACACAAAGACGAACTAATCCGATCCGAGGTCGTCGTAGACCAGGTATAAAGGAAAGTCTTGTCATGTACTGTACTGTAATACACTGACTGAAAAGGTACAAGTACCTCACTCAACTCGCTCCACTTCCAAAGACAAATCCCCGAACCAACCGTTTAACACGTCCCGTTAAGATTTCCTCTCGCACGTTAATGTGATCCACGTTGATCTGCAGCTGACCAATCAGATTGAAGGGATTTCCATGGAGCAGGCGTTCAGTAATAAGCCGGGGTTTGAATGTAACAAAAGTACAGATGATATAATGTTCATGTTATTATGGAGACATTCCAGCAATGGGATTTTTGTCTTGCTTATTGTTAAGATTACATTAGATTTAACATTTTTATTTAAGATTTTTAAAAAAAGTTTGTGACGCAAAAGATTGAGATGAAAAAGTTCTCAATTTGGATTTGCGTTTTTTTTTATATTTTTGTCTTATGTGATAGCGACACGATAACTCGGGTTTTAAGTGCTGATCGTTGCTATTTGTAGGCTTTTAAGAAACTTTTAAGTAAAGATTAGAATTCTTTCCAGTGGACCAATAACGCGCAGCTGTCACACCCAGAAACACGCTCACATATAAAACACACATTTAACGACGAGTGCAATTTCCTCTTTTTTCCCCCAAACGGATCTTCAGTTATCAGTGTTGATTTCTGCAGAACCACGTAAATGTGCCTTTTGTCAATAATCCCAACCTGCACACGCCAGCAGCAGATGAACCAGAACCAGAACAGTAAACTAAACATTAAATTAAACGTGCAGTTTGACCAATCGATACACAAATGTATAATAAAACATCATACGGACGGATTTGGAACCAGGATATTTACTAAACTGGGCTTTTTTTTTTTTTAAACAAAAAAAACTTGCTATGCACCCTAGTGGACAAACTACGTAATTTTGACACCATTTCAAACAGATTGTTAAAAATAAATGCAACATTTTTCTTACTTGACTTCTTGCAACTGTGAGGTACTTTTTTAACAATTCAAATATATATATATATACATACACACACTGTCATAATACAATTTTTGTTTGTTTGTGCTGCAGACTGACTTTTTTTGAATATCAATGCTAGCGTAATCTAATATGCCCCCCCCCCCCCCCCAAAAAAAACAAAAACAAAAATCGTATATTAGATTACATCCTGGTTCTCAGCGCCGCCATATTTGCACCTCTGCTGCTGTCGACGTGTCGTGGGATTATTAAAAATAATTAAAAATAGTTAATACGTGCATGTGATGCATGCACTTTCCTAATACGATGACATATTTCCTCTCACACGATCGTACACAGGCTGCTTTTAACTGAGAAAATGTATCGACGCGAGTGATCGGATTCAAACCAAATATTGCGGTGGCGCCCCCTCTGGTTGATTCTGGTCTTTGTCAAGCTTGCAAATCTTTCTTCTAAAATTAGGGGTTTGAAATATGTAGAATATATACTCACACAGAAGTGTGCTTAATGTGACTAAAGTAGTAAAGGAAGCATACATGCACATTAATGTAGGACGATAAGTTACAAACTATGAGTAATAAACTTCATATCTGTACATTGATGGCGTCCCTGCTGATTACTGAGGTTGGAGAATCTGAGGTTTCCGTCTTCGCTGTGATTCAGCGGAAGTCTCTTTTAATTTAGCCTCAAACCAAAAAAGCGTCTTAAAGCGTTCCCTTCAGTCGCTGGTGTGTGTTGGGGTCAGATCCACTGGTTAATGGTGTGTGTGTGTGTGTGTGTGGTGTAAATCGATGGTAGCTCGCCTTTCTCAATACAAACTCGCCTACTAAAAAAAAAAGAAAAAAGTTGTCTTCATCGCTTCATCGTTGCCTGTGTAAATATGATTTTTATTTATTGTCTTTTTAATATCCTCAGCGTTTTTTTTTTTTTGTTGCATTGCCATGTTTTCATGCCTAAGCCATTAAGATTTTTAATTAAACAGTATTTTCTTTAACTGATCTGATCTGTGTGGGTTTGTGTCGCGGTGGAAAAAACTGCTCTCATTCTTCTCATATGTCTGCAAAAGTATTAAATTGTCTACGTTTGAGGTTCTTGCATCCTTTTTGTGGTTCTACGCTTTATACTCAGGGTTGGTACGGTGCTGGAAATCCTTGAATAATATCACTGTAGGGTGAAATCTTTACATTTTCCATAAATTTCACGTGAAAGCCAAATATCCCTAACTTTTTGTGAGAAGAAGAGAAACTGAGAAGAGAAGATCTCCATATTTGAGGGACTGAAAACAGCATTTTCAGACATTTCTGCATGAAAAATGACTTTTGATGATGAACAAATGATGAAAATAGTTGATTATATTTCTGTGGATCTGTTAGTGGAATTAGTTTTCCTTTCATTTGTGGTCCTTCTGTAAAAAGCTGTCTCCAAACATCATGTTGGTTGTTTAGAGGACAATAACATCTCATTTAATGTGATGAACAAGTGACAGAATAAGTAGACTGAATACTGACCATTGGATTGGTACAAATATGGAGTTTACCACAGCTGGAAGGTGTTGGAAAAGCGTGGAAATGCACCTGGAAATGCTTGAAAAGTGCTTGACTTTGACTTTAGAAAAGGTGGAGGAACCCTGAATACTAAATTAATAGACTAGTTGATAGGTTTTGCAGTGAGAGGTTTTGCAGAGGTGCATGGATTTGTTGCAGATGTGAGCTGGAAATATGAGCTGCTGCTTCTGTCATTTCCAGCTCGTGCTGACAGCGGTTTGGACGCCGCGCTCCCACTTCCTGTCTCTCCTCGTTTGAGCGTGCTAACTAGCGTGGAGCACACTGAACTCGCTGTTTGTTCTCAAGGGCAATCGAAAAAAAGAAAGGAAAAAGGACTCTTTCATAGCTCTGCAAAAATAAATATATATATGAGACAACAAGAAAAAATCTCTTTAAAGAAACATTTTTATTTGGCATTGTTTTCTTGCAAAAAAAAAAATATATATAAAATAAAAATAAAAAAAGAACGCAAGCATCAAAGAATCACATGTACAGACACAGTACTTAATTTACACACAATTAGAAAAAGAACAAACCCAGAAATGTCATATTTAAAGTCGTATGAAAGACGAGGTGCAGAGTTACGGTCGGTGTTATGGCTTCGTGCCCTGAAGACGTCCCGCGTACACATTTCTGCTTCGACATCTCAGAAAAATATATTGTTAATGTTGCAAGTCATTTGGGCAAAAAAAAAAAAAACGTAGCGCTCTCAGCAACAAAAATGTCTCTTTTTCTCACGACAACCTACACAATGAGCAATAATCGGAACATCGTATTCACAACGCGGCTTCTGGAGGAGCGTCCCGGTGTTGCTGCACGTTTCAGATGTGTTTCTGGAGAAAAGCTAAATTATTATTGTTACATTCAAATATGAATTAAAACCCCCCGACAATCTTTTTAAAACACTTACTGCTGTTCTGAAGGTATTTCAAGAATCTGCAGATTGTTTATTTCTTCTTGTTTAATTCTTTTAAAATACCAATCATGAAATATTTTAGGGGGTAATATAACATTTCTGCCTACAGTTTTTCTTTTTTACTACCTTTTTATTTATATTGTTGACCGTGGTGCAGGAGTTGTTGCAGGAAAAAGAAGATTGATATTAAAAAGATACGTTTGGGGAATAGTAGTGTATTTTGTGCTTCACATTCACACTAATGAACATTTTAGCTTAATTGGACAAATTTGTTTGGATGAGGGAATATCACCAATTTCTTTTATAAAATTTGAGATTCATTTTTAAAAATCAATAGGTAAATATTTTAGTTTTAGAAGATACTGTTGCCTCTCGAGTTAAAATGATGAATCTGTAATATTTTGTTGAATCTTTAAAGATTCTGGAAACACCTTCAAAACAACATTAAATTCCCTTTTTCCTCGTTTCCAAACATCCATCAAGGATTTCTCTCTTCTTTCCCCCCAAAATAAAGTTGAATGCTACGCCGATGATACAACGCTGCAGATGTATTCTTTACCTTCCACAGTGAATCATGTCACAACAGACGGACTCAAACTAAACACTTCCTGTGCAGCTTCGACTGAACAGCTGATTCTCTAAACTACAGAAACAGAAAACCGCCTGGAAGTTTAAAATGTCTACGGCTGCAGAAACGTACCAAACAACGTGCACAGAAACACACCGGGACGCTTCCTCCAGCTCTCACAAAGAAAAACAAACAAACCAGAGGAACAGAACAAATTCAGTGTATGATGCATTCTCAAAAACGGGCACAGCAGATCACTAACTCTTTGACCTTTTGACCTTTCGGGAACAGTCCGAGGTGACCTCTAGCAGGTCTGTACACTACCACGTATTTACAACAGGACGAGGGCTCAACGGCGGTATTATTATTATTATGAGCATCCCGCGTTTTAAAGCCTCAGAATTGTTCGTTTTTTTTGGGAGAAAAAAAATTTATCGATTTCTGGCGTTGAGCAAACACACCAGCGAGCTTCGTCTCGTGTGACTGTGAACCAGACAGTTAAGAAGAAGCCGCCATTTTGGTCTCTGACATCACATCCCGTTTCCTAAATAAAAATTAAAAAAAACGTCCACCTGGACCCCCGTGAACACGGATCAACATGCACATGACCCGGACGCTAACCGTGGAAATGAAAAAAAAAAAAAAACAGAGTGCCAAAATATCTTAAATAACAAAATATATATAATATATACACTTTCTTAAAAAAACAAAAACAAAAACACACACACACAGTGAACAAACAGCCAAGAAGCTGAAACACCAAGTTTGAGGAAAATAGTAGAAAACAAATAAATGTGGGGGAAAAAAACAAAAGAACATTCATTCAAAATAAGATACACATCTGTACATACCTGTGTGTGTAAAAGTACTGAATACTGCTGAGAACACAAGCATGATGGGGGGAGGGGGTTGAGTGTTACCCTGCAGATCTCAGATCAGTGGGAGCATCTCACACACACACACACACACACACACACACAAACAAACAAACAAACACACACACACACACACTGACTGCTGGCTTCATGTGTGCTGCCGTCTGCTGCACGCCATCGACGTTTACTGGAGGGCAGAAAATTAAAAGTCATCAAAATCGGTTTGTTTAAAGGGGAATAAAATCTCACGTTAGTGTTGAATCTGTTTGTGTCCTTTGGACGGATTAAATCTAGCTGTTTACACTCTTTGTGCTAAGCTAAGTCGGCTGCAGTGTCGAACATCTCATTTAAAACACTGTGTGACTTTGGTGCCCCCTAGTGGCATAATACAAAACAACAGCAACAAACACATTTTCTGTGAATAATCAATATATTTATTTATAGTACCTTAAAAAAACGGTAACAGCATTCTGCACGATAAAATCACATTTAGAACCAAAAAGTAAAACAAAAAAAGAATATCACTGAAAAGCAATTTTCAAAAAGGTGGGGTTTCCACAACAAATGACAGAATAATTAAAATGTCTACACATAATGACTATTGTGTGTTTTTATAGAAGTAACAATTTTTGATGCAGAAAAATCAAACAATGTCTACTTTCAGGCCTCTTTGAAGATCATTTAACCCCATTTTACCACGTTCTCATATTAAATCTGCTTATTAAACACTCGTCATGCTTTATAACCACTGACTAATTGATAAGAAAGACTGTGTTATTACCCATGATGCATCATGTTACCCATCTAAAAACAGCTCTGTATTTCCTGTCTCCCTTCAGGACAAACCCCTGATCTCCCAGATCATAATCTCAATAATAAACCCGTATTATGTAATGTAACCGTTACCTGCTCGCTGGGGCTCTTCTTCTCCCCGTTGACGGCCTTCAGGAGGACGGTGTCCTCGTTCTTCGCGTTGGACTTCATCTCCACGACGATGTCATCTTTGGTGGTCTTCTCTTTGGTGCTGCGGACACAAACCACGGTTTGACCCTCACGTTGGAATTTCACGAAAACAACACAGATAACCGACGATGGTTTCAATTTGAACATTGTTATATTAAACCAGTTATTTCTAAACATTTCTGCAATCTGCAAGTTTCTGAAATGTATTAAAATGTATGTAAATGGATGTATGTTAGAGAGATGAGCTCTACGTCTTCATGTTCTTTTAACCGTCTATAATTCCCTTGAAAAGGCCAAAGATTGTCTATGCAACAAAAACTTTTTTTTTTTTTTTTTTTTTTTTTAAGGGTCTCAAATATACAACAGCATATTAGGACCACTGTAGAAAATAACAATCATTTTTAAAAACATTTTTAAAAATCGTAATAAACTCGCAAATTTGCGAGTTTATTACGATGCTAACAACCGGCATCTATGCTAGCTAACTTCCCATGAATGTACATTTATGTTTCTAATGAAACGTGTGATGACGTCTCGTTAAGGTCCTTAGGGTGATGATGTTGACGCTTATTGTTGGTTTTATTTATACGAGTCCAAACTGTCATCTTGGGGTGGTTGGGCTAAGATGCTAGCGGTAGCTTTCACTTGTCATAGCAACGGCAAACATCCAGTGTTAGCGGAACCAAGCAACTTGTTTATATATCGGCTAGATATATTTATAAAGTGGCAAATTTGCCACTTTTTTCTCTGAATATTGCCCCCTCTCTCGGCTCCGTTTTTTTTTTTTTTTCCTATAGGCTGTCGTGCAAATATACTCATATTTTCTGAAAAGGCTGGGCGACATTGTTTTGTGTGTTTCAGGTACTGGTATTGAAGTGAGTGTTAACAAGAAGCTGCATGTAGGATTATAAAAATAAACTACAGTGTGTTGCGTTCAGGGTAATAAAGGAGCACCAAGCATTGTGCGACTGTGACGAAGAGGAGGAAGAAGCTTCTTCTTCTTCTTCTTCATCGGGCGGATTTAGAAAACAAAGCGACACTCACATCTCCTGCTTCCCCGAGCGTCCGCAGGGAATCTTCCCCTTCTTGTGCAGGAAGTAGAGGACGCTGCCGAGGACGGCGAGCAGCAGCAGACACAGTATGATCACCACGATGATCACCCCGCTGCCCTCCGCTACAGACAGGCAGGCAGACAGACAGGCACAGAGAGACAGACAGATTCATTAGAGACCAATAACGTTAGAAAGAAGAAGCAGAAACTATTTTAAATGTTTTTTTCATTAGTGGCCAATTAAACAAAGTGCAGCTCTTTCTTCATATAAGAACTTTTTGGCTGGGCATGAAATTATGTTTATTACAGATTTGACTTTGTTATTAAAGTGTCATTTATTTTGTGCAGCATCTGTGAGTATTTAACTTTAATAACCGGCTTTATATTTGGTTATTTTATCCATCCAGAATGAAAAAGCTGAGGTTTTCTTCCTTGTCTTCTTCCTCTTATTTTCCCCAAAACAAAAAGAGGCGACACACTTTATATTCTGCTGATTCAGTTTCTGTTTTTCCCCAAAAGGAAACGCGTTATTTTTACCTCATTATGTTGAAGTATAATATAGTGTTTCTGGCAAGCGAATGGCGAGATCTACGGGACGTATTTATTTATTATGAGGAGACTGAGACCATAAACCCACGGCTGCAACGCTAACTGAGAAAATAAATCAAGGAGAAGTCGGGTCCCCCTGCTGGCTATTAGAAAGAATGCAGGTTTAAAAAAAGGCTTCACTTATTACGCTTTCAGATTACTTTATAGTCTTTTTAATGCCATCAAACACGCAGCACAGCAGCTCAGTGGTGATGATGGACAGAATGTACCAAATCAATGTACTATTACTACTGTGGGGACTCTAACATTACAATTGTCAGCTTTAAGCCTCATTGTCTGGATTTTATTTGCTTTTCCTGCAACAAATTATCCACATCAGCCATTTTTTAAATCTGCTGAAACCACAAAAACTGAGTCAGAAGATGCCAGTTTTTTCCCCCAAATATGTCACAGAACATAAAACAGTGATGTAATTCACCTTAAAGTAGAACTCTTTGTTAAGTGTGTGTAAGAAGCTTCCTCTCCCAAGTGTTTAGATACGGCCCTTAATAACTTCAACAATCGGGGGGGCACTGGTATTTTTAGCGGTTGTTGGTAAGGGTCTCTCTTTATTTGCCCGTTGCGTCCCCCCGAGGTCTCGTGAAGGTTTTAATGGCGTGAAGCGACGCCCCCCCCCCAGTTTCACCTGGCACCAAAAAAACCTCAACACGTCTGGAAAAAAACCCGTCACTTATTTATATTTGATGAACCGATTCTGGGAAACACAAATAGTGTTTGTTTTTCCTTTCCAACCACTGCAGAGCATTCGCTCCACCTATCATTAAAGAAGTGTTGCTGGGCTTGAATTTGCTGGTGTTACGATTTTTTTTCTTCTCTCTATCTCTCAAACAGAATATTTAATATGCCCGAAGGCCGTCCCGAAGATCTGCCGGCAAACTAAAAGAGACATTCCTCGTATGAATAATTCATCCTCTGCCGACGTGTTTCATTGTCCCGGACAGAAACTGAAGTGGGAAGAAGAAGAAACCAAAAAAAAAAGGGGGTAAAATCTGCAGAGCAACGATCTTTAGGGTTCCTTCAAGCACTTTCCAAGCATCTCAAGGTGCTTTTCAATGCTTTTCCAGCACCTTCCAGCTGTGGTAAACTCCATATTTGTATCAATCAAATCCTCAGTATTCAGTCTACTTATTATGTCACTTGTTCATCACATTAAATGAGATGTTATTGTCCTCTAAACAACCAACATGATGTTTGGAGACAGATTTTTACAGAAGGACCACAAATGAAAGGAAAACTAATTCCACTAACAGATCCACAGAAATATAATCACCAACTATTTTCATCATCTGTTCATCATCAAAAGTCATTTTTCATAAAGAAATGTCACAAAATGCTGTTTTCAGTCCCTCAAATATGGAGATCTTCTTTTCTCTGTTATATCATAGATGTCATCAAATAGAACACACATTTCAAGCACTTTTCAAACCTTGAGAAACACCACACTAAAACTCAAGTGTTTTCAAGGATTTCCAGCACCATGAACCCTGGATCTTACCGGGAGAGAAGGGAGCGGCCGAGGTGACTCTGGGAACTGAAGGAGAAAGAAACTTTAGAAAACGCACAATAAACACCAACAACATAAAGGCAATAAATACAGCGTTGTGTACATTGTGTGGTATTAGTGTACATTGTGTGGTATTAGTACTCACTGGCTCTGATGCTGAAGGCCTTCGCCACGGTTCCCATGTCGCTGGACGCGTTGCACTGAGCGCTGACGTCCGCGGTGACCTTCACCGACACCACGCTGAAGGTCGCGTGCTCGCTCGCCCGGTTCACCACCTCGTGCCAGTTCTGTAAACGCACAATTAAATAAACAAACATGTTTTATGTTTTTAAACACGAGAGCATTAAGGATTTGCAGACTAAGCATATTCCCAAAATACGATTTAAGATCATAATCTCAGATGTTGTGACATCACACTTCATTCTCTCTCTCTCTCCTCATCCGTTTAACCACTGCATGTAAAAGTTGCTGTAAATCTTTTTGATTATTTTTTATTGAAAAACAACTTTTGTAACTTTGTTTTGAAAGGCTCTATGAATAAAACTTATTAGATCATATTACCATTCAAAACAGCCTTCAGGAGTCCAGATTATTTTTGTTATTTTTGTCTTTGTTCAGCACAAGATGCATGGTCTTTTTTTTTCCAAATATGTGTATTAAAAATCTCGACATATTACGATAAAGCAGGTTAAATGTTGAATAACACTATATTTCACGCTTCATGCAGACGAACAACAGAAAACTGTAAGAAAAAACTACAATAACTAATCAACCAGGAGCGTTTCTACAATTTGAGGACTTCGCCAAGGTCTACGGCTCACGACCCTCCCATGATGCATTGCACCTGGTAACCAGCTACAGTGAGAGTGAGTCCGGGTACCTGGCTGCCCGCGATGCTCCAGGAGATGCTGGGCAGCGGATGACCCGTCGCCTCGCAGCTCAGGTTCACCATCCGACCTGTCGACTCCTCCAGCTGCACCTCAGGCTCCGCCCCCATCAGCTGGGGACCACCTACACACACACACACACACACACACACACACAGTATTAATTAGTAGCATAGCGACTTGTTGAATTCAGGATAACTACATTTCCACAGCACTGATCTAGTGTCTCATTTCAACATCAGCGTTATAATAATCCTCCCTCTGATCCTCTGAGCTTCTATTTTCAGCAGGAATACTATTCATAATACATTCCAGTCACTTCTCATTCAACGTTAAACTGCCGTCGAAGCGAACGTGACACTCGGCCCAGAAGCTTCACATTAAAAGCCTTTCAGCGGCCTTAAAGGGGGACGATCCTCCTCTGGAGGGGTTTGAAGGAGGAAGAAAGCTCATAACTGATTAAATTCTTCATTTCAAGTTCAAGAGATCAACACAAACCCACTTCTCCAGGGAAGAAAAGTTCTGCATTAAAAGCATGGCTTCATATCTAAAACTCCAGCAAGATCAAATGACAGAAATACGCAGTAAAAATCCATATAGAGTATAATTTATTTACCAATATCTCAAATAGCTGGAGTATCGATGGAGGTCGATCTATTCTTTTACATCTTTATTCAACTTAAATTTAAAACTTTACACTGAAATTGTAATTCCTCTGAATTTTTTGATTTTGTACCATGTTTTTTTTTTCATACAAACATCATTTAAATTTTATATAATTATATAATAATAATAAATAAAAATAAATAAATAAAAACAAAATAATAATAATCACAATAATAATAATAAATAATTAGATACACTTGCCTATATATACACACACACACACTATAAACACATACACATATTTGTACCATGTTTTAATGACTCCAGTCACTTCCACACAGTGAGACTTATTACAGCATATTCATTAAAAGCTGGTGTTGGCAGATATCGGATCAATGCGTCCCTACTTGCATTCTCGTCTTGAATATTAAACTCTTCTGCAGAATTCAAGAAGAGGCAGCAGGTTCCATGAAATCTATTTGTTTCCTTTCTGCCCCCCAATATTTCTAAGGTGGGTGGGTGGAATTAAAACCATAACATCGCCATGGCGACTGACCTTGGACGATGATGTGGACGGAGCCGCTGGTGTGGAGGGCCGGCAGCGACGGGACGACCACCTCGCAGTTGTACTCGCCCGCCGTGTCGTAGGTGGCGTCGCTCAGGTGCAACGTGTTCCCCTTACCCACCAGCTTCCCATCCTGCACACACACACACACACACACACACACACACACACACACACACACAAAAGTGAAGCCAAGGTGGAAGTGCCTTTATCCTGCATTCTTGCCGACAGCCAGCAGGGCGCTACTTTAAAAAAGAAGTCTGATGGTATAAAAGTCTTTGATAAAATCACCCGACTTTTAGTCTAACTTTTTAACATTCATGTTCCCCAGAGGTTGAATTGTTATATACTTGAAAAAAAAAACACAACAACACTATGGTTTAAGTCCAAATAGTGCAAAATAATAATAATAACAATAATAAGAAAAATAATAATAATATATTTTATTTGTTGGCGCCTTTCAAGGACCCCTGAACACAAAATGTAATAAAACATAAATATAAACAAAACAAATTTAGTTAAGCTAAAAACATTAAGTCAATAAAATCAAGGTGGATACGGTGAAAGTTACGATCCACTACACTAATCTAAACACATGCATGCTTATGTGCTACACTAAGCATGTTAGCATGCTAACATTTATTTATTTATTTTTATTTGTCAAGGGACGACGTGCAACTTTACGTTGATTATTCAGAAACTAAAAAGATGCGTGCACCAGATTTCCATCTGTAATCCCCAAAACAAGTAGATATAACAAAATACAGTACACGATACAATACAAATACTCTCTATCTATATAAAAATCTGTGTTTGAAGGCACTTTATTCAATTCCAGAGAAGTATTTTGTACTGTAAAAAAGACCAATTAAATGTTCCTGTACTGGTTATGTAACAACTGGCTGATGCAACAATTACACCACGTTTCTTTCTCTTAGGTGCTGAATCTCCTCGTCTAATCTTCACCAATAACGTAAGAAAGTGTCGTACCTTGTACCAGACCGTCGCTGTTTTAAGGGAAGACAGAGCGTTGCAGGTCGCCGTCAAATCTTCCCCGCTGAGCATGACCTCGGTGTCTTTGGGTACGACCACGGCCGGATCCAGGTCTGGAGACAAGCACCACGGATTTTAAAACATAAATATGAATTCATGTCATGATGATGTTTTCATGCGTTTGTTGCTCACAGTGCACGGTGAGCTGCATCTCCCCTTTGACGTCCGCGTAGCCGTCGGCGTCCAGGGGGCGACAGCGGTAGATGCCGCTGTCTTTCCGCGACACCCGCGACAGCGTCAACACGTCGCTATGGTTACTCTTCAGGGCCACGTCCGGCTCCTGCAAACAAAACGCTCACTCGTCAGGAGGTACGGAGCTTTTAAAGGAAATGTGAGATGATATTAATGATACCCGGCTACCAAAAAGCAGCAACAATTTACGTTGGGAGTCCATTAGTGCTAAAAAAACGGACAGAAACCCAAACTGTTTAACCGTAAAACATCCAAACACACTTGAAAAGTGAAAAAAACGCGCACACAGAAATGTCTTGTTATATTTTTCCAGAACTCGTGGACGTAAACAACTCCGAGTCACGACATCAAAATGTTTCGTTGTGACTTTCATGTGAGTTGATCCATCGATCTCTCGGCCCGGAGTCAAATATGATTTAATAAGACTGTACAACAAAACAACAAAGACGATTCTGAGCCTTTTACTACTTTGCGGTTACCGTGGCAACCGCTAACCAGATGCCTTAGTTAGGAAACCATAAAACTGCAGTCAGCTGAGTTCTTTGTGTGTACACGTATACAAAAGGATGTGATGTCTGACATCCGTCAATGTGGTCTCCGGTCCCAGACCCCGGTCTGGATCTGCAGGATCAGAGCTGGAGGGGGGGTGGGGGGCTGTTGAGCTCTGCATATCAAAAACATTCCCTACATGTCTCCCGCGTGTCACCCATTCTCTCTCTCTCGCTGTCGTGGGACTTTAAGGGTGAGAAAAAGCCTCTCCCATTCTTACTTGTTCTCTGTTAAAGATGAAGGGCGGCGGGGGGTTGCCATCGCCCTGGCAACGCAGATCCACAGTATCCCCCTCTTTGACCAAGCCCTGGGGCGACTCCTTCCACAGCTCCACCATGCTGGTGGGGTCTAGACACACACACACACACACACACACACACACACACACACACACACACACACACACACACACACACACACACACACACACACACAAAATCAATGAGGCAGGCTTATTCAGCGAGCTGTTAAAAGTCACTCTACGAGGTCATTACCATAACGCTGACAGCCCAGACTGTTTGGCTCCGCCCACCACAGTGTCACTAATAAACTGTGTTTTTTTTGTTATTTGTTTTAAACAATGGGCCGATAAATAATGTGACTGTTAAACATGCATTAGGGACAGTTACAAGATTTAAAGGGGTATTCCAGCAATTATTATATCGAGAGAAGATTTAAAAAAAAAAAAAGGTCTGAAATGTTGTGCTGTATAATGTTGTGCTGTATAATGTTGTGCTGTATAATGTGCTCCAATTTCGATTAAGAATACAAATTTGAAAGAAAACAGGACAGAATTCTGCCTCTTAAACCTTAGAGGAACAACTTGAACTCACAGTGGACGGTGACGTTGACGGCGCCGGACTCCACCGTCCGGATGGCGCCCGGCACGAAGAAGCTGACCTCGCAGGAGAAGCGGGCCTCCTTGTCCTCTTTAACCACCTTGAACTCCAGCGTGCTCTGGATGGAGTAGAGGCCGCTGGACTCCATGTTGGTCACCAGGGTCAACACGTTGACCTCTGCACGGGGCGACACGGACGTCGGCAACGACGGGCAACTTATTATAGACTTGGGCTCCCAATAGGAAATGCATTGAATGGACGAATTAAGAGAAGCACTGATTCTTCATTTATTGCGACTCAGACTTGACTGACAATCAGATTCTAAAATAAATACATATTTTTAATGTTAGGCTATTTGTAGAATTAGTTTGGCAGCACCAAAAATTACATTTATATTAATTCTAATTACAATATATTTGCTTGGGATGTCATAAAATAACCTGTGCAGCCTTGAAAACAAACACAAACTGATGTTTAACAGGTAAGGTGTGGAAGGGTTTCCATGGTAACACTTACGTCCCGGCGTGGACGCCAGCGGCGCCCCGTTCCTGTACCAGGTGATGTTGGGCTTCGGGAAACCGTTACGAGCCTCGCAGGACGCAATCTGGACGGAGAGACACATCAAGAAAAATTTACAAAAGTAATGAGGAGTACGATCGTATTGGTGGATCTACGAGGACGCAGACCAACCTTAGACGGCATCTCATTGGTCACGGATATTCCAGTGAGGACTCCCTCGATCACCGGAGCCTCCGGAGGAGCTGCATCAGGAAGAATCACGTCAGTTCTTGTTAGAATTAATAAACAATGATGATCTGCCCCCAGGAAGGTGTTTAGTGAGCCCGTCCTCACCGAACACCCGGAGGTGCGTCTTGCCCTCGGCGTTCCCGGCCGCCAGCCCGTTGACCTGGCAGAAGAACTCCCTCTCGTCGGCGAGCTGGACGTTTTGGATGGCGAGGCGAGCGCCGTGCTGGTCCGAGGTCACGGCGATGCGGCCGCTGTAGTCCGTGTTGTTGTCGGCGATCTGCTGACTGCCGTCGCCGTAGAAGATCCGCGTCCGGCTGCTGTTTCCTGCAGCTCTCTGGGGGGTGACAACGCCTCGTTAAGGTCCTTAGGGTGATGATGTTGATGCTTATTGTTGGTTTTATCTATACGAGGCCAAATTGTCATCTTATGGGTGTTTTATTGATGGGGGCGGTTGGGCTAAGATGCTAGCGGTAGCTTCCACTTGTCATAGCCGACGTAAACAAGCGGCGTCACCACCAGGACCCCGGACCACCAGGACTCACCACAAACCACTGGATCATGACGAAGCTGGGCGCGGCGTCCACGTCGGTGAAGCTGTACTGGCAGGGGATGGCGGCGGCGTCGCCCAGGTACACCTCGGTGCTCTCGTGCATGGTCAGCTCCACCTTCGCCCACGCTGAAATAAAAAACACAGCGTTAAACCAACGCGGACGCCTTCCTGCAGGTGTCGTACCTCGTTTTAAAGACCAACAACGTTGAATTCTAGTCCTGACCCTGAAGCCCCGGTGTAATCCTAGACTACATTGTGTTTGGCCGATGAGAGACCGCGTTCCCGGGAGCCAAAACCTGGAGCCGGTCTGCCATGTTGAGGCAGAACAAAGAAGAAAAGGCTCCTTGTCCACATGGCATCGTTTTCATCTCCCGTCTGCCCGGCTGACTGTAAACCACCAAACCACATCTTGGCCAGAGAAGCCGGTTCCCTGAGCGTCGTCGGGGGAACGCAGACCCGGCAAGGCCAGCCAGCTCCACACTCCAGAGAGCCAAGAGGCTTTTTTTTTTAGGCATTTTGGACTTGGCTGCTGCCATATAGAGGAGGGGAGGGGTGGCTAAAAACACAACAGTGACCAACGAAGAAGATGGCACACCAAGTTTTCCAGATTCCATCTTTTTCCATTTTAATTTTTCAAAATTCTGTGTTTTACAATTTAAGAGCATGTTTTCCATCAGATAATCTAATAATGTGTTTAACTCAGTAAGAAAATATGAGAAATTTATTGAAGGAAGGTTCTAGTAGCCCATGCAAATATGCATAAATGTGCAAATGTAGGTGCACTTTCTTATGGGGGAGTCTCAATAAATACATCCAATTAGCATTAAAATGTGCTACTCTTTTAATTCACAATAAATGCAGTATTATATACATTCATGGGCACTTTTAAAAATCATAACTTTGGACCCGCCCACTTTTACGTGACTAAACTCAGCACATCTGTCCGTCCACTCAGCCTTATTTTAAGTTTCACTTTCATTTTTAACATGAGATTCTGCTTTTAGTTGATCATCACTTTGATTTTTGCAGGTCGAGTCATTCATTTGTTGACATAACTTAAAGAAAAGTTGCATAATAACCGATTAGCGTCCAGCCGTCAAACATAAAGTAAAAAAGTACAATATTGTTGGAGTAGAAGTATAAACTATCAGCAGGTGGAAATTCTCAAAGTAAAGTACTTCAAGATTGTACAAACAGTTCTCGGAAAAGTACTTGAGTCTGCGTTGGTTGAGACTGAGACCTCAGACTTCTACTGCACATGTCTGACCCCAACTGTCAGTGAGAAGAAGCATTGTGGGTAATGTAGGCACCAGGTTTTCGATGAGGAAGAAGAAGAAAGCAACTCTACTGTTCTCTCTGCTTTTCTAATTTTCACATTTTCATTTCCAGGTGGAGAACTCTAATATAGTACTTCCAAGTATTAGGTCCACTGTGCAGCTGCATTATGGGTAAAAAATACTGTGGGGCAAAAAAAAAAGAAAAAAAAGCATTGTTGTTGACCGTTTAATAGTTTTCCAAAAACGGATGAAAAACAATTAGCAAGGTCTCGACCTCGGAGTCCTCATGTGTGTTCTCAGCGTTGGTTGAACCAGACCAAGCATGAAAGGAGCTTTAAGAGTCCAGTTGCCACCCTGCTGCCCCCATTCAGTTTTACTGCCCCCCCCCCCGAAAACCACCACCAACCTCAGCACCAATCATTTTCACAACTCATTTTTTCTGTCCTCCCCCATCTATGCTCAGCCAACCATCCCCTTTAAGACGGGGCACGCCATTGTTCCCCCACCTGGGTGGACCAGATCTCTCACACACACACACACACACACACACACACACACACACAGTCTAAAAGGTTAGAAACAGTTCAGTCCTGGGGTTGTTTACTCTGATGAAGATTATGTGAGACAACTTCGAGACAAGAAGCAGATTAAGGAGGTCGGAGAGTAAAAAATAAAGTCACAGGAGTCGGTGTTAGAAATGTCGTGTCTCTTCGGGAGCCGTGCTGCTAACTTTTCAGCTAATCCGATTAGCGCGGGGGGGTGGAGGGGGTCGCTGGGGATTTACAAAAAAAAACCTGGGACCTGGTCTTATCTATTCCTGTTGTGACTTTATGCCACATGGACAAAAAAACAGGGGGGAAAAAAAGCACACGCACACATGACCCGTGATCTACGGAGCCTGACAACCAGGGTGTGTGTGTGTGTGTGTGTGTGTGTATGTCTGTCTGTCTGCTGTCTGGGTGATACAGAGCTAATTCATTCAGAAAAAAACATGAACCACTCCAGAATATTTGGATGTGTTGACAGGATCAGACCTGTAATTGGACAACAAGACCTCTAACCACTGGTCTGTCGGGGGGGTGGGGGGTGGGGTCTAGTGCTGAGGTCATACCTGCATGTATATTACAATTGAGTTCAAAGTTTCAATAAAAAATAAGTAATAAAAAAATAGAGTTTACGTAAGTAAAAGGGTTCGAACCTTGTTCCAATATTATTCATGTTGGTGTCTGAACACGAGCAGCCGCACAACAAGTCTCTCTCTCTTTTAAACTGATGTAACTGGCAGCATTATGAATGAAGAGGAAGTAATAACATTCAAGGTCAGCTTTCAGTACAACGTTTTAGCCAGGCTAGCAGCTCTGTCTCAAAAAACATCAAATGGATTACCATGAGTACAGACAGAGTTCACTTCTAAATGCCTGCCTCACACCATTGGGCTTCAGGTAGAGAAGAAAGAGGAAGTCTCAAAACTAGGACTACATTTCCCATAAACACCAAGACACAAGGGATTTAGCTGCTCCAGCTACAGGCGGAGCAATGCCACTACTTTTTCCTTTACAATAAAAAAAAGTAATTCAGCTGATCAGATCTCACTTCTGCCACAGATTCATTATTGAATATGATTTGTTTACTGTGAAGTCTTAGAAAGTACGTTATGTTGTACCTTTAACCTCCTTAAAATGTTACGAGAGGAGGCGGGGCTTGTTCGGGAGATACAGAGAGAATTAGGAGACCAAGAAATTAGTTTTCTGTCCTTCTATTCAAGGCAAATGGAGACTCACACAATCCAAATGAGACAATAAGAGGCATAATGAGGGGGACATCATCTGCATACAGTCGCTCATTATCTGCCCAACACAGACACAAATACCCTCCGACATTAACTACAGTGCTCACGTTATTGGCTTTTTCCTATTCGATTAATGCTGTCGGCTTAAGTCTTCGGCAGATCTGCGGCTCCCTGCACTGATAAGGGAGTCCAAATCACCTTTGACACAACACACCAGCCTCATTTACTCGGCCCTAATCCCTCGCACGCCCGCTGGGCCGTGAAATGAGACCGGGATGCCTCCGAGGACATTAAAATGTCCGGGAGGTAATAAGTCATCTATAAACCCTTGTGTCCGCTGAACGAGTCGAGCTGATTTTGGAGATGAACAGACAAATCAGGGAACGCTTACATTTGAGGCCAAGAGAAACATGGTATATGGGGGTGTGAATATTAAAATATGAGGATCACATATTGTGAATGTGTGACCAGTTGGTCCGTACCGGGCCTCGGCCCGATTGCCTTTCGTACGTACGTCATCACGTTGTAATACAACAGTGGCTTTACGTAGTTTCCAAGAAGCTGCGTCTCAAAGTCATCACAATAGAAAACAACACAGAGAACATGGCTGAGACTCTACTGACAGGTCGCCTCTGCACATATTTAGAGTAAACACCATCAGATTTTGGACAGATCGGCATAAGGGACAGAATTACGGTCTAGTACCTCTTCGGTCCCGCCCACTCTGCACATTGCAAGGCTGAATCAGGCCAAAAATAAAACGGACCCAGAATGATGCACCAGTGTCATCAACAGTATTTACAGTCAGAAACCAGCTTGATGGGGCGTCAGATAGCTCAGTCGGTAGACTTGGTGCCCCCACCAAGGCTAAGGTTGGAATCCAACTGGCCTCTCTACAATAAAGGCAAAAAATAGAGAGAGATTGGCTCGATACCGGGGGGGACGATTGGACACTGAGGGATAATGAGAGGAACGGCCTAACAATCATAGCCTAGGTCATGTTCTAGCGATGTGACAGCCTGCACCTCGCCGAAATCCACCACTTTCCAGGAGGAGGGGGACTTTCCTTTTCTAGGACGACTGAATAAAAAGTTGGACTCCGAGGCTCCCTCGGAGAGTGGAAGGTGTAAAAAGGCGAGCATGAAAGTGTGGATGACAGGGGAGGAGGATTTCTCAATACGCCAACCCCTGTGTGGTGTCGAACACCTGCAGGGGGGGTGGGGGACCGGGTACTTCAAAGAGAAACAGACAGTGGAGATGAGAAGTCCTCGTCCTCGTCTTTCAGAGGCAGCGTCTGGCACAAATCTCCCAGCAGGGCCGTTCCCCGGGTGACACTCAGTCCCGTGAAGGGCTCCGGGATTTATTCTTTCACATACAGAGATAAGGAAGTGCTGCAAATCTCCTCAAAAGGCACCATTTTATGCATCGCCGGATCCGGCAGCGGAGCATATCACAGCTCCGGGTCAGGGACCTCCATGACCGCCACGATCGGCGTTTAGTTGGACTCACGGCAGGTTACTGGAGAGTTTAAAGGGAGACAGATTTGGGTCTCATTCCAGATGAATCACATACCATCCACAGACAGATGAAGGCCCCAAATCATCAAAAAATAATCAACATATTTTAAGTAGATGTGTCATTTAAATGCAATCTGTGTTTCTGAGTTATGCTGATCACGCTGGGAATGTTTCGCTACTGCATCTTCCAAAAACCTTCGACAAAACTCTCCGCCTACGCCGGCCTTTTTAAAAAAGAATTGCTAATCATCCCCCCCGCTTGGTTGGCAACTTTTTTTCCAGCAGCCGGATTAATATTGCATCATCACACCCCGATGGGTGAGACTTCATTAAAAGGGAGCAACGCAGATGTTTTATTTATGCTTGTATCTGATGTTCGGCGGTGAGTTGTGTTCCTCTGCATCCAGTCCTCATCGATGGACCCCCCTTCCGGAGCTGCAGGGCTCCGGCATGCGGGTTGCTGTGCAGCCACAGGATGACTAATTAAAGGTCAACAGGTTAAAACACTGTGTCTACATCGGGGGGGAGCCCGGAGAGTGAGCCCATGTTAATACGTTTTCCTAAATGCTCATTAAGCAGTCCTCGAAACTCGACCCCGCAGCTTAAAACGTGGAAATACAACACTGATTGTCTAGTAATTCATCTAACCGTGGATTAATCATTATATAGTACACAGTTTGTGACTAATGCTGGAACATCCAGACATAACTCCCCGACCACAACGCTGCAGTTCTGTGGGGGAAAACACGTCAGTAAAACTCGGTTTGGTTTCCATTTGAAACATAAATATCAATTCAAGGAGACGCGTTTGGATTTCCTTTAAATGTCGCAACAAAAAAAAAAAAAACAAGTACGAAAGCACGTCCAGACCTTATCGATTAATCCAACGCCGACGTGTCGAGTGATCCTCACGTCACTAATCTGGAAACGTGTCCGTCTCATATTAAAGTGTGTGAGAGACGCGACATTAAAAGGTGAGAGGGGCCCAGGTACGCTGTTATTCTAATGCTATAAATAGGAACCCTTCTTTCCAATCAAACCTCTGACGACAGCACGCTGTACTCCAACAAAGGCCTTCTTATCCCGCTCCCCCCACATCGTCATCACGGCTGAAAATCCTTGCTCAGCTCAGCAGAAACGGTCGGTGTATATGATGCACAGCGACTCCGCTGTTCAAGTTCACCTTTCATGGTCGTTTTGCTGCAGCTTATTGTTTTTCTAACGCTAATTTAAAACTTCAGACATATCCGGCACTATTTGGGACCCTGTCTGTCTTCATGAGGACCTGCACTTAATGAATACGCATCACTTCGATGGAGTTTAGTCGCCAAAGTCTTTGTTTGACAAACTGCGGCAAAAAGCGAGCGATAAAATCCACAAAAACCTCATAATTCTTTATGCAAACAGGCTGAATGTATTCAGTGGAAACGTTCGGTTTCAGCCTCACGTTGTTTGTTACATAAAATCATACGCAATTAGCTTTAATGGTGATTATGAGCCGAGCCTCCATCACACAAAGACAATCATCCATAGTTGTAAAAGTATGCATATTCATATTTTTGTTAGAACTCGTTTGCATTGTTTGTGTCTCTGTCTGTTCATATCCGAGCGTACGACAACAAAGGCCCGTTTCATCCCCATCGACCAGACACGAGGCGAGCTGTCAGCCGACGCCACACCTCATTTACCGGGATCCAACAGGCCAACCCCACCCCTACACCCACCCGACCCCCCCTTTTCCCCAAACCCCCCCCCGCTGAGAACCTTAATGCTCTCAAAGAGAATATCAGAGTGATCACAGGTGCACTGCTGTGTTAATGAGGAGGAGAGGCCGGTCCTACTAACACACACACACACACACACACACACGAATATTATGAAATAATAATACTGTCCATTCAAATGGCAGGAACCCTCTGAAACCCAGAGTCCATTAATCCCGCCTGCTGTCCACAGAGGCGGACCAGGTGTGAAAAAACGGGCAGAGATCCAATCGCCCCACAAATTCCTGATTCTACAACTGACCGTATGATCCCGACCGCGTTGGCAGCGACGAGAGACCGCGTGTGACAGAAACCTGGACCGGATCCAGCTGGACGTGGCACACATTCAGGGACTTTGAGAACTTGTGTGGTGGATCAATAGCACATATTTTATGTTGTTTTTTTCTCTTGAAGATCGGGCTGTGATGCTAACCATCTAAAATAAATGCCACCGTCTACAGTAAACCCTTCATCACCATCGGCTGCCTCAACTAAAACCAATGGACTGTTTTTGAACATTATCCTCTAGTGAGGCTGCAAATTATTTCCTTGACAAATCGGTTCTAATAAACGTCGCATCTCTTCTTCTATCTAACGGCTCGTTTCTGTCGAACAAACTGCTTAAAATTAAACTAATATTCACCAAGAAATTACATAAGACAAAGAAGGACCGCATGAGGACACGCTTGGAAACCTCAAACCAGTAAATTTGAGGTCGTTTTGCTTGTAAAAACTACTTAAACAAGTAAAGGATAATCAGCATCGAGGCGGACTCGTTATCTGCAGATCAACTTAGTTCACCGATTGTTCTGTGGTCGAGACCCGACGGTTGAATTTTGACATATTCTAGGATTTATTACATTATTACATTGGATGGGAATAAATTAACTTTTCCTAAAGAGATCATTAAATCTAACACTCTGATAAATTACTTTAATAAGCCCATCCATTCATTTAATTTGGCTCGAGCCCTCTGTGCCTGGGATACTGGAGAAATATTGCGGTCATGTAGACGTAAAAAAAAGGACCCGCTCAGTATTTAGGTATAAATGGTTGATCCTAAACTGATTACACACTAAAAAACAAACTTATTGTATTCCATTCAAGCCAATTGACCCCCTAAATGCTACACACTGTAGCTTTAAGAAACCAACTTTCTCTTAATCACATGAGATTAAACGTTTGGACAACTGAATGCAGGTAAATCAATGCAAAAACAAAAAAAGGTTTCACTTCCAGACCGTCTCAGTTTCTTCTCCATATCTCAAGCGTTTGAGTCGCCATGCTGTCCTGATAGGAGAGGAAGATGAAAACACTGATATGTTCGTTTTGGTCAGTGAAATGTTTGTGTTCTGGAATTTTATCAGGAAAATCAATAAAGCTGAAGCAGCAGGTTCGCAAAGATTTCAGGATATCAATGTTTTGTCTACTCAATCAGTAAATGATTGTCTTTCTAGATGTTCTGAGGTTGAGTGAACGGCAATTATATGCAGGTTAAGATGTGTGGAAGGCAGCGATGGTGGGGGAGGGGGGACTAGTGGGGGAGGGCGGGAACGGGGAGAGAACAAAGCACATGTGGGCTTTAGATTGACGGGACTTGAACAACTCTGGGAAGTCATCGAGGCTTCATTGAATCCTCCGGAGGAGTTTTGCATCGCTGCAAACGTTTGAGCACAAAAAATCCTCATTCCTGGTCACAGACCGCTACGAACCAAGCAATGAATCATCCTTTCAGCTCCACTTATGCACTTATTACACAACCACGCTTTCTCCCGGTGACCTGGGTTGCCGTGTTGCATGTAAACACGGTTTGTGAGAGTCAAAGGTTCAAAACACGGCGTTCACCTTCACAGCGGCCGTATCGACGCGTCTCACAGAGCTAAAAAACACGGATATTTTCACAACAAACTTGTCCCCCCCACCCCCCACCCCCCCGACTGTATTTCAAGTCAAAACACAAGAGTTTAGCCTCCAGGAAGCAATAACCCGCTTTCTCCGTTTTCCATCGGAGTCACATGTCTGCAGTCGGTCGGGCACAATGTCAGGACACAACGACACATCTGTATTCAGGACTAATAACCGGCCACATTGTTTGAGACGCCCACGTCTTATCTTGATCTGGTCTGGGAGGACTCCCAGACCGGAGGACTCCCAGTTCTCAGGGCTCGGCGTGACCTTGAGCCGGGGGGCCGTGGTTATGACTGGATTCCCCCGGTCGTGGTCGGGGGTGGCACCGTGTCCTGCTGGGAAGAGGATGGATGGAGGGAGGTGTGTGTGTGTGTGTGTGTGTGGGGTCACACTGCCACCAAAAAAGCAGCTGTGAATACCCCCCCCCCCCCTCCATTTCCCAGGGTGTGTGGAGGACAGCAGCAGCTGAGGAGGGGGGCCCTCCAACAACACCTGTGGGCCGCCCATTTGTCAAGTGATTTGTGGGAAGAAGTGCAGAAGCAGAGAAAAGGGAGGCAAATAAGGGTGTGTGTGTGTGTGTGTGTGTGTGTGTGTGTGTGCGTGTGTGTGTGTGTGGAGGGGGGGAACTTAAAAGAGTATCATCACGGGACCACACACAATGAAAAGCCTGCAGATTTCCCCTTTAGACGCACCTGTGCATCTATAAGGAAGAATACATCTTGCACTTCCTCTACCCTCATCACATCTCACGCCATGTTCAAGCGCTGTCAAATCAAATAGGACATTCCTATATATATGTTTTTTAAGTGATCTCGCCGGCTTCCAACCAGGAACTGCCTCACAGACAGGATTTAATCCACCTTTATTTGCCTACACGTGCAAATATCCGATAGTTCAACATGGGATGTTGAAGCTGCACCGATCAATATCTTTCGTGTTACGCGGTGACCCCGATTATTCTACGGAACATGAAAGGAAACTAGCGATTAAGGTGGTCAACGGCAAAGAATTTGGCTGCAGAAGAGACTCAACAGGAGGTGGTGGAGACCAAAAATGGAGCTAAAATTGGACTAACCCATATTTTAAGTTTCTCCAATGGAACAACAAGGCAGAGTGTTGGTCAACTATGACAGTTTCATGTGTAACTTGGGCACTCATGAGAAGAAACGCGGTTTTGTGCTGAAACATGTATAAATTAACTCCCACAGGCCGGCACGCCAGGGAAAATCCTCCGCTCAGAACACTCCTCTTTGATTAGACGGTTGATCTTTTAACAGCGTCCAATATCAAGGCTGAGGGAGTGAGGGGGGGGTTGATATTTAAGCATCTCTTTATCCTCTCCCCTTTTGAAATGTCAAGTTCAAAGATCCAGACCAGCGGCCTTGATCTGTGAGCTAAGACGACCCGGAGTATTACCCGACAAGTGCTAACCGCCATCGACTCACAACGCGGTGCACATGGAGTGTTATTAAGCGTGATTACGTTAAAGTCTGCAGACGGCTTTTTGATGTTTGCTTCCTCGTGCTCTGGTCCGACTTAATTTAATCAAAGCAATGTTTTCTCGCTGTGACGAAATGCTCATTTTGGGTTTGAGCTTTTTTTTCATTCCTAATTGAATTTAACTCATTAAATTAAGACACTTTCCCAAGCAGGTCTCTCTTTACACCCCGCGGTGTGTTACATCCCTTTGTTGTTTCTGTCATTTCTTTAAAAAAAAAAAAAGGGAAATATGAAAAGGTTCTGATCTCTGCAATGAAGGAAAGTGATGAATGTGCCAAGAAATGAAGTAGTGCCAGTTCATTTGGAGCCAAACAGGAGCCTGATGTCCTGCTGAACCGGAGCCAAACCAGGCGACGCACTGAAAATAACATCGATGTGCCAAACAGTTAAAAAAACTATTACACACAGGGGGAGATGGGGGCTGGGCAATATATCAACAGTATACGACGCTGTGATATAAGTCCTGTCCTGGTTTTAAAAGGCTGCATTGCAGTGAAGCGATCCAAGATACTGAACGAGAGCCTTCTCTATAATTTGCTTTCACCCACTTAGTCATTATATCCACATTCCTGATGTAAATATTTTGTGAAAGCACCAAATATTCAACCCTACTACATGCTTAGAGGTATTCGATGAGGTTGGTGATCCATTCTAGACTAATTCTTGCATATAGTATGAATAAAACTTTACCTTAAAATAAGTATTTGTCTAGTAATCTAGAGTCTGGAGGACAGAAATGTGTGGTAATTTTAAATATATGAACAGAATACACCCTCAAACACCCAGACAAACATATCTCGAGCTCAGTTTTCACCACAAGATTTCAGCCTGTGAAATACTTGAGCATCGAAACGTCTCAGTCCAACACGTACAGACCATCAGCTAACACTTACATTCCCATTTCCGTACAGGAAACGCTCACGGAGAACGAGGAGGCAACGGAACCCTGAAAAGATCTGAAGTTTAAACACTTATCAAGTAGTTTAAAGTCCATTCAAGTTCTAGAGTATGAGCTCATTGTTTTGGTCTTCGTGTATTACATCAGCAGCCTTTGAAAGCAAGAACGCCTCTTATTAAAGGGGCACGCCGCTGATTTTATTCTCAGGCTCGGTTTTCTCACTGTTGTATAATGTCTTGTGTGGATCTGAGGGCGCCGAGAAAAACCCTGGACGTCGTCACTGGGGTTATCGCAGCTTTGGGCTCGGAGAACATTTTTAAAAAGACCAGTCTGCAGAGTCCGTACGGACATAGAACACAACAACATAATGAGGCAATTCCACATACATATATACACATACTCACTACAATACTAGAGCTGCCAATGTTCCTCTAAAATACTATTCAAATTTCATTCAATATTCAAATTATATTTGAATATTGAATGCTCAAATTCAGCCTATTATTAATATTAACTACACTACACAGGCTTATACGTTGTCAATGCCATTATCGGCAATGCGGTTGTTTTACTTCCTGTCCCCTAGAGGGCGTTCCAAAAACATCACCAATAAATATGTTGAATTACCAACAGGTGACAGCTTTCTAGATAAGTAATAATTAAGAAAGTAAAACAACCACATTGCCGTTCTCCTGGAGGCGCTGTGTCCCCGTTGCCATGGCTACGCCCTCCTCTTCCTACCGTCTACTTTCACTTTCACTTTCTCACATACATCCTGCTGTTGGTCTCGTTCCAGGTGAATCATGATCTAGCTAGCAGTAAGCGGCGTGAACGCATCTTTGTCATGGCGTCATCGCTTCTAGAGCTGGTGAGATTGTGATCCAGAAAACGTTATTGTTCATCAGACTTCATGTGTGAAAAGCTTCCGTTTATGCGGGTATAGGCCAAGGTGAGGAGAGCGAGATTAGCTAATGTGAGAAAACAAGTTTCTAAAAAATGTAATACTAATTTCAGCATTCGAATAGTTCTGATTTTTTTACGATTCTAACTATATTCGATTCTGAAGTTTATTCCAGCAGCCCCATACAATACCACATCTGTACTAATCAACGCTGAACAAATGACCCATTTGAGTTACGTTTACAAGAATCCGCTGAGCTGAAGACATATTTTTTTTAATGATTTGGGATAAGATGGGTCTTTTCATGAAATGTATATATATCAATAAAAACATTTAATTCTGCAGCCTCTTTGCAACTAATCTGAAGGAAGAAAAGTTCAGCCATAAATTATCTAAAAATTGCATATAGTACTCGCATCCGTAGTCTCTCTATGGTCCCAGGAAAAGTTTTCTATTGAAATCGATATGCTCGAGTACTTTATGGTACTGTTTTGGGGGTTAAACACTCCTTTAATGCAAGAACCAACATTGTATTGTAATGTTGTTCTTGTAAGCGATGGTTAATCCATCTCAGCCCAGTCGTGACGCATCGATGATCTAAAGGTCCTGGTTTAAAAAAACACCACGACAATAACTAACACGACTGGATTTCTTGCACCTCTGAGATTAATGTGCTGGGTACCCTTTAAACAAGCACAGGCGTGTTTTTCCAGGCCTCGTCGATATATCACAGTTCCTGGTCTCTTGCTGGGCAGCAGATGCCGAGCTGGCTGGACGTGGAGAGACGCCCGCAGCGAAGTGACTCCTCCGGCCCTGCAGGGGGCGCTCTGAGTCAGAGATACTCTACACCAGGTTTGTTGCCCATCAACCATATAAATATAAATATATATAGTTATTTATATACATGATTTCCCCCAAAGAGAAAGCCAGGTTAATGTACTTAGCGTATGGACCATACTGTATACAGCAAACACAGTGGAGCCGATTACGGCTACGCAGCACTTTAGGAGCCATCATTTATTAAACGGGGGCTCAGGATGGGGTCTGTTGTATCAATACGCCTGCATATTAGATACGTTTGACATATGCTGCTATGCGGCTAATCCCTCCTCTGCTGGAGTCTTAAAGGATGCTGCTCCAAAACCATATTTGTATAGCAGTTACTCACCCAGATGCATGTTTGGGAAGTAGTGGATAAAGGAGACTTTGATTCAACTACACGAGTCGTGTGAGTTATTCTCTCTCTTTTTTTAGCAGTAACTGCGATCTTTTGGACGGATGCTGCTAACTGATAATTCAAAATAAAGCCAATTTTCCTTTAAGAGGTACATAAAACGTAAAAAAGTGTCAAAATATGGTATTAAAATCAAAATTTTCTGCAACAAATGACAATAAAATTGTAATCTATGTTCTGCCGTTTGGTTAAAACCACACTTTCAACCAATAAACTAACAATGTTGCACCGAAGAATAAACACACAACACTGTTTGTCACTCATCCAGACCGGGGTCACTTTCACAATGGGGGCACACGCCGAGCAGCCCAGACGTCCGTTGCCCCGGCAACCTCATCCAGCTCCTCCAGTCTGCTCCGTGGGTGGTTTTCCATGCCAGATGCCCAAAAAAAAACACTTCCGATGTCTCCTACGTGACACTAAGAGTCTGCTTCTGTCACCCACGGACGATAGGAGAACCGCAGGGAGACTTCAGCTAAGATGAGATTCATGTTCTCGTCTTCGCCCCCGAGGGATGCTGGGAGGTTTTCTCCGCTGTCACGGCTGAGAGGTCCATTTAGGACAGAAGTTAACTTTCCCGGGACACAAAAGACTGTCATGGTTTAGTCAAAATGTTCACCCCAGCCAGCCTGCAGAGATACCTCACTTTGCCGAGTCCATGGAAAAATGTTCTTCTTTATTCTTCACTAAACACAAACGGTGAACACTCTAAGCAGTAAACATTGAAACAGCTCTTCCATGTTATGATGAAATGTTGATCGTTGCATGAATGGATATGAATACCATATCTTAATAAGCTATATGCTTAAATCACAATAGAATAGAAAAATGTGTAACTTTAAGCCTCAGAAACGTGCAATATAATCATCCCAGAGGTGCTTGAACAGCAAGACACACATCGGCTGGTTTACTACTTCGGGCGCTATGCACCGAAAAATCCAAAAACTATGTTGTGTAATAATTGCAATAAACAGATGAAGATGATGCCGAAGTAACAACGAATGGTAAAAAGCCTGAAATGCAAATAACTTTTAAAATGTTTGTTTTCTGAATGGCATTCATCTTCATCAGAGCTAAGCTACGCTAACACCGTAGCTGCTTCGTAAACAGTGAAAATAACGTAAACATGGCAGTGACCTTGATTCTATCGTACAGTTCCCGGAGAACACATTAGTTTTCTGTTTATCGACTGATCGACAAAATCGCTGCAGCTCTAAAATAAAATGTGTTTTTTTTTTGGTTGTCGCACAAACCATTTTGGCAGTGATAACACACACACACACACACACACACACATTACACACACCAATTTAAAATTAGTTTGGAGCAAAATGCTGGCTGCCACACAGTTAAGAGAATCCATCATGTCTTCATCTGGTTTTGATTCAAGTTTTTTTTAATTAAAATTGAGCATTCTCCAGCTTCACAAACAGTTTTCATCGTATTATAGTTTTCCAATTGTATTTTTTTTGAGATGGTAAAGAATCACAGAAAATAAAAAAAAGTGCAATCAGATGACGGTTGAGAGCTGTTGAGTCTGGCGTCTTGATGCATCATTATTCTAACATCGCGGCTGCAGGAGGATCCCCGAGGGGCAGATTCCAGGCCTTAAATCTGAGCTGCAGAGATGGATCACATTACAGCTTTAATCAGACAGCTCTTCAAAAAAAAAAAAAAAAAAGAGACACAGGCAGTGTTTCTGGCAGACACTAAATTGCCCCCAAAAAGTCACCTCTGCACCGCGGCTCTCTAAATAAATCCTCCTTTGACTTCCACGTCACCCTTCGGTGTCCGATTCTTATCTGTGAACAAAGCCCGTAATCACGTCCCACATCGGGAACATTCCTCGACAACAGAATCACTCTAGAACTCTACAACCAAACAGCTACTTGTTATTCCGTGTGCACGTTGCAGTCCACATTAAAAAAAGACTTTCACAGACAGAAAAAAAAGGACTCATTTGTTTGATCTTTACCCGATTCAAATGCATCTCACTGCCAGGGATTTAGTCTAAAAAATCCATCCCACAGTTCCGCTAGCTGGGAATGTGACATAATGCCTACAGATTCTAAAAAAATACATACAATTATGCAAAACTATAATGGATATTTTCCCCACTATTGTTTAACAATCTCCAGACCAACGAGCAGAATATAATCTGCAGATTAACAGACGATGAATCAATGATATTCCAGACAAATTCCACCGCATGATCAACAGTTGCTGCTGGTTTTCCCTCCGTCGGCTTATTTTCTGCCTCTCTTGGTTCTCCTGGGACACTTAAACAAAGAGATGAGTCCTCTGGGGAGGGGGGGGGGGGTGTCTGCCAAACAAATGCCTCACAACCAACTAACCGAACAACAGCAAAAGACAAAGATAATTAAGGGAGAGCCGCTATGAATCAGCTGTAGGGCAGAGAGTCCCACACGAAGCATGATACCTGAGTTTTAGCACTGATGGTTCAGCCTCAGGGGGTCGGGACAACGTTCAATAACATTCACAGACTGACACAAATGCGTTTTAATGCTCCGTGCATGATTTCATACGCAGACGAGCCACCTCTGCTCACTTCATACAGACTATTTTTTTAAAAAGCAAATAACGTCCTCAACATTATGTGCTTTTTATGCAGAAATCTTCGTTGGCGAGTTCCTACTAATTAAAAAAAAAAAAACACATTGCCAGATTGTGTGCCGTACCCGATGCCCATTAGCAGGAGAAGCCAACGCCGTGAGAAGCTGCTGGTTCGCCCCGGAGGTCGTCATGAATATTCATACGCACATGTGAAGACGTCTTCCCACCATCAAAGTCGGCCTGGGTTTAAGCAGACTTCCTTTATTCCAGACGTGGATACGACACAAGAACGTCGTCTGTAATGACGTTAACGCCTTCCACAAACTTACAGTTTATCTATAAGGAGCCGTAATAGAAGCTCTGAGGTTGACGATGTCGCAATGAAATATCGACGTTCGGATGGATCGCCATGAAATTTGGTGCAGATGGTCGAGGTTCCCAAATGCTTTAATCTTTAAAAGGAATAGTTTGGGTTCATTTAAAGTGTTTGTATGAGATACTTTGTGTTTTAATCGGCAGCCAAACATATTTTAGCCACCAAAAAAGGCCCACCAATTAAATAAATATCAGATTAATGTATATTTTGAATATTTTCGCTCTACCTTGGCATCAAACAGCCATTTCTGGCAAAGTTTTTTTCCTTGCAAAAGCATGAGAGTTGCAAACTAACTCATGAAGAATGTACCAAATAAGGACAAAATATTCTAATTACTGCATGCTTGATATTGACTTTATGGATAATTGCCTGATACTACACCACTTCAAAACAAAATTCCCCAACTATCCCTTTAATGACTTCGGTTATCCTCTACCACCAGGCAAAGTTATATAATTGCATTTTATGTAGATTATCCGAGGTCATCTTTAAAATATTTGTTATCCTTTAAAGGACCTGAAACTCTAGAATCTGATCTCAAGTTGCATTTTGCTTGAAAAAGATATGGAACATAAACATGTTATATTTGGTGGCGAAGGATCACTTCCACTACTTCTACTGTGTTACGTTTGTGATCTCACTTTGCAACTTGACCTGACAACCCCGGTTGCTACACCAAATATACTTTTGCGTTTTCTCTTCGGGCGACAGATGACACAACGGTTTGGCAGTTTGACAGAAACCTGAAGAAGAAAGATCGAGAGGACGTTGAATTCCTCGGGACAATGAGGAGGTTTGGCGGGGGGAAACCCCCCAAGCAAATGCCGAAGACCAACCGGTGGTATCGGCATTGTTCCATGAAGAAATATTACCTCGTATCCATTACAGGACAGATAGAGATACTGGTGAAAACCCAAACCAGTGACATCATGCTGTGGTCACATTCCCTCACAGCCCTCAGGAATTAAAGGGAGCAATCTGTGCCTTATCCAAAGATGGATGCTGAAAGTTGGAGCCACAACGACTCTTCAGAGACCTCTGGGTATCGTCACGGAGACCACGAAACACCACAATGTTTCATACCCTTTGTCTCCTAATACCTCAAAATAAGCATCGGATTAGATTAGAGTTGTCCAACAGTCAGGGAGAGTTTGTGATCGTCTCACTTCTTGGAAAAAGAGCTGCGCAACAGTTGGATCCTGGAGATCAGTGGTCTTCTTTCTGATGTTGGGTCCCAGTAGTGCTGCAAACGGGACCACCAACATTCTGAAGTCCACCTGGACTGGACCCACATCAGAAAGAAGACCTCCAGGATCCAACTGACCCTGAACAGCGGCAGTACGTCAATCTTCTCTGCATTTTTGTAGTCTTCAAGCTCGTCTGTTGATATTCTGGATGCTTGTGGTTCTACGGTGGATCTGATCGGTCAAACAACTCAAATCGCTTTTTCACTGATGCAAGAAAAATCGAACCTGTTGCGAAAAAACTTTCTTTGACGGACGAAAGTCAGCGTGACAAAAACATACTCAAAGTGTGCGAAGGTCTTTATAGATAAAAAAAATCACGGTTGTGAGATTAAATTAGCGTGGATGGACTAAGGATGGTGAGCTCTCTCTCTCTCTCTCTATCTGCAGCACCACATGTAGTAAGTTAATCCCACTCTGTCAATGCTTTCCTGTTTGCTCCTCTTTCAGTCAGAACTGTTGACAACAACAAGAGCAAAGTAAATATTCCCAGGCTTGTCCGATGCACTCAAAAGGGTAAAAAGAGGCATTAGAGAGGTGGGGGGGTACCCGGCTCAGAAAAGGCGGGAAGGAGGCGAAGACCATTGTGGTGTACGATTTCTCCGTAACGTGAGCCTCGTAACCCCCGACAGCAGAATGTGCTTAGTCCGATGGATTTGGAGCGTCAGGTGTGTGCAGCTGCTGGCTGAAGCCCTCAAAGAGAGAGAGAAGAAGAAGAAGAAGTGGGGGAAAAGGAGGAAGGAAAGGTTTTTTATGGAGGGGGGGGGAGGTTTGTCTTTCCCTCTGGCACCGACGGGAACGCTGCCAAGACTTTGGATGGTGGCCCGAGAGGGTGCCATGTGTCCCCACAGATGGGCCTTTTCTAAAATATGAAGGGGACGTCACGTACAGATGGCTAATATTCCTCCGTGCAGAGTGAAGGGACAAATGGCTGAATCTGCTCAAGATGTCTTATTTTAAAAACAAAGAGAATGTCTTATTATCATTATCATAAATATATGTTTTCACATATATGTGTGCATTTAATCGTTTATTTAGCCTCATAATGAGCGACGCAATCTGAATCAGTTTTCACATACAAGGAATTTACCCAAGAATAAACAATGAAGCTAAGTACATATATACACCGTGATGTAATAATATGTAGGTAAAAGATGTTCACTTCACTACATTTTTTCTAGTTTATGTGCTTTAAAACTTCCTTTGGGATCTTTGTTTACATACTAAAAAGTGATTTATGGTTTTTTAGAGGTGGAACCTCATAAAAGATGGACGAGATCGATCAATTAATCGCCATGACGCATCGCTCCGATTCAGCCGAGGGGACGATGACTGCTCGATCGCATACGCTCACCTTGTGGCAATCAATCAATCTGTTGCATGCGACGTTGCGTCAATATGTTCCTTTAACTATATATATATATATATATATGGTTCGATGATATGATATTATAGGGAGGGGGAAAAAAACATCTTACAATCATCCTGCTTTTACAAAACTGTACACAAATAATCAATCCGGTGCGAGCAGAGGAGCCAAAATCCAATATTTAGGGATTCAAAGAGGCTTTTTGAGGAAAAACCCTCTCAGCACTCTCCCAGCACATCGAGACGTGAACCCCTGCAGCACCTCCACCGCGTTTTTAAAAATAAACACCAAAGACTGCAGACATTGTTCACGTTGCTGATAATAAAACGTTTGGCTTTCCGCGGATGTTCCTCCTCCTTTTCTCTCTCGTGAGTGATTTCCCTGATTGAGTATTCTTAAAACAACCATCCCTGGCTCTTAAAACAATCGCGTCGGATCTTCTGGGTTGGACGAGCTCGCCGCATCGATTTTTTTTCCCACCTCGTTGACGTGCTTTGATTCGCACGCCAGTCAGTGGAGGATGTTTCGGCTGCAGAGAGAGGTAGTCGATTCGGGAGAAACTCCCTCCCAGAAGGCCGAGGATCAAACTACAGAGTCTGAGTTGGATGTAAAAATCCCCCTCTCCGACATCAACCAATCCCCTCGCTGCAGAGATCCACTACATACGCAAAGAAAAAAAAACCCTCTGGGCTGGAGGGGAAGGTGTCAGCTCTGCAGCCGCCAGCCAAACAAGCTACAGCTTTTTAATTTCTACAAGTCTCAGAACTTGTACGACGGCGTATTAGGGCCCCTGTAGGAAAAAGAGGGAGGCAATGTTCAAGAAAGTCACAATATGCAACTTAATAAACTCGTTTTTTCCGGCCTACTAGAAAATAATGACGTGTACATATAGCCGAATATATAAAGAAGTTGCTTGGTTCCGTTAACACCGGATGTTTGCCATTGCTATTACAACAAGTGAAAGCTACCGCTAGCATCTTAGCCCAACCGCCCCGATCAATAAACACCCATAAGATGACAATTTGGCCTCATATAAATAAAACCAACCAATAAGCATCAACATCATCACCCTAAGGATCTTAACGAGGCGTTGTCATACATTGGATTCATTAGAAACATAAATGTACATTCATGGGACGTTAGCTAACATAAATGCCAGTTGCTACCATTACCATTACCAAATTTGGCACTTTTTTTACCTCTAGAATATTGCCGCACTCTCTCGGTTCCGATTTTTTTCCTTCCCTAACAGTGGCCCTGATACGCCGTCGTAGATCTTTAGAGCACACAGATTTTAAAATCAAAGAATGATGCAACACAAACACCAAAAAACTCATCAAATTCAAAGTCTGCTTTGAATTCTGTGTCACGCCTGTTCTGAATCCCATTCATGTATTTACTGGCTTGAATAATTAGCTAAAGAGTTAATTCAACAAATTTGATTGTCCACCGCGCTGACTTGCACAGTAGAATTAGCTCACATGGGCCTTAATGCACCGTCTTAATGCCACGGGGATCAAACGGCCGCACTCTCCGTAATGAAAACAATGAGCCAATACATTAGATTACATGGCTGTCATGCCTTGGCCATCACTCAGACAAACGCACTAATCCCACATGAACAACTGCAGCCAACAGCTGCACACTTCCTGTTTAACGTCCAGACGATCCCTGCAGCGGGGCGATGGCATTCTCGGGCGTTCGGCCCAAAGAAGACGGATGGCGAGGAGGTCGGGGAGCACCAGCCATCATTTACACGAGGACGTCGGCTCGCCGGGACGCCTTATGACTCACATGTGGGATCGTTCACTACTTTACTTTTACTACAAAAACATTTTCTTATCCGGCTAATAACGAATGATTTATCGCATCTCGACGGTCACAGCAAAGGAATAACTGTACCTGAATATCATGCATGCATATAATAAACATATAAGGTTTATAGTTTAGTATATAATTAGCAGCTGTAGCTACAACATATTGAATTTCATATCATAGTTTCTTCTTAGTCTTATCTTTATGGTCAAACAAATTTGAATATCGCAATTATTAAGATTGGCAGTTAGAGTCGTTTAATTAAATTCACCACTTGATATCATTCTAGAATGTAAATAAGTGTGAATAAATCACAATGAATAATGAGCTGAAAGGCTTTTATGTTAAAGGGCATTCATACAATCTCACTCTCATGATTAATCGGACCATTATTTCATTTAATCCAAAACTCAAACGTGAAAAAACTGTTTTAAAAATGTACCCAGAGCCCATATCGTCATATACATTTTAATTTTCTTTTCCAGTTTTCTCCGCAGTGATTTTGATTTCTGGGAATTCAGATACCGACACAAATAATTAACAAAACTTGTTGGTAGCAGCAAATTTATGCAGATTTTGCGCTTTTGATGGGATTAATTAAAATAAAAGGAGCACAATATAGAAAATCCTTCCTCTGAACGCCCCTCCAGTTAAAGCACAACTTCACTACCAGTTTTAGTAGAAAAATTGAAAAAAGCAAAATTGCCATTTGGAAGTATTTTGCATACGAGGCTAACGTCCAGGGAAAAAGCTAGGATGCTAACAATGCAAAGTTGGCAAAGCGTCTTAAAGATCCGACACCCTGGTCTTTATCGGGAAACTTAGAGTCAGTAAAGCTGCCGTTTCAACAGTTGACATTTTAAACGGTTAAGTCCGTGAGGTTATTATGCTAGCAGCTAGCAGTTCTGAGCTATAGTTATGTTTTTGCTTGGGTTTTTTTTTGCACCACGTCAGATAACTTTTAAATGTTATTAATGTTTGTATTGTTCTAATCTTTGTTTTTTAATGCTGCCTTTTTTTTTAAATCTTAGTATCCTGACGACACTAGTAACCAATGAGAGCTAGCAATAGCATCCACATTGCAAAGAAGTGTCGTAGCTCGGTTAGCTTACCGCACTTTGTGTACGACTCATGTGACCTTAACGAATGTGCTCGTTCTGAGAACAACTTGTTTCTAGTTTGGGGATTTCAACTCCAGTTATTCTGAGAAATACGGAGAGATTTCCGATCTGCTTAATCAGCATTCTGTGAACCCCTTTGACAGACACGTTTATTTATATATAAAAGTCCTTAAAAAAGGACACGTCCCAACATGATGTCATTGCAAGTTGGCAGCATTTTAGTTAAACGCCTCCTCTTTTTGGGGGAGGGGCTAAAAAAGTTACAATACAAAAAGAAATGCATTGAATATTTTTTGGATGAGACCGAAGACACGCCCCCTAACTTTAGACAACTGAACCCATTTTTGATTAAAAGTATTACATAACGGTACGAGCTAAAAGCAAGCGAGGACCCGTCTACTTCCTGTCCAGTAAATGTCATCGTAAAACTGATTAAGTGCCGAGCCACGCAGCCCGGACCACTTTCCTCGGTCCTGTAACGCAACGTGCCCATCACTCTGATGAGCACTGGTCTTCGGGATCAATAACATGTGTGTGTGTGTGTGTGTGGGGGGGGGGGAGTGGACAATGCATCAGCTAAACGACATGTTAGGGATTCTCCTCATACTGCAGGACCGGTTTATTTCCATACTGGAGAGATGCTTTTAGCCACAAATCACAAGTATTGGGAGTAAAGTGCCCTTCAAGGCCCATTAGGGAGTGGGTCAGCTTTGGACAGAGACCTGGTTTTGGAAGCTCTTTAGAGGGGGACTGGGGGTCTCTATCACTAACTAACAACCTCTAATCCAAAAACAGACAGCTTTACTCCCGTCTCCAGAGGGGTCCAGCGGAGATGAGGATTAAATAGCGGTAACCCAATTAAGACA
This sequence comes from Chelidonichthys spinosus, assembly GCA_029853015.1. Classification (NCBI taxonomy): domain Eukaryota; kingdom Metazoa; phylum Chordata; class Actinopteri; order Perciformes; family Triglidae; genus Chelidonichthys; species Chelidonichthys spinosus. The sequence continues at coordinate 20,064,932 of CM056835.1, forward strand.
AGGCTGATGGGAGTTAAGGAAAAAAAACCCTTAAAAACAGGGACTTAAGACAAAAAGAGGTTTAGTGTCAGGACGGGGGTCCAGGGGGCGTGCGTGGTCCCGTTGTGAGATGCAAGATGGTTTTACATTGAATTCGGTCTAATCCATCAGTGAACATGATGTCTGCTTTAACCGGCGAGGAAAACAGTTCCGCATAAAAATCCATTTGCAAAGACCGCGGTAACTCGATACCGCCGAGTGCAGAAACATCGCCGTTCCCGTCTTCAACCACAACAACAAGACTTTGATGGATGGAAGACAGCAGCTGGCAGCGCGGCTCACATAACCGCGGTTTCTCAAACTACGATGGCATTCAGGTTATGTAAAAAAAAAAAAAAAACAGGAACATGCTACCCTGAAGGAGACCTGCTCCCTCTATTTGGGAGGCTGAGGATTCAGGAAAACATTGTTAAGAATATTATTAATTAGTTAAATAAATCAATTTACAACTCTTGACTATTAAAAACTTATTTAAGAAAATCCACCAAACTTCACTAGCCTGTTTCCCAGCATCCCACTGGCTCTTGTCCTGTGTCTCTATTAAACCAGCCTCTTCCATCACATTGCTATTATTGGCTGCTTCGCGTCTGATGAATGACGTCACAAAAGACTCAAACAACTCAGCAGCAAGAACTCTCTAAAGTCTGGTCCTGCGGTCTCTGTGGTCCTTCAGATAGTCTCGTTAAAACTTTTTTTTTTTTTTTAATAACTTACCCCAGACTCTGTCGCCTCACAGTTTTATGACACAAAAAAATGCCTTTAAAATGATAAAAAATGCGTCGACGCATGCATGCGCGTGCATGTTGGAAGGGGGTTAATTGGTTCCGTTAATTACGCTGGTCATTAATTACACCTTTGAAATGTTTTATTGCGTGAAAACAAGCAAACACGAGGGTTAAGATGGAGGGGGGGGGCAAGGTGTCACATTTAGTGGGAAAACCCACAGAAATGTCAATAAGCCTTCAAATGCACCCACGTAGCCCAGCATGTATGCTAATTAACGGGTAAAAAAACAACACACAACACTAAAGTTGACAAAAAGAGATACATTTGAGAGGAAAACCACGGAAAAACAACGGCTTATCCGCGTAAAAACACACAAAAATAAACTTGTGGCGCGTAAAAAACGCCAAAAATGTCGTATATGTAATATACATATATATATATAGTATATAATATTAGCGTAAACTCACCGCTCCAGTGGAGGAGACTCACGTGGAGGAGGAGCGAGGCTGCAAACGGTCCGCGCAGGAGAACCATGTTCTTGGTCGAAGAGGCTGCTCGTCGTATCCGAAATAAATGTGAAGTGGTGTCGACGAGAAGTTGAAGCCAGAAGCAGCAGAGGGAGGGAGGGAGGGAGGGAGAGAGAGAGGGGGGGAGGGAGGGTGCTCAATTAAAGCCTCAGTCTGGCGGGTCCTCCTATTGTGGAGGAGTGTGTGTGTGTGTGTGTGTGTGTGTGTGTGTGTGTGTGTGTGTGGAGCTTATCAGTGTTTTTTTCTAGCTCCTAATTCACATGGACATTTTTTTGTGTTTTTTTTTGGAGTAGAAAAGTCCTCAAGGTCACGATAACAAACGCACCTTATCACTCACTGCACACCTTTTTTAGCAGGGCCATAGGAAGCTAAATAAATGTAGGGGGCAATTTAAAGGGGGGGGGGGGGGGTCAAATATTTTAATAGCATATAAGTAATTTCCTGTATTCTGATGCATTTTAACGTGGTTTGATACATTTATATGTATGAGAAAGACATATGAGGACATTGTGTAAAGTTAAAATATTAAACAGCTAAAAATATATACATTGATTCCAGGAATAATTCAGAAGCTCTATGTATGTTTGCATGCAATTGCAATTTCTATCTGTTATCAAATCAATGAGTGAATTGGAGAAGACAACTGTAAACTACAATCCCCCATTGTGGATTATTCCTTAAGCATTCAGATCTTTTACAATATCAACTTGTAAATCAGCATTTCATCAGCATAAAAAAAGCTAAAAGACTCAGAGGAGCAGCTTGTCACGTAAAGGAGAATAGTGCTGGTCCACCTTAAAAGGTCAGCCCACTTTAAGTGTTGCTGAGCCAGAGTTGTTGCTAACTTCAGGGTTAACTCCCTTCACTTTAACAAGACAGCAACTTAGCTTAGCTAACCACCGGACACTCACTAACGTTACGTCGTAACGGCTGTATTACATGGGTGATGTTAACTCATTAATTCCACAATCGCGTTCATTTTGACAGCCCTAGTTTTTACATAAATAGCTGCCGATTACATTTTTCATCAAATAGCTAATTGAATATGAGCTCTTCATGTTCTTTGTGCAAAAAACTCTTAATGACGAGGCCTAAATCTGTCGGATTAAATGAGGAGTAAGACATGAATATGATGTCCTCTTAGATCGAGAGCTCCTTGCATCAGCGTGTTATTTATACGCTTTACTCAACCTGTGGGTAACCAATCGGCAGTTTCGTTTATCGTTTAACATTTAACATTTTATGTCACTCCAATGACAAAGATGGCAGTTCTTCTCACCACTCAAATTTTGAGCAAGAAGACGATAAATAATAAATGGTCTTCCTCCAGGAGAGACGCCTCTCAGAACGAGAGAATAAGGAGCTGCTCAGGGATTGGGTTGGGCACATCAAACAAACGTAGGCGTGTCGCAATTCTAGTTCAAACGTTTTCAGTTCGAGAGCAATATAATATTTTACAGATAATGGGAGAACGGTATTATTGAAAGTGAAATCCAAGGCCACCCTACGATACGAGCCAACATACATGCCCCCAAACTACGTATTAGTTAGAATGTGAAAGAATAGGCGTCTCATGTGACATAGGGTCCATTTTTTAGTATTAGATCATGCAGAGCCGCTCGCCAAAAACAGGTTCATCACGAAGACGGCGGTTCATTCATACATTTTAAATTCTTTACTACAAGATTGCATATTTTAAATTACTGTTACAAGAACAGACAACAATATTCAAGGAAATCAATACTCATTCTTCCACATCCCCAGGGATCGCCTGGGAAGCATCTCCTTTTAGAGGATTTATAATTCAATATAAAAAAAAGCCTATATACTGCTTCCTAACCTTGAAAAAATAAGTAAAGGTTGCAGAGAAGTTTAAAACCTAGAACGGGTGATGAAATTCAAGAAATTATAGGAAACTTACCCATATAGGAAAAGCTCCCGGCCCCGATGATGCGTGATATGTACGTGGACACTCCCTGAAAGGTATGGGCTTCCACCAAAACCCTCTCAGGCTGTAATCATACTTATTCTGAAGAAAAGGGAAAGAGAAATACAGACATATAGCCATATCTCCTTAGAAATCTTTGCCAATAGATGAACAGATAATGTACCTCATCTGATAGATGTGGTCAGTCCCGTCATTAGATGCTTGAGAGTTTTTGGTCATCAAGTACTTTGGATTTGGAAAAAGTTTCCTGACATGTATTGTGCCTGATCTTTAGGGGACCTACTGCAACAAGGCATTTAGAGGCAACCCACCCAGGGGTCCCGACCTCTACAACCATTAGCATTTGTCTGAATCCTAAATTCCAGGTTATACACATTGGGCTTGCATAAGGTGATGCTCTATGCAGACGATATCTTGATATTTGTGAGAAGTCCAGAGACTTCCATCCATACACCCGTTTCCACTTTAAACTCCTTTTGTAGCTTATTGGGATCCAAGAACAATGTGTTTAAATGTGAGGATGTTCAACTAACAGCATACTGTCCCAAAACCATATATTCCAAACAGGCAACTTTAGACGGTCGGATAGGTGTATTTGGTATTCGGGATCGTATTCCCACCCAACCTGTCAGACGTTACAGGATTTAAATATAAAACCTTTTCTTGTGACATTTAAGATAGACATGAATAGATAGGACTTTTATTGGATTTTGTCTGTAGGGGGGTCTGTCCACCCTGAAAGACATGATTCCCTCTATTTTTACCGGTTTTGATAATGCTAAAAAAGTCATACAATAAGTAAGTGATACAAAAGTAATTGAATGAAATAGAAATGTGTGTTTTTACCATATAATCGTCTTCATATTCAGGAAAGGTTACATCTCTACGGCTGATATCTTCTAATAGGGAACTGAAAATAATCCAGATTTAAAAACCACCTTAATGTAAGAAGACATGTATTTTTTACTTTTTTGGGGGGTGGGCAGTCCCTGCTGGAGTCCAGTAATTGACTAAAATGTCTTAGAAAACAATCCTCCATTGAAGACCAGAGGAACCACATCTGATCATCTAACAGTGATGAAAATGTTTGTTGTTCTAATACTTCCAGCTGTTCTTAGCTCCCCCACCCCCCAGACTTTGTCCTGTAAAAATATGGTCTAATTCATATTCTCCTCATGAAAAATCAACCAGGATAGTAATATCATTAGCAATGATGCACGTAACACATGCAGAGTTCAGATGAGCAGAAGGTTACGTACACCGGACTTCCTTCTGTAAGGCGTGGGGGTTTTCGCTGGTAGCCGTGGAGTCACCTTGTCCAACAGCTGCAGGAGGAAAAAGCTTCCGGAAGTCACCCAGCTGTCCGACTCCATCATCACACCGACCTGCAGTCAGACACGATACAGGTATTAGACACGGGTTAGGTTTTTACTGTGATTCCATCCATCCATCCATTTTCTACCGCTTATCCTGTATTTAGGGTCGCGGGGGGGCTGGAGCCGATCCCACCTGTCATTGGGTGAAGGCAGGGTACACCCTGGACAGGACGCCAGTCTATCACAGGGCTGACATGTAGAGACAGACAACCATTCACTCTCACATTCACACCTACGGGCAATTTAGAGTAATCAATTAACCTATCCCCATCCTGCATGTCTTTGGACTGTGGGAGGAAGCCGGAGAACCCGGAGAGAACCCACGCTTACACGGGGAGAACATGCAAACTCCACACAGAAGGAACCCGGGCCGACCCGGGGATCGAACCCGGGACCCTCTTGCTGTGAGGTGAGAGTGCTACCCACTACACCACCGTGCAGCCCGTTTTTACTGTGATTCTGTGATCAAAACAAAACCGTATTTGCTACCAGCTGCTACAGGATCAGCTTTTATGATCACTTAGCTGATTATCATTACTAAGTACGCCTTGGATCAATATTTAATTCATGGAATCATTAAAGTGCTTCACCTTATTATTGGACATTCAAATGGACAGCTGGGATTGAAAATCTTCATTGGAGTAAATTTGTTGCAACAAAAAAAGAAAAAAAAATCAAGAGAAACGTTTAAAAAAAAAAAGCACAGTTTTGAGTTTGACGAACTAAATATTCCACCTTTATGAAAAATAACACAATGGGCCTTTTTGTCAACTCAAAATAAACGTACAACACTTAATGCTGAAGGGGAGTTCAGCTGCAGCAGCTGATATCAGGAGATATTTGCTTTGGATTTGAGCCAGATTCCCTCTCTCCGCTCTGAAAGGAAACATCTCTCATATGAAATCCATCTACCTTTAGCTCATTAGACGTGATGCTAACCAGGCTTCTCCTTAAAACGGTGTTTTTTTTCTTTCCCTCCACACATTCGACTCCTTTGTTCATACATTACTGAGTCCAGGTGTTGTAAAGCAGTGATGTCAAGAATCTACTGTCTGATTCTTATTTAATTGATTTCTGTTTTGCTTCTTTGGGGTTCCCCCCGTTTGGGAGCCAGCGAGGGCGTGGACCGGCATCCATGACAGATGGTCTAGCCAGCCTCTTCTGGTCTTCACCTGCCACACATACAGTAGGAGAGCGGCTCTGCCAGGGCGGCATAACATGCCGGAAATTCATGCTACGCCCCTCAAACTCACACCCATCTGCAGGGTGGGGGCGCCTCACAAAACCAGACACTCCCCCATAACTCAACTCTGACCGGGCCGTTTTCAGTGAACGATCGTAAAACTTTGAAAACCAGAAGATCAAGTCAATCATCTCGTTTTCTGATCCATTTCTCAGCCTCCTGGTTTTAAAAAGAATGCTTAAACTTTTTGAAAACTTTTACATATTTTTTCTGTTGATTAACCATATACACGTGCAGAAGTGGTAAAAACACATTTTACTTAAGTAAAAGAAAACCACTGGATTCAAGTAAAATGTATATTAATATCAAAATATACTTAAAATAGATAAATAAGTGCTCATTATGCAGAATATCATTCAGATTCACATAAAGTACATTGCTGGGTTATGATTATATATGTAATGTGTACGTCATTGGTAAATGTAACTTAATCTTTTATAGTGTAATTGAATATGTTTGTATGAATCTACATCTAAAAAGTACAATATTTTAGCGTATAAAGCATCATAAAAATGAACAGTATCATCATCAGTATTATACAGTACAATATATACATGGTGGAATAAGCTTTTTAATAAACTATAAATAACCTTAAAGTGATGTCACGTTTGTAGAGACATTTTATTGTATTTAACATCTTAAAACAAGGAGGGTAAATATTCTTAATTAACTGAGGTAAACTAGTGGTTTGAAATGTTAAATCACTAAAGTCAACACATCATCGCGGTGACTCGTTTTGCTGTGATATTGCTGTAAAATCTATATCTGTCTCTTTATTTCTTGGCTCACAGACGTGAAGGTTCGGCCTTCGGAAACAAAGTCTGTTGAATGTAAAAGAGTGGAAAGAAACGTAAGAAGCTTGTGAAGAAAAGTCTTTGAAGTGGCCAGAAAATCCCCCCCCCCCCCCCCCCCCCATAACGGAGAAGAAAGGCAGAAAAAAACGATCCTGCTGCCAAATCTTTCTTTTTCTAGTGTATTTAAAAAATCAGCTGCACCTCTTTGTTCAAATCTCCTTTTACCTCACCTTTTTTTTTCTTTCTTTATTCCAGCCATCTCGAGTGCTGTTGTGTGTCTGGGGAGGGAGGGAGGGAGGGAGGGAGGGAGGGGAGAGAGAGAGAGAGGAGAGAGAGAGAGAGAGAGAGGGATTTAATCATCAGATTTAAATAAAACACATTCACGTTGGCAGGTGTCAGACGATCTTCACTTTCCCGTCAACTTTCTACGGAAACATTTCCATAAAAGATAAATTCATCTTAAAGCCGAGAGATGAGATAAGTCGACTCTGGACGTCCAAAAATATACATTTCTTTAGTTGATGTGACTTTATGACATGATTAAAACCTTTTATAGGAGGAACACTTCATTTCTGCTTGTATACAAATAAGTAAGAATGTAATAATCTAGTATTTTCTGATCTTCATTTAAAGTTATAATCCTTTAGATGTTATTCCTGAAATCAACACATTTTAATATTATTCATTGCATTTTGAAAATATGTCCATCGTTCCTGGAAACATGATGGATTTGCTACAAACCTTATAAAAGGACTGACAGCAATCTGTCATCAACGGTGCATCAAAGACAGCAGATCACTTTTAAATCCTGCAGGAAGCAGGAGGACAGACGGGGAGCCGTTACATGACGAGCAGCAGGAACAAACGCCCTGCAAGGCATCATGGTCGACCTCCGTCATTAGAAACAACACAAGGCTTCATACAGCAACCTGCACTGACATTATTAAGGATTATAACTAAATACATCTGTCATTAATCACCCGAGTATTTCATCATTTCTCTGACAACCTGCAGGAAGACAACCAGGGTTCCTACACCTTTCCCAAAGTCTAATTCAAGCACTTACCAAGCATTTCCATGTGCATTTCCATGCTTTTCCAGCTGTGGTAAACTACATGTATCCAATCCAATCCTCAGTATTCAGTCTACTTATTATTATCACATTAAATGAGATGTTATTGTCCGATAAACAACCAACATGATGTTTGGAGACAGCTTTTTAGATCCACAGAAATATAATCACCAACTATTTTCATCATCTGTTCATCATCAAAAGTCATTTTTCATAAAGAAATGTCAGAAAATGCTGTTTTCAGTCCCTCAAATATGGAGATCTTCTTTTCTCTGTTATATAATAGATGTCATCACAAAGAACAGACATTTCAAAATCCAAGCCCTTTAGATCATTAAAATTGAAGTGTTTTCAAGGATTTCCAGCACCCGTATGAACCTGTACAGATCATCTAAAAGGGGGTTCTACAGTTAAAACAGCAGAGCAGCTGTCAGGCAGGTGAGTGCGCGACTCAAACGTGTGTCATGAAGGCAGGTAGGAACAGTTCAAACATGTCTGGAAGACGTTTTAGATTTATACGCTTACGGGCCGGCGGAGGGAACCGGTTGGAGGTCCAGCTGTTGCAGAAGGCTGGAGGGAACACAAACATGGCTGCTGACGAGGAGAGTGGAAACAGGTGAGTCAGGTGAACGTGAGAGTCAGGTGACTGACCGGGAAAGGTGCTGCACTGGGCTACATATACTGTATATAGTTCTCCTTTTGTTTATTCATTTTCATCTATTTTTTATATCGTTCCAAATGAATAAAATAAATAAATAAAATGATACAAATTAATAAATACATAAATAAATAAAATAAATAAATACATGAATACAATAAAAAAAATGAAATAAATAAATACAATAAATAAAATTAATACAATAAATAAAAATTAAAAAGTGAGACGTGGCTGGAGACTTTAATCTGGGACCTGGATCCCAAACGTCCACACTTAGAAACTTTGAGACGTGTTCCTACAAAGACTGTGAGTGTTTGGCTGAGTACTTGAAGGCTCTGCAGACATTTTGCACACTTTTCTGGAAGTCCGCATTGCCTGAGGGAATTACCCACAATTCATAGAGCCATGACATAAAAAATAAAAAGGGTAAACAAAGAGGACGATGCATGAATCCATTTACACTAAAATGGTTTTGAAAATCAGAGGACTGCAAGTAGAGGCTTTAAACACACAGCTGGTTTATTTCTTTTATGTTCGCTTATTGAATATATTTTATAAAAAAAAAAATATTATTTATAATTACCTTTTGTAAGCCTGGACAATGTTCAACGTTGGGCCCCCGGGGCTCTTCTCATTTCCTCCTCCTCATCATCATCATCCTCCACGTCTCTGCAGGCTGAAGTGAGGCCGCACACACACACACACACACACACACACACACACACACACACTGGCAGATTGGGGGGGCAGAGTGTTTCACCACAGGGATGCCAGACAAAGTCAAGGGCCGGTGGTTTGAACCACTCTGTCAGAGGAAAGGGGGGGTGGAAGCGTGCCATTCATAAAGAAAAAAAATACCAGGGGGGCTTCAGGAGAACATTTGAGAAACAGAATTTGAAGAAGTCGTCGATGTTAACAAGGATGGATTATTGTCTGTTAACTGTGTTTACAGCAGAGATTCAAACTGAAAAGCTCAGGTTTGAGGTTGTAGATCCTTCAGGTGCTCTACATAAACCGTGGTGTCTTTTCAAAATAAACTTCACAGGAAGTAAGGATCAAGCAATAAAACCACCACCACGTAGTTGACAAGTGACGGTGATTCATGTCTCTAAACGACAACATGTCGATAATTTACTTTCTTAAAAAGTCTGTTTGACCCGTCCGCCTCCCTGCATCCTCATCACTCTCACCAGATTACAAACGAGCCGAGCCTTTTGATTAACCGTTCCTTTATCAGGTCTTCTGGGTTTCGCTGAGGTCACCTTTTTCTAAATCCGGCATTTTAAAGCTCGTCTCGTACAGTTTCATCACGCTGGAAGACAAACGTTTGGCGGCGACAGAAGAAGAGAACCTTCGATTACAGCCAACGGTATATCATCATGAACCGCTGACTGCTGCAGCGATTAGACCAGACCAGAGAGGAAGCCTCATCAGTGATCTATTACCCAACGACAGAAACACAAGAGGGAAGATCAAATTCAACCCACAGACTGGTGTTATTCTGCAGAAAAGCTTCTCATGCATTTCTTTGTGTTTCACAAACAATTATTAATATTTATTTTAAGTCAACAACAGATGGATACGACGGCGTTTTAGGGCCAAATGTGCAAATATCATCAAATCAGCACACATGTTTATAAAAAAAGACATCTTTCATGGGAAAAGTGAGGAATTTGTTGGCATTAACACAACTGACTAAAAAAAAAAAAGCTAACCCTAAGCTAAGCTAAAAGCTAACCCTAACCCTAAAATGAGAATTAGCATCGTCGTTTCATTTTTCACGGCATCGACTTGAATATGAAAAATGTTTATTAAGGTTTCAACCAAAAGAATATAAATAGGCTTTACTTTTATTCTGGCATTGTTTTTTTCATTTCCACATAACTGAACTAACATAACTTAATAGACTGAAGGCGGTCGATCCGGTACGAAACCAGACAACGAGCTCCGTTAGCTGAGGTGAGGTTTACTGGCTCCGGGCTTAAAGGACAACAATCGTTACTTATACGACCCAGAATCTTCTGATTACATTATAGGTGTGTGTGTGTGTGTGTGTGTGTTTGTTTAAGGTATAAATGGGTTACGGGACGTCTCAATGTTCGGGGGGGAGGGGGGTATAACTGATTGTACCTACTGCCATTGCTCAGATCCTGTGACAGGTTCGCCCTGAAGGGGACTGTCATGTTACCACATTGACCCCCCTCACCCCAGCCCCCACCCTTGGAAAGATTGTTGCCATGGCCACGAGATGCTTTAATGAACTCATGAATCACTCTGGCACACCTCAGCTCAGACACATGGGCGTCTCGTTGAGGACACAGAGGGGGGATCAGTCCAAAGGGACCCAGGTGGCCGATTGTTCCCCCAAAATACAGTGAATCAGAATTTGTCGAGGGCGGCAGACAGCACACTTCACATCCACCCGTCTCTGATCACATTAACGAGTCCGTCTATTATCTGGAGACCGGAGGGACCCCGACCCACGATATGAGATCAGTCAGTCCTGCATTAATAATCACATTTAAGGAATCCTTAAAAGAGTGAGACGATAAAGGAAAGTGGAAATAAAATGCCTTCCAACACCTGCAACGCTCACAATATGTACGTTTTCCAGATAACACAGATACAGATCTCAGGTGGGACCCAGGTGGGACCCAGGTGGGACCGCGGTGACATCATGCTAGTCCTCCAGACCAGTGGGAAGGGATTTACTTGTTTCACCACTTTGGTTAGAGGAGGGAACAAAATAAATATGCAGGTTTAACACATTTTAGCTAATGGAAATGTAAAATTTAAAAACACACAGCCGCGTCATCCTACACTGACAGTTCAAATCTCTTCCTCCGCTTCTCTCTGACAGCATTTTATTGTGAAAATCGGACCATTGAGAATGTTTACAGCTCCGACCGACGAGGAATAAGAGCTTCGCCACTCATGTCTGGGTTCTAGCTGCGCCGAAAAACGGGTTTTTATCTGAAAGAAACTTTTATTCTACAAGTGAAAGCACAGTTTTGTGTTTTATTGTGAAACTTTTCTTGTAGCTGCCAGCTTTTTTTATTTATTTCATTGTTGAGTTTTGGGTTTCGTTACGGGGAGAGTACAACTTCAGCTACAATGCATCATTTTATGTACAGATTTGCTCATTTTTGCTCGTAGTTCGAACTTTTTTTGCTGCCCGACCACGTTCCAAACCGAAAAGTCAGCAAATACTGACCAGGCTGCCATTAAATCTGCTCCCCCCCCCGGCTATCCCTGACCTGCCCTCAAGAAAAGGTTAATATTACATTCTAACGGATCGTTTTCCATTAGATTTACTGAAAACGCATGTGTGTCCAACCCCAGTTGTCCCATGTGATCCGTGCCTCAACTCTACACGCAATTATCAACATATAACATGTAGGTTCACGCAAGTCATCCTCCCACCTGGTGGAACTCAGGGTTAAAGAACATAAAGCATCATGATGATTTAAAAGTGGGGAACGGTAACCCGGGGAAACCGGAAACAGCAGCAGCGACCAGCGCTCAGCAACAATGGCTGCAGTGAAAGTAACAATGACAGCGGAGGCAACTTGTGTTTGTGCTGAAAAGATGGACACAAAGGCAATAAATCGGATGTTTAGAAGAAAAAGCTTTTCAACGAGGCGATTTTTAAACCTGTCACAAAGGGGCGGAGCTTGTGTGCGTGAACAATTTGAGTATTTCAGCCTTCCAGACGAGTGCAACGCCCCGCAGCCTCTTAGTATAAGCAACTTCTTACCGGGGAAGCAACCCCGGTCCCTCCTCATGACAGGTTACCACTATGACCCTGTTGGGGTCGTGACCTCTGTGTTGCCGTTCTGGGAAGTTTGTGGGGTTTAACGGCCTCAGGATGAGTTTTTAACGTCTGTTACATTGAGTCGGGCTCCTCCCTCGAAATGATGTCATCGCTAACGTTTGAAGAAAACCTTCAGAAGTTTGTGAGGAACATTTAATGTACAGAATACCTAATTCTCTGTAGGCCTTGGGGGTCCTCCACCGGGTCTCTATAGGCCTTGGGGGTCCTTGGCCTGAAAACATTTACGACCTCAGTGTTAAATGAAAAAATCAGCACGTTGATGATATTTGAGAGAATCTGAAGCTCCATTTAAAACTAGCAGCTGTATGGTTGCGTTGACAATTAAACGCTGCTGTGCTGAAACGCCTGAAACGCTGCAGGACGCCGTTTATTCTGCAGGACAAAACGTGTTGATTCATTTTCTCTTGGTTCGGACTAAATTGGCCATCTGGCCGTATGTGTGTGTGTGTGTGTGTGTGTGTGTGATGGGGGGGTTGTGGGGCTATTGACCCACTTCATTGTTCATACTTTGGCCCCTGAGGGTCCAAATATTATATATATATATATATATATATATATATATATATATATATATATATATATATATATATATATATATATATGTGGGTCAAGGACATGTTGTGTATGTTATGGATATCTTTTAAGGATAAATAGGACTGTAGTGTTTTTTAATTGTTGCTGTGGGATATTGACTCATCCTTGTTGCCATATTTAAATTAATTTATCTGAAAATGAAATATAATTTTAATAGCTCCGAGGACGATTTGTGGAAAACCTTGAATCTCCAAATGTTGACGATTTCCCTGCAAAGTTCTTCACACACAGGATCCTCTTACATAATAATATATAATCATATATAATCCAGGTAAAGTTTTAATGTTTATTTTCTGAAAGGAATTGTTCACATTGGGGCAAACGTAGTGGTTGTAATGTTTATATGTATAATGTTATATAATGTTTACATCTCAAGTGATTTATCCTGAATAAATTCATTTAAATTATTAAAAGAAAACAGGATGTATAAACTGTAAACACAGAAAACAAAGTGTCTCAATTCATCGCCATTTAAAAACCACTTTCCTCTTTAAAATGCGACAAAATATATTAATAATAAATACATAAATAATAATGTGAAAATAATGCATTTGCTGTTGGGGGCTGACAGCCGACCCCAGGACAGTCCCAGATCCAGTCCGTCGCTTTCAGGCTCTCTAAACTCCCTCAATGGGACTCACAATGGGAGAGACTTCCTTCTTCAAATAAAAGCAAAGTAGAAGCTCTGAATGACTGTTTCTGGAAAGATAAGCTGAATATTTAAATGTCATTTCTGAACGCTCGGAGCAAACTCAGATATTAAAACCACAAACAAAACAAGCTCAAATCCTGAAAGAAGAAGGAGAAGAAGGAGGAGGAGGAGGAGGAGGAGAAGAAGGAGGAGGAGGAGGAGGAGGAGGAGGAGAAGAAAAGGAAGAAGAAGAGGAGGAGGAGGAGGAGGAGGAGAAGAAGAAGGAGGAGGAGGAGAAGAAGAAGAAGAAGGAGGAGGAGGAGGAGGAGGAGGAGAAGAAGAAGGAGGAGGAGGAGGAGGAGGAGGAGAAGAAGGAGGAGGAGGAGAAGAAAAGGAAGAAGAAAAGGAAGAAGGAGAAGGAGGAGGAGGAGAAGAAGAAAAGGAAGAAGAAGAGGAGGAGGAGGAGGAGGAGGAGGAGGAGGAGGAGGAGGAGAAGAAGGAGGAGGAGGAGAAGAAAAGGAAGAAGAAAAGGAAGAAGGAGAAGGAGGAGGAGAAGAAGAAGAAGAAGGAGGAGGAGGAGGAGGAGGAGGAGGAGAAGAAGAAGGAGGAGGAGGAGGAGGAGGAGGAGGAGGAGGAGGAGAAGAAGGAGGAGGAGGAGAAGAAAAGGAAGAAGAAAAGGAAGAAGGAGAAGGAGGAGGAGGAGAAGAAGAAAAGGAAGAAGAAGAGGAGGAGGAGGAGGAGGAGGAGGAGAAGAAGGAGGAGGAGGAGAAGAAAAGGAAGAAGAAAAGGAAGAAGGAGAAGGAGGAGGAGGAGAAGAAGAAGAAGAAGAAACATGGCAGCACATCCAACATGCTGTTTGATGGTAGGAGAAGAAGGTAGAACTGTCGAAGCCGATGGCGAGCAAATCTATTCCTTACAGTCTGCTTCATGTGGTTGCTATGGAAACCTGCAGTCCAAACCCCCAGCCCAAAGCCAGAAAGTGTGTAATCATCAGCTCTACAGAGTGGAGGGGGGGGGGGGTCCTGCTAGGGTTACTCCCAAAGAGCTGTGTTAAAATAAAGATGAATTCTCTTTTTTCCTTCACACTCTGCAGGCCATGAAGCTCTCTCTCTCTCTCTCTCCCCCACATCCCTCACTCTCTCATTTAACGACTGGATGTAATCATGTTCCCCCCCTTATTAAATATGCATATTTAATTTGGCACTGCGGTTCAAATTTCCAGGAGATGAAGAAGAAGTCGGCTGTCGTGGGACTCAATTTACTAACGAGGGGGGGCAGGGAGCAGGTCTTCTTCACGGCCCTTATTTTGGCAAAACGTTGTATTTTACCCTAAATGAAACACGTCTATTTCACTTCCTGTTTACTAATTGGCAAAACGATCTGTTTGGCTGCCGGTCTGGTCTGGTCTGGTCTGGTCTGGTACTCAATGAAGGGGGCTTTAGACCCCTCCAGACCCACGTGGATCCATCCCAACCATCTAAGGGGAATACTCCTTAAGTTTTAATCATTTGGGCAGGAGGACACCGTCGCTCAAAGTCAAGAATAGCAGCAGCGTGCTGAAATATTTAACTGAACCTCCGAGGACGAACTCATCTCAACCCACGAAGGAAACCCAACTTCTGAGAAAAGAAAAGTCTGTCTGTGTTCCAAGAAGTTTAAATACACAAGCAGGTGTTCTTCGAAGGCCGATAAACAAGCAAACATTCTCTGTGAAAGAACCGATATTTTAACCCTTTAGCCTGTAGTGACTGGGGTCGGCCACTGGGGGCAGCAGAGAGAAACCGTTAGCGCAACATCACCTTTTAAATCCGTTTCTGGAGCAGAAGCCTCCGTCATAACACAACAAATACTGTTTATAGTTATGTTTTCTGGGAGGCAGATTATAATCCCGTCTTTGTGCTAAACTTCATAAAACCGCCGCTAGCTTCATATTTATCGTGAAACATTAAGGTTTGCATCGATCCTAAGAGACCGAATATGAGTATTTTCCCCGAAAAAGGTCAATTTATTTTAAACTTTTTGTTTATGCATCAAAGTTTTTTTTTTTTTAAACTTCAAACACTAAAAGACTTTATCAGCAAAAACTTTAGCACCAAAACAACAGAAAACTCACGAACAACATCCACACATTTCACTCTTCCATCAGAATCGCCTCCCCGCCATCGGGATCCACTTCCTGTCATCAGCTCGCTCTTAATCAGCGTCTCCCAGACGGAGGAGGCCATAACGCTGTCTGATAGGAAGCTGGTGTATTTCAGACCCACTCAGGCAGAACACCCCCCCATCCTCGCCCCCCCAGAGTCAGGCAGGGAGAGGTGAGCACTGATAAGAGGTCTTTATCTGGGGTCCCACAGGGAAAGGTGGGTTAAGTTTAAGGTGAAGGTTTGACATGCTCGCCATGGCTGCTGCCCCCCCCACCCGATGTGAGGCTCCAGACTCCCGAGTCCCCGATCCCCGTGTCCTTGGGCTCATTCCTGACGGCCCCCACCGCTTCACGCTTTAATGAGGAAGATGAAAGAGGTGCAGGCTGGGAGAATCCCCAGCCTCCTCCTCCTCCTCCTCCACTGAGTCTCCTCGTCCCGTTGGTTCAGCCCTGCAGCTCTAACTCATCCAAGGCTCGCTGGCTGGGGAAACTTCTACTGTAGCAAATTGGAGGAGTGAGGCTGCTTTTCATATTTTTTTACATTTTTCAGGTGTTATTCTCTCTGATCTTATGTGCAGAATTTCTTTCCCTCCTATATTTATAATGCAGGTATGTTTAAATCATAAAGGTGGAGAAAAGCTGCTTTGTTGAAATCTTTCTTCTCTTATCGTTAAAATTAAGTTTTTATAATTGTCATGCATATACAGTATATATATATATATATATATGCATATATACAGTATATATATAAATATATATATATAAATAGCTTTGATCTCATAATACTGTACCGCACTTTCTTGTAAGTTGCTGTGGATAAAAGCGTCTTCTAAATGTAAATGTAAATAAACATCATTACACAATGGGGACCCCTGGTTGCAGACAGGTGCACTTACATAACTGACATTTTAATATATTTGTATAATTATATACTGGAAATTCATAGAATTGTGCTTTTTGAGTTACCAAACACACATTAGACATAAAAAAGCAAAGAAAGAAGAAAAGTAGTTGAAGATGATTCGAGGTCTAGAACGACGGTCATAAATTAAATCTAATAATAACGAATCACCCCAGGGACGTGAAATTAAGGCGACCAGTGACCTTTCAACCTCACTTCCTGTACCTCTACTTTGGACACCCGTCTTCAAACACGACCTTTGATTTTCATCACAGACTCGTGAAGTTTTCCAGACTGCACTGATAATAAAACATGTCAACAGACGCGTAAACACCCAGCGATACTCGAAAAACCACGTCTGTGGATCACCTGGATTTCCCCATAATCCATAATCCCAGTCAACCACAGATCACACCCAAAGAGGGCTGCCACCTCAGGGTGTCCTAAACCAGACCAGCACCAGGGTCACAAGCTCAACAGGGTTTTCCTAGACCCCGACAATCCTCATCAAAGGTTATGTGGTCTGTGAACAGGACTCCCTAAAACAGGAATATTGATTGGGGACTACTTTCAGCGGCGGATGAATACACATTTGATGCAGCAACTCAGAATAAACTGCTGCAGTCGACTTAAGGGAACATGTATTTGTATTTTATTTAACATGTTTGGTTCACCGACAACTACAGCAATGCCTCCATCTAGTGGTCAGCTTGTTGTACTGCACTAATGGAGTATTTTTAAATACATGGAACAAGGATTGTAGTAATATAAATATACTTACTTATACTTGTTTAAATGTTTATAACCGTACTTTTGTTTTGAAGACAGGCTTTGAAGAAATACTTCAGTCCGACAACAGTAAACAGAGAATCCAAAAACTACAGAAAATTCTTGATAAAAGAAGTTAATTTATCACATATTTTAAATATTATGCTAAAAAATCCCTGTGGCTTTTATTAATGCAAGAGGAATGAAGAAAGTAATAATTTATTGGATCTAATCTTAAATATTCCATAATTCCTCCTCTTTTCATTCTATTATTCTTTTTTTTAAATTAATGAATCTGAGCGTTTTGAAGGGAAAACAGTGATAAACAAAAACATGTTTCTCTTTTTGGGAGTGTTTTATTTAACACTTTCTGTGAGGCGAAAAACACACTGAAGCTGCTGGGAAAAAGACTTCACCAAATACGAATATGATGCAAATAATATTCGTTATTTCTCATATTAAAATGACATTACCTCGTCAGAATTCAAGACAGGAAATCAGACTGAAACAAATTTAAAGTGTAACATTGTTTTTCACCCGTCGACGTATCGCTTTGACCATCATTCACGCAAAATTAAATCCACATGGTTAAAAGCAACAGTTAGGCAGCAACGTTGATAAAGAGATCTAAAAGAGAATATTAAAGCTAAAAGACGACTTTGCATATTCCGTCGACCGGAAGAGTTTTGGCGATTCTGGTTCCTGATTCCAGTCTTTAGAAGGTCTTGGACTTGTCCTGGTTGTTCCTGTATTTCTGGTAAACGACTCCCAGCGTGGTGAAGAAGTTTCCCATGAAGAGCACCATGTAAGAGCAGCCGCACATCAGCACCTGCACCATGGAGAGTTACAACACAGTCTTAAAGAGAGACGACCTGAACGTTAGCTCAACATCTGGATATGAACATATTATTATTTTCAAAACAAATTGAGTTGGTTGTGTGTTAAGTTAGTCTTTGTTAAGTGCAAAAGTGCTTGTGATAAAAAAAAAATAGTAGTTATATAAAACAAAAATTTGGTGGGTACAAACCTGCCACTCTTTACACTCGGGGAGCTGGAACATCTGGAACAGCGTGACTCCGTTGTAGAGCTGCCAGAACTGGAAGAGGAGCAACGGTCGGTCAGCAGAGAACCTCCTCGATGTTCAGCATGTATTTAAAACAAAAACTGAAGGGTTGGATCCTCTAATTTCATTTCCTTAATCACAGTTTTTAATATGGCTTTCAACCGATTAATCCATTTTTAATCAGATTAATCACAAAAAAATCCCATTTTCTCTGTATATTGTTGGGGAAACGGAAAGATAAATATCAGGTGTACAGAGTACCGACATAAGTACTTAATAATACCATTACAGTTCTAAAAATACCTTTGAAAACATTCAACTTTGTGTTTTCCTGATACACAGTTTATTAATAATTAACTGTTTAACCTGCTGTCAGTTCCACAGTTAATAAAAACATTAAAGACAAAGAAAGCAAAGAGACTCAGAGGAGCAGCTCGTCACTGAAAGGAGAATAGCTTGGTCCACCTTAAACGGCAGCCCACCTTAAGTGTTCCCGAGCCAGATTCGTTGCTAACGTCGGAGCTAACCTCCTTGACTTCAGCTGTGTTACAGACAGAGGAACTTAGCTCAAGTCTAGTAGCATTTATTCACGGACACTCGCTAACATTACGTCGTTTATTGATTGTTCCGTCTTTTTTACATTTTTTGTCCTCGAACGTCCCACCCAGAGGGCCGACAGCTTTAATGCATTAAAAAAATTACGAGTTAATTCCACATATTAATCATTTTGACAGCCCTAGATTCAGAACAGGCGATAATATCCAAGTTTTTTTTCCTTTTTATTAATGAATTCAAAGCTAATTAATAAGCACCGCTACGAGAGACGCTACTCACGTGACCAAAGAACAGGAAGGGAAGGAGGAAGGTCAGGCCTCTCCACATCCAGGACTGGAAACCCTCTGTGGACCAGGAGAGGAGGGGAGACTGACATCCATGTAATCTCCCGTTATCATAACGGACTACATGTAGATATCTGAGAAATTTAACTATTATTAAGACTTTTTAAATCCAATAAATCAAGTGCGATTCTTGATTCCCTCATATAAACCCATCAAAACATTATTGATTAACCAAAGTATTACAATTTCATTCATTTGATTAGACCGACCCAAGACCACGTCTAGACCAGGTCTAAATGTGGTCTAGACCAGGTCAAGACCACGTTTAGACCAGGTCAAGACCAGGTCTAGACCACATTTAGACCAGGTCAAGACCACGTTTAAACCAGGTCCAGACCAGGTCTAGACCACATTTAGACCAGGTCAAGACCACGTTTAGACCAGGTCCAGACCAGGTCAAGACCACCTACCAGGTCCAGACCACGTCCAGACCAGGTAAAGACCACGTTTAGACCAGGTCAAGACCACGTCCAGACCAGGTCTAGACCACGTCTAGACCATGCTAGACCACGTCTAGACCAAGTCAAGACCAGGTCTAGACCAGGTCAAGACCACGTCCAGACCAGGTCTAGACCACGTCTAGACCATGCTAGACCAGGTCTAGACCAGGTCAAGACCACGTCCAGACCAGGTCTAGACCACGTCTAGACCATGCTAGACCACGTCTAGACCATGCTAGACCACGTCTAGACCAGGTCAAGACCATGCTAGACCAGGTCCAGACCACTTCCAGACCAAGTCAAGACCAGGTCAAGACCACGTTTAGACCAGGTCCAGACCACTTCCAGACCAGTCTAGACCACGTTTAGACCAGGTAAAGACCACATTTAGACAGGTCCAGATGAGGTCTAGACCACGTTCAGACCAGCTCAAGACCATGTCTAGACCAGGTCAAGACCACTTCCAGACCAGGTCTAGACCACGTCTAGACAAGGTAAAGACCACGTTTAGACCAGGTCAAGACCAAGTCCAGACCAGGTCAAACCCTTCATTTACAAATAGAACTCTGCGGACCGGACTGGGAGGACCAGACTCTGAGGACCGGACTCTGCAGTCTGGACTCTGCGGCCCGGACTCACCGACGGTGAGGTCCATGTTGTGTCTCTCTCCGAGCGCTCGGAGTCGGTACAAGCAGCCGCTCTGGTAGTAATACTGGAGGAACTGGACGAAGCCTGTCAGAAACAACAAGAAGGAAGTTGTGAAATCTGTTGCCCAACTAAACTAAAAACATGGCACTGGATGAACCTCCTGTGTTCTCATGCATCTTAACGAGGTTCCACACACGTTTGTAAAGTCACTCACACATTTGGAAGGAAACTGTAGTCAGATTACATTCTCCGATAAACTACCTCCTCGGCGTGGATTACTCCGTACGTATTCTATTCTTCCCCGTTGATGATAACTAGCTGGAAACAACCATTCATTCTCGGCCGGATTAAACAGGTAAAAGTAAAACTACTAATCATGACGTAAGATTGATGTTCTGGGAGTTAACCTGACTTTAAATCTCTTACTTTGGTAGAGACAGTATGTGAGGAACTGGTTCCTGAACATCTGGTAGAGGGCGCCTTCAGGCCTGCAACACAAAACACCAACATCTGGTCAGAAACCATCAAAACATCACTTATGTAGCTATAATATCCAGGGTTCCTACACCTTCTCCAAAGTCAAACTCAAGCACTTTTCAAGCATTTCCAGGTGCATTTCCATGCTTTTCCAGCACCTTCCAGCTGTGGTAAACTCCATGTATCCAATACAATCCTCAGTATTCAGTCTACTTATTATTATCACATTAAATGAGATGTTATTGTCCTCTAAACAACCAACATGATGTTTGGAGACAGCTTTTTACAGAAGGACCACAAATGAAAGGAAAACTAATTCCACTAACAGATCCACAGAAATATAATCACCAACTATTTTCATCATCTGTTCATCATCAAAAGTCATTTTTCATAAAGAAATGTCAGAAAATGCTGTTTTCAGTCCCTCAAATATTCAATCCTTGAAAACCCCACACTAAAATGCAAGTGTTTTCAAGGATTTCCAGCACCCGTACCCCTGATATCACTCCCTGTAGCTCCGCCTCCTCTAGAGAACAACGATGACTCACCACGTCAGCATGACTCCAGACAGGAAGGTCGACACGTAGTGATGGAAAACCCACCAGCCTTTGATCCTGAAACAAAAAAGGAAATTAAAAAAATACACGGCCGACAGGCTTGTGATCTCGGCGGCCGTCGTCATGGATACGGCGGGTGTCGGCTACCTGGAGCCGTTGCTGATGAGGATGCTCTCCCGGATGGTGAGCGTGCAGTAGTACCACACCGACAGGAAGTTGTACAGCGCGTCGAGGGCTCTGAAAACACATTTCACCGATTAACTAAAACATCGCTCTTATTTAAGATTCAGGCATTGAAATAATAACTTTATGTCATCAAGAAAACGATGTTTCGGGAGATCGTACCTGTAGCTGAGCAGGAAGCGACACGTGAAGGAGAAGACGAAGAGGATCACCGTGAGGACCAGCTTAAATTTCTCATATTCATCTTTGTAGGCGAATCTGGAACGATGAACTTACGTTAATATGACGTGATATTATTATATTTATTTTTAACTCATTTAAGGGGGGATTGTAAGAAAAGGACTCACTTGGACTGTTTGTTGAGGAGCGTGACGTTGACGTTTCCTAAAACTAGAGAGAGGTACAACCTGAGGAGGAGGACGACATTTAAACGTTTTAACACATTTGTTGTTTAAAAAACGTGAATATAAAATAAATAAAAAAGGGTCCTAGATAATATTACTTCAAAAAATGTTCAACTATTTGAACTATTTGACGTATTCAGATTTTCCTGGAGATAAATACCGACAGTGTATTATGCCACACGATAAAACCTACGATAAAGTGTACGATAAAGTCTACAATAAATCATATGATAAATCACACGATAAATCATGACAAATCAAAGGATAAACCTACGATAAATCACACGATAAATCACACGATAAATCACGACAAATCAAAGGATGAACCTACGATAAAGTCTACGATAAATCACAAGATAAATCACGACAAATAATAGGATACAACCTACGATAAAGTCTGCGATAAATCACACGATAAATCATATGACAAATCATAGGATAAAACCTACGATAAAGTCTACGATAAATCATATGACAAATCATAGGATAAAACCGACGATAAAGTCTACGATAAATCACAAGATGAATTATAAATTGCACAATATCCCACGATAAATCCTACGATAAATCCCATGATAAATCTTACGATACATCCTACAATTAATTACATGATAAATCATACGATAAATTACACAATAAAACCTAAGATAAATTGCACGATATATCCCACAATAAATCCTACGATAAATCCCATGATAAATCCTACGATACATCCTACAAGTAATTACATGATAAATCATACGATAAATTACACAATAAAACCTACAATAAATTGCAAGATATATCCCACAATAAATCCTACGATAAATCCTACGATAAATCCCATGGTACATCCCACGATAAATCCTACGATAAATCCTACGACAGAACCCCACCCGTTCTTCTTCGGCAGGAAAGCTTCCATCTCGGAGAACGCGTTCACTCGCTCTCTGATGGATCCCTGGATTTCTGCGATGGCGTCCACATCCTCCGGATTTAATTTGGGCGTCGGATGTTTTTCTTTGCATCTAAAACATGGAGAAAACAGAAAAAAGTCCTGATACGTATAATAACGTGGTCGTTACGAGCGAAACGCCACTCTTCGTGATTTTTGAAGCACAAATGCAACACGGACAGAAATCGCAGGATTTGATGATACGAATGGAATCCGGCTTTAAAATGCAGACTTTTGCAGAAATGTGGATACAAGAAGTGTTTCATATAAAATCTGGGATGATGGATTTCACGAGGCTCGAGAGGACGGCCGAGGCTTTGAAGAAAATTCGTCGTAGTGGCCGAGCCGTGGAATTAGAACTCATCATGTGATGTCATCGGGCCCAAAAAACTTTTTGTTCTTCGTGGACTCACTTTAACATGAAAGTGAACTTGAGTTGAAAACAAAACCTCATAACTTACAATCAAAAGAGTTTCAAAAGGATTCTGGGCTCAAAAAATCCTGCCGAACCCACTGAAGCTCTACGACCTTTGAACCCACGTTTTCTAAGAGAGTCTAATCGCAGTCTGACGACTCCTCTCTCTCTCTTCGTACGGAAAGTTTGAGTTCACGTTTAATTAGCAGACGAGTCGTGTGAAGAACTCAGCAGGTCCACACACACACACACACACACACACACACACACACACACACACACACACACACACACACACACACACACACACACACACACACACACACACAGGTACGTACTCTTCCAGAGACGCTGCGAGCTCTTTCAGCTGCTTCCTCTGGCGGGCGATGGCTCCGGAGCAGCCGTCCTGCAGTTTGGTGACTTCCTCAAGTTTCTGCTTGTAAAGACGATGAGTGTCCTGGAGGCGTAAAATACGTATTGTGTTTATTAAAATGTGCAGAAATGTTTGAGGAGCACATGGCGGCTGTCGTTCCCAAAACAAACAGACGTACGAGACGTGATTATTTAGAGAAAGACACCAGAAACCACAAATATCAACATAAATTACAAATAATATTAAACAGATGAAAGCTTTCAACACAAATGAAGCCAACTTATAAGAATTCAAATTAAATAACACGGTCGGTGCACCAAAACACTTTTGGATTTTCAAGAGATATTTAATTTAAAATAGATTTTTTTAAAACACTTACTATGATAAAAACTTTTCCAATCCTCGACTGTGCAACTAAAGACCTTTAATATTGTTTTCTTATTGTTTATCTCATCCATCACTACGTAGATTGTGTGTATACATCTGTGAGGTTTGTTATATTCCCAGACGAAGGCTCATTGTTTCCCCACTAAGCATCATGTGACCTGTAATGACACAATCAGACGTGTTAAACTATTCAGACTGACGGACTAAATATTCTAAATTCCTCATCGCTCCCAAACCTGAAGAGATCAATTTTAAGATCTTAAAATGTTTTATCCATCCGGTGTATTGTTGGCGATTTTGATATTAAAACCACTAAATGTGGCAGAATTATTATTAATTATAATGTGTATTCTATGATGATATTGAACCTTATTGACCTCATTTCATTTAGTTATTGTTTTTGTATTATTATGTTAATGTTTCTCTCTTTCTTTTATAAGAACCTGCTCCTTAATAATACTGTTAATTTAATTTAATTTATTGTTCATAAGATTTGAGCCATATTGTTTGTATAAGAATTTTTTAAAATAAAAATAATAAAAAAAACAACACATGCAACCACAGTTGAAGGAGAAACATGTCATAATAATGGGAATTTGTATTATTGTTATATTGTATTTCCCCCCCCATGTTTTAAATTATTCTTCTTCGAAGTATTTAATGTATAAAATAAAAACAATGTTATTTATTTATTTTAAATAAATCATATAATGGTAAATGTATGCGTTAATGATTAAATGTTAATGTAAATTGAATTCTAAATAAAGTTTATTGCAAAAAAGCGTGTTGGGGGTTAGCGGTGCTCCCCAAAACAGCGCCGTGCTGGAACAACGCGTCATTAGTTCCGGTGGCAGATCTCCACATTGTGAATAATCTGCTTTTAATTCACGTTAACTACAATGTTTAAATCAGTTTAATTATGTTTATCTGTTAAGGGTGGATCCCGCTGCCCTCCCCTCCCCTCCCCTCCCCGATCCTTAAGCTAACCCGGTCTCACGTCACACCTCCGTGACGTGAGACAGGCTGGTGTCTAACGTACGTTACCTGGATCTGTTGGTAGCTGTTCTCTAAATCGCCCCATTCACGTAAACACTCGGTGAAACCCGTCGGACTGAACAACATCTCGGACACATCAGGAACCCGCCTCGGAGTTAGGCAACATCCACGCTCCGCTCTGTGCAACAGTTGTTCCGCTGACAACGTCAAGCTAAACCGGCCGACGAGCTCCATTTCCGGTTACCGCCTTCACAATAAAAGCCTCAGTGACAGAGTTTTTTTAGTCTTCTTTTTTTTCTTTCTTTATTGCAACTATATCCAATTAGGCAGCATCTTATCTATGTTTAGTGACCCTTTGTCTGACAAAAAGTCGAAATCAAATTCATAATCAGTGGGCCACTGACGCAGCATGGGGGAGGTGGTCAAAACAGATCCATTGTTTGTTCAAAGTTTTGGTGTTTTTGATGGATTAATTTCCCCAAAACAACAAGCAAGCAAACAATATAACAAAAGATAGCTCCTACTAACAAAAACAACATAGGCCCACCCAGGTGCAAGCTGGTCCCTGTACCTACCGATATAATCCCCCATAATATTACACCAATCCAAATAAATAATAACAAATACATTTTACAAAAATAATCTATTTTAACAATACTTTTGTATTATCCGTCTATATTATTTTTTACATAACTTGACTTGAGCTGACTTTTAATTGCATTAAATCAATAGTTTTACAGTCCAATCTAAAACATTTTGAGGATTTTCCCATCACACTATTCTCAGACAGTTTACGACATCATTGTCCTGTGCTTGTAAATATATTTATATTTACATCTGTACATAATAGTCAAATGTTTATGTTTACCTTTATTCAGTTTGTTGTACTTGTTTTAGCGGATTACAACTGTTGTGCTTTTATTTTGTAAGGGCCACGTAAAACATCCCCTTTCATCATCAGCGACGCTGACTTTTACATTCCTGCGTGCGTCGCGCGTGATAAGGCGCTAACTACTGGCTGGTCCAATCAGATGGGCCGTTGGTGAGCTCCATGATTTGGGGTTTCCTCGTTTCAGCCAATCGGCACGAGGACCTTTAAAGATGGGGTGGGGGGGAGGGGACACTGACCTACTAATACTGACATTTAAATGCCAGTGAATTCTTAACTTATTTAATAAATATACAAGTACACAAGTACACAAAAATATTACAAGAAACCCCCACTAGGTGTCACTGTCCACCACTTTCTCTTTTGTTTCCTTACATTTGGTAACATTTTAAAGGATAATAAGCCAGTCAAATGCTAATAATAATAATAATAATAATAATAATAATAATAATAATAATAATAATTTCACTTGATTATAAATGGATTAAATTAACGTTCAAATGTAAAAAAAAAAAAAAAAAAGTAAATAATTAATGCATAAATGATGGTTAATTGTTGGCAAATAATTTAAAAATTATTATTATTATTTATCTAAACGGTTTCCTTTTTCTTTTATTTTCAAACAATCTGAACTTCCCTCACTATGGTTCATTTATGGATTGAATAAAGGATATACCGGTAGATGTTTTAAAATAAGTGACATCACAACATCGGACGCTGCACGGTGGTGTAGTGGGTAGCACTGCCGCCTCACAGCGAGAGGGTCCTGGGTTCGATTCCCGGGTCGGGCCCGGGATCCTCCCGTGTGGAGTTAGCATGTTCTCCCCGTGTAAGCGTGGGTTCTCTCCGGGTTCTCCGGCTTCCTCCCACAGTCCAAAGACATGCAGGATGGGGATAGGTTCATTGATGACTCTAAATTGCCCGTAGAATGTGAGTGTGAATGGTTGTTTGTCTCTATATGTCGGCCCTGTGATAGACTGGCGCCCCATAGACGATGGATGGATGGATGGACAACATCGGCCATTAGAATGGAGGCTCAGAGATGTCGGTCACTCTGGTTCCCACGATGTGAGACTCCCAGTCGGACAGCTGCTGCAGGAAACCAGCGTTCGGCTTCATATCGGGTTTACATTTGAGCGCGTACTTCCAGGCCTCCTGAAAACAACGTCACCAACGCTGTTATAAACACAGGAAATGCTCATATTTCATACTCTTTCATTACATGCTTTCTTACAACGATCTAGAGCAGTCCGATATCCGGCTTGACATTTACTTTTTTTTTTTTTTTTTTTAAGATTTGAACAAAAAGACTTGTCACATGTGGATCAACTCGCCTCCAGTGTGTACTTGAGGTTGTGCATGAGGAATGCAACGGTGACGGTCTCGCTGCAACTTCGGTCGTCCTCGGAAACTAGCAGCACACGAGAGCCCACGTTCACGTGGGAGTCTGGAAACGAGGAGATAAATGGTGATTTACATCCAGAAATCCATGTAATAAAACAAAACACACATTCCTGTGAGCTTTTGGTTAAACCAACAAAACATCTCAGAATGTTGTGAACAAAATCAATACCACAACAAGTTCAGATCTTTGGGAATAATAAACGTTTAAATGTGTATTCTTCATCGTTGCCCCTTTATGGTGAATAAAACCTTCCTGGTTCAGGAAACAAGAATAACTAATATTATATTTATAAGAATTTAAACGACTCACCGATGAGGCTACAGATCCTTTCAAAACACGAGTTTAAATCAGACCCTGAACGGACCAGAGGGATGTTAACGATGGTCCGGTCCCCCTTTGTGGATCTGGATCAGAAAGAAATTCAGAGCACATTCAGAGTTTTTTCTTCTAATGATATTTCAAACGTCCGGTCCCGTCTGGTCTGGTCCGGGTCTTACCCCCCAGTGTTGCTCTGCGAGACGCTGATGACGACGCTGATCTTCAGGTCTTTGAGGATGCTGGAGTCCGAGCCTGGTTCCTTGTCGCCCATGTACAGGAGTCCTGCTAAGACCTCCAGCGGATAGGGTTTCAGGTCCTCCAGCTCCTAACAAATACATTCAATTGTGTTTATTTTATTGAATGAAAAACTTAATATTGAAATCAATCAACTGAATTATTTGGGAGAAAAAAATGTCATATTTGAAACGTGTATAAGTGATTCTGGCTAACTGACCCGGCAAAATGGTCAACTGCCGTGAGTTTTTTTTTTTACCTCTTTGCCTTTATTCAGAGAGGACAGTGTGAGAGTGAAAGACGACATGCAGGAAGGGCTGCGGATTCAAACCCGGGACCGTTGCAGTGACGACTCAGCCTCGGTCGGGGCACCAACTCTACCGACTGAGCTATCTGGTGCCCCTTTTGGTAACTTTATGAATTGAAAATGCGTTGAGATTTTAACCATTAACAGTTCAATTCCAACAATCCTGTATGAGTGAAGAAAAAACAGTCCTGGGGGTCCAGGAACTCGGTG
Organism: Chelidonichthys spinosus; assembly: GCA_029853015.1. NCBI lineage: Eukaryota > Metazoa > Chordata > Actinopteri > Perciformes > Triglidae > Chelidonichthys > Chelidonichthys spinosus. The sequence goes on from CM056835.1 coordinate 20,093,326, forward strand.
CAGGTGCCCTTCAATTATAAGACAAGTAGATCCAGATATTTGGATTCATCTAATTCTGGACTCTGGTGAGCGGAGGAAAGCCCCCAGGTGTAGCAGTCGTGTGTTTCTGACTTACCCTGATGGTGTAGAGGATCTTCTCGGTCCTTAAAAACGGGTACAGAGCCGAGAACCTCTGGAAGCCTCCCCTCACCACGTAGACCGGACAGAGGCTCGCCTCAGCCAGGACCCGGGCACAGTCCACCGCTCTGCCTGCAACCGCGGCCTGACGTCAGCAGGAACATCGATGAACACGCTCTGTGACGGAAATGAACGCGGCTGAGCCAGTTACCTTGTTCCTGCAAACAGCCGGCGCAGCCGTCATAGACCACCACGTGCTGCATGCTGTCCACCTCCACAGCCTCGGGCAGTAGAAACCGGCCCACTGCACCCTGGAGGGGTTCCCGGGACACAAGATGTAGATCCTCCACAATGTTAACCTTTTATTAGAGTTTAAACAACTTTATATAATGTAATATTTTCAATCACACACTTTTGTTTACGCGACAAATTAATAATCATTCCTTGTTTTTTTTTTAATTGTATTTCAAAGTTTTTGAACATGTTTATACAAAAAAAAAAAAAAATAAAAATGCTAAATTCATACTGTTTTGGCATGTTTAGCTGTCGGGATGTGACTCGTTCTGTAATCTTCGGTTTCACGAGCATCTGGAAAAAAGAGTTACAAACTAAAGTTCACCCAAATGAACCCACAGTGACGCAATTTTCACAAACACTATATATCCTGTAAAAGTTTGTTCTACAGCTTCTTCCTCGACTTCCACTCAATAAAGAAGCTATAGTGCTAATGAGCTAATATTAAAAAAACTTATTTTGTATTACTAAATGTAAAGTTTCAACCCGTTAAATTTAATTTACACAAAACAACCTTAAAATTGCATTTTAATACAATAAGAAAAATAGCAATGAGCATGCTCAATTAATTTAATGAAAATATATAAAATTATTTCAATTAAATATATTAAATTAAATTAAATCAAATTAATTTAATTCAATGTATATTTTCTTTTGTTGAATTCAAAGCAAATTTAAATAAATGTAAGCAACAAAATAACGTCAATTTCATTAAACTAACAATAAAAAATGTATTTTCCTTTAAGGAAACATGGGTTTGGGGCTCTTACGGGTTAAATGAATTAAAGCAGAGCGATCGATACTCAAATCCAGTGATCTCACCGATCAAACAGAGGAAGTTGATCTCCGACAGCCTCGACACGCCGCGGATGCAGCTGTTCAGCAGGTTGAAGAGCTCGAACGGTTCACACATCTGGATCTCAGCCATCGAGAGAAGAACTGCAGACGAGCAGCTCCTGGTCTGACTCTCTTCAAAGAGCCTGGTTGCAGTTTGTTGTTGGGTCCCGTCGCTAGGCAGCTCAGAGTCTTCCCTCATTGGCTAGTTGGCGATGATGTAATCAACCAGAGCTGCTCTGACTGGCTGCTGAGAAAATTTTAACAAACTTATTGTTTTCCTAGTTTTCTTCAAATTAGAAGAAGACTTTGGGTGCACACACACACACACACACACACACACACACACAGGGACCCTCCAGAAGTTAGAAACATGAATGCATTTATGTGCACTAAAAGGAACAAATTTGGTGAGAAATCCAAATGAAAAGTATTTCTTAGATCTAAAATCTTAAAAAAAAAAGTTTTATGACTTATTAACATAAAGTTAAAACAAACACTCTTTACTGTGCTATCGGGGTTCACACAACCGTCCTCAAAACTAACATTCATTGTCCCCAGATGATAAAAATCCACATGTTGGGAAACAACACTGATCGTTAAAGCCTTTTGTTTGGTTCATGAACGTATCAGTTATCATTGCAATAAAAACACACACACACACAAACACACACACACGTTTGTGCTGCTGCTACATCGGCGTCTGAGAACAACTTGTACTGAGAGTCTGAATGGACGGCTGTGTTCTCCGTCCGGCCCGGAGACTCACATCATGCTGGTTTTCCTCCGCGAAGGAAACAGAAGCTCCAGAACCCGAAGATGAAGGCAGAGACGGAGTCTCCTTATAACGCTCAAATAATCATCATCTCACAGCTTTTTCTGCTCACGGGTCTCGGCTGCTTCCACTCAGGTATACCTCACATTTACTACTAATTATTTGCTTTTAAGATTTGTTTTTTGTAAAGATTAAGTTTGTAATAGTTGACATTGTAGCAAATAAGTAGCCTAACTGTTGCTTTTTATTAATATTATTATTATTATTTTGTTGCATTAGTTGTTTGTTGGTGTCAGTATAAAGGAATAAAATGACAATTTGTGAATATAATTTTAATAATGACGCTAACTGGATGAAACAATTGGAGGGTATCAGTATTATAGTGAGACTGCCAATAGGATGGTGATTTTTTTAAAGTTGTTTATATTTAATATGAATATAAATACAACATCAACGAGGTTAAACTCAATATGTTTTTTTTAATTTTTGTTGCATAATTGTTCATGTTCAACTCTCTGAAAACAAACAAAACAAACTCCCAGTATTTCCTGGTTTTGGGGTTCCATCAGACTTTGTGGATGCTTTCACAGTCTTTTTATCAGTAATACAGTGAGGGTGGCTGCAGACTGACTCGGGATCAGTGGTTTTCCAGCTGCGTCCCATAACTATTGTTGAGTCATGGAGCTAGCATGGCGTCTGGGCCGCTCCCCACTGCTGGCCCTCTCTTTGTTTTCATAAACTGCCAAGAAAAGGACCGTTTTCAACAAACAATCCTCACTTTTGTTTTTTTGCTCACGCCGGCCCATCCCAACAACATGACGGCTGTTCCCATGGGAACGGGGATCCGCCAAGCATAGCTGGACTCAGTATATGCAGCAGAGACGGGCCCGATGCCCACATGTATCACTGTCCATTGTTCATAAAGTTATTACCGAAAGATATGTTTAAATTGGATGTGTTCAACGTACACAATGTGCTTTTGTCCAACATAGCGGTGTGTCCTTTTTGTTGCTCGGTAGAATGAAACAGTGTGAATATGATGTGATATTTATGTCGTAGACTGAGAATAGAGCACCTGCAGATATCATATACTAAATATCTGTAATAAGTCATTTTTTGGAATGGTTAAAGAATGCATTAATTTTATCTGGGTGTACTTTAATAAACTGGCATTTTGAGTCAGTTTAAACCCTTTCCCCCCCTCAATCCCACTGTTCCTGGTGACCACGTATCCTTTTGTAGGTCAGAGTTCAGTAGAGAGGCAGCAGCATGGGTGATACGTCACCGATCAGCCAATAACAATATGAGGCTAAACTCACTTTTTTGCCATGAAATTATGACGTGTAGCACATAAACAAAAATATTTAACATATACATATTGTCAGAATGTCTTCAAACTAAATTTGTAAACAAAAACTCAAGTATTGTTACTTTGGCCCGGTGTAGCCTGACAAATAAAAAAATAATTGGATTGTTTATTAAACCAAACCAAATCCCAATCGCCCCCCCCCCCCCAAAAAAATGCAGCTTTTGCAATTTAAATAAAATATGACTGTTCAATGATAACACATCATATACCTGCAGTATCAAATTTGATATGCACATTTCAACATGATTTAACTATAATATAAATAATGACTTGTTACGTAATTATGCATGTTTCAATACAACACATATTTATTTAAAAAAATGTGTAACAATATAAATGTTATTAGGACCGTAACTTCTTGAAAATAAGCAAAGATTTTCCTGCCAAAAGTGTGATTTACTTGCAATGTAAATATAATCCACTAGAGGGCAGAATACATGTATCAGGTCATATACAACGGGTTTTTAAAGAAAGTGTTTATCACGTTGATAGAGACAGAGTCTCAGAAAATATAATACAAATGGTTTTTATAGGGTTATGACTCAAGTACCAACCTTTGCCTGTAGGTGGCGTGCTGGCGGTGAACATGACGATCCCCAGCTCGCTGGTCCGAGGGACGGTGGGGGGCGAGGCCGTGCTCTCCGTCCGCTACAGCAGCTTCAGCCTCGACCTGCCGGTCATCAAGTGGCAGCTGGAGAGGGAGAAGTCCGTCACCGTGGTCCAGTCCATCGGCACCGACATCATCGGCACCCTGAGGCCCGAGTACCGGGACCGCATCCTGGTGTTCGAGAACGGGACCCTGCTCCTCCACAACCTCAGACTGTCCGACGACGGCACCTACGACGTGGAGATCTCCATCACCGACGACACCTTCACGGGAGAGGGCAGCATCACGCTCACGGTGGACGGTGAGGAAAAAACACGCTGCTGTACGATTTCTGAAAAGAATTATGGTAAAATCACCTTTTTTTCTGTTTTTAACGTTAAAATAACATAATAATAATAACAACTTAAAGGTGGAGTAGGTAATTCTATTCAGAAACACTTTCTGTTATATTACTTGGAATCCTCGAAACATACCGATCGCAATTAATATAAAAATTTTAAAAAGTAATCTGTGGCCGCGGCAGGACTGTAAAACACGTCCAATCAAAAACCTCAAGGGAGAAAATGATTGGGCCTGGCTTGCTGTCTGGTCTGAACGGAGGGGGCAGGGCTTTGAACGGTGGGGGCGGGGCTTTGAACAGAGCTCATAACGGAAGGGGCGGGGCTTTGAACAGAGGTCTTAACGGAAGGGGCGGGGCTTTGAACAGGTCTGAACGGAGGGGGCGGGGCTTTGAACAGAGGTCTGAACGGAGGGGGCGACGCTTTGAACAGAGTTCTGAACGGAGGGGGCGGGCCTTGTAACAGAGGTCTGAACTGAGTGGGCGGGGCTTTCAACAAAGGTCTGAATGGAGGGGGCGGGGCTTTTATCGGTTTGATGATGCGTTCAAAGTCAAAATCTCTGTGGATAAAAAAAAGGAACAGAGAGAGGGGGCAATATTCAGAGAAATAAAGGTGGGTTTATAAATATATATAGCAGATATAAGCTGGCGTTACAGTATGATGGTGGTTACCATGGTGATTTGGCAGAGGATCGCGGGCCTGCCCCAACCAAAGAAGACTGTTTGGGAACTGTGAGTTTTTAGACCTCCAGCCCACAGGGAGGCCCGTGTTAAGGTCACCTGGAGAGGAGAACAAGAGCCGATCTGTGTGGATCCGTTCCTCCTCTACGGCTGAGAATGCAAATCCCTCATCAGAGTCCTGCCCTGAAGGTTTAATCTGCGATGCATTAACGGGAAACGTTTCAGCCAGAAGTCTGGAATTTTCCAGAAATTGACCTCGATATGGTCACCGTAGTTCTCCTGCAACTCCGCCCGAGGACATGCACCATGGTGTCCTTCATGAAAGTCCTGTGTTTTCTATTTACATGTTGAAACCCGATCGCTGCCTCCACCAGAGCCCATATCCAGGCCCTTCGTCCACACGGAGTCTTTGTCCGTGCTGGAGCTCAGCGAGAACGTGGTCCTCAACTGTTCCCACGACAACGGGACCCGGACGGCCTACAGGTGGTTCAAAGGGGGGAAGCCGCTGAGCAACGTCACGAGGTTGGTGCTGTCGCCCGACCAGAAGGTGCTGACCATCAGGCGGGTGCTGATGGAGGACGACGACGTCTACGCCTGCACGGTGGAGAATCCGGTGGGCAACGTGACGAGCCCACCCGTCAGACTGGCGGTCTACAGTAAGTGATGCTAGCTCTGATCCTGGATCTGTTGTCTACACGCTGTAAAATCCCATATTTTTCGGTAAATGGCATTTTGAATATCGTAACCAGGAAGAAGTTCCCTCTACATCATCCTCTCCACCGGGGGCATCTTCCTCCTCATCACCTTGGTAACGGTGTGTGCATGTTGGACGCCGTCCAAAAAGAAGTAAGAAGAAGTTAAAAATAACCCCAAATACTTTAAATAATGTTACAACATGATATTAATGCATCGTTACCATTTTTGTCTTTGTTAGGAAAAAACATCCAGCTAGAAAGCCTCCCTCCAGCTTTTACGACCACTTAGACAGCTCACCGATAAATCAAACAGGTAGAGTTACACCGCATTAATGTTCCACTGTGATGGTTGTCAATACAAAAAGTGATCCACTTATGGAAAGTGAGACCGGAATAATAAATATACAGAAATTACTCAAATGTTTTGTTTTTTGTTTTTATTGCTGCCACAGATTTTGTGCATCCAAAAAGGACGGAGCATAACGGAGTAAATGCTGTAACTTCACTTTACATCCTGCAGCAAAAGGTACATCTCTTATTTCCATTATGATTTTATGATTAATATTCTGTGACTCACGAAAGGGAAATCAAGTCGAACATATAGAACATAACCAAAAATGTTCTCAAGTAAGATTATTGATACTTTAGAATAATATGACTTGAGTAGAAATAAAAAAAGTAGTCCTCCAAATTATTACTTAAATAAGAAAGTATTTAGTGAAATAACTAAAGTACTGCAGAGTAACTTATGATTAGCTGATTTCAATTATCAGAGCATGAATGTAAAATTTGACCAAATCTAAAATATCAATATGCAGATTCAGATAAATAAAACAATATCCCTTTAACTAAAACAGAAATAAACAGATTGAATAAAAAATGTGTAAAATTAAAAAAGTAATGAGTGGAACGTAGCCCAATTTAACACGTTTGTCCTGAGAGTGGTGAAATTTAAATTTGAGAGAGAGTGGGAATGCTCCGACCTGATTGGCCGTCACTAATGAGCTATCATCAGGACCGACAGTAAACCAACATATCAGGCAATCTGGAAACCTAAATTGTAATTTAGTACATGAACTTTTGTTCGACTTGATATGGATGTGGGTTGAAGTCTGCTGTGTGTTTGCAGGATCCCTCTATGGATGACTCCTCCAGCAACAGCATCGGATCTCCTTCTGAACTGGACCACCCACCGTGCTACACCAGTTCCCCCAATTACACCAGTCCTCTCCCCCATAATGGCTCCCCGGCCTGCTCCCTCCACAGGTACTCCCTGAGACCTCATCAGCTTAAACCCTCCACTAGGAGGTCAGACCGTCTACTTGTATACTGATCTTCTTCACGATGAGCGACAACTTCCACTCGGGGTTCTGGGAAAGATCCTCAAAACCATTTCTGTGGTTTTTACAATAATGCCATCGATATGTTTCTGTTTCGGTAAACATATAGTTTAACTATAAATCGCTTTGTGAAGATAGAAGCACATCCTGTTGACAAAACAGCTTTGAAGCCTCTATTTGGGTTCACCATGAACCCCTGTCGTCGTTGGTTATGGGACCTGCAGAGTCCACGTGGAGCCGAGGTGGGTCGGTAAGATAATACCGTTAAACTATAGCGGCTCAAAATCCTCATGAAAAAGATCAAAATGTTACTATTTTACAGTTTTTTGTTGTGTGATATTCCCCGAAGTGACGAAGAAATAGAATACAGCAGTTACTTTGTAACATTTTGTGAAATAATGTAAATGAATATTATGGTTAAACTAGATGATTGGATGGCATTTTTTTTTAAGTTGGTGATGGTTATGTTCGATTTTATACAGTTTTAATAAAATGTTACTTGTGATATTTCCAATGTGCCTCTTGAGTCTATATGACACTATGAGTAAAATATTATTGAATAGATTTCATACATATATTTCACATTTTCCGTAGTATACTCAATTTTCTTTCTGTAGAAACAAGCCAAAAACTAGAGCAATCTGAGATCTCTGCTACATGAGTTCATAATTGTTGACATTCTGCAGTTCTCCTACCGGCCACTAGGGGTCTCTGCAGCTCTGTAAATGAGTGGTGGTGCGGCGTTTGCAAACCTGCACACCTGAAGCTGAAGTGGATGTTCTAAGTGACTCATATGCACTTTAGACATATAAGTGCGTTCATGTGAATACATTTAAATGTTTTTCTGTCTTTGTTGCCGATTTGTGATAATAAACTGGTTTTCAGCGTGGATCAGATCTACAAAGTAAATAAAAAAACATCTAGGAATGAAACACGGATCTTTATCTCTCAGTGTGACATCACATCAAGGTGAACCTTAAGATATTTAACTTGACTGGACGTCCATTCATTTAAATTGGTACAGGAACCATTGAACCGGCACGTTGGCTCCTCCTAGTGGCAGGAAACACAAACTACATCCTCCTCAGAGAGCATCAAACTCAAGATCTCCTGGTTTTTCCTGCTGTTTCTATCCTTTTACATTCATCCCTCTTGAACATATTCAATCATTTTTGTCAAAATATAATATCACACTCAACAACAAATAAATATCACACATCACAGCTGCTAATATGAATAAAAACGTAAAAAAACAACACACGTTTTATCAAGCTGTTTTCCGATGAGGGTGATTTTCACGTTATTTGAAGAATCACATACTTGCCTTTTGGTTGGAGGTAAACCCTCAGAAGTATGGAAGCCCACTGGTGCCACTGTCAGGAAAAAAGACATTTTCTCAAAATAATGGCAAAATAATAGAAAACATTTTGGTCTCTGGGTTGATGTCATGTTTAGGGGGCCACAGGACATTTAGTCGTCACGATGGGGAGTCTTCAGATTATTTAATGTGTAAAATCAAAAGAAACAAATAAACAAGAAACTCAGGAAGCGATTCTTAAGGAAGGTCACGGAGACCCAAACTTCGGAAAGAAGGCAAACCGGACAGGATCCCCCTCAAACATCAAACCAGGACTCGGCTAAATCTCTTGACCCTAAAATTCCGACATCTTACCGAAAGCCTTCCCAGGTGGGTGGAGGCTGCCGCGGTGGACCAGCAGATCAGCAGCGTCAGCTTTGAGTGTTTAACAATGACGTTCATGTTGTGTGTGGTTTCGGCCGCATGGTGCACGTTTACGAAGTCACCAGAAGTCTGAGTCCTTATTATGTCAACGCCTTGTTTTCTGTTTCTGTTTGTCTGGACTTGATATCGATACTTTAATTTCCTCTCTACGTTTTAAAACGAATATCTGTACTTTTGATTCCTCACATTTTCAAAACAGACTTGTTACTTTAGTTTTAAAGCATTTGAGGGGAATTAGTGATTATTTGTTCTGCTTGCTTATTAATACGAAGAGAGATTCAGAAACATCCTCCATAGGGATACTTTAAATTTTCTACTTTGAGTACATTTCAGTACATTTTCACTTTTACTTGAGTAAAGAAGTAGAATCAGTACATCTACTTTTACCAGTTTGAACACGTATTTGTACTTCTACTTGAGTACAGTTACGTCGGTACATTTGATGACTCTGGTCGGAGGTTTGTCGTTGTATCGTTTACCGCGAAACTGTTCGGTGAACTTCATTTCTCATCTCAACACAATGTACGTCACCAACGCGGCTGCTAGCTCGTCTCGCTAGCTCGTAACGCTAGCTAGCTAACCTAGCTACGTTCCGTCACTAGGTAACGTTTTTTAGCGTAATGTGTTTTTAACCAGCAACTTTTTCGATCAGTAGAAAGTAAAATAAAGGAGCGAGAGCAGTGGTTAGCGTGAGTAAAGTTACATCCTGGTTCTGAACACAGAAAAATATTATGTTTTTATGTTTTGCCCTGTAGGGGGCAGTGTTTATAACACAATATGTAGAATTCACTTAGCGCTGTATTCCATATTTACGGCCGACCGGTCACGCCAGCATGACGAAGGGTCACAGGCCAGACCCGACCGCCTCATTAGCATGCAGCGGGTCCAGATAATGCCCCTCTGTGATTTATAATAATGGCTCAGTGTTCAGTGTGTGGACGTTGCCCTCTCGTTCTGCTCCGTCGCGGGGAAGTGACTGGATTACACTCTAATCCCATTATGATGCTGCTGCAACGCGAGGGGGGCCGGTGGGCCGGATTAGAAACCGAATTAAGGCTTCGAGGCTCCGGGATCCAAACCCGGCTGACTGACGCCGACATGTTCGCGCCGAGGAGGACACGTCTGGAGACACGCTGACATGGTATGTAGTTGTTTTATGATGTAATGTCTTCGTCTCTCTCATCAGCATCAGTGAAATGGACAAACCGGGAAACGGCTGATGGATGATGACGTAGCGCAGACGGCCAAGTTTGTGTCAACCTTAAGTGAGCCATAAATTCACCGCATGTAACGGCAGCTTTCAGTCTGGAAGGTGGCATGGCGTTTAATTATAATAAAAAAAATAAATAAAAAAAAAACTGGTAAAATCAATGAATACATTTGCATTTAAATTATGCATCAATAAAAAAAAAGAAAACAATATATTACATTTAACCATATTTAATCTTTAAATCTTAAAATGAAAAAAATATATATAAAAATATAGTATAATATATGTATATTTTGTATGGTTGAGTCACAGGCCGACCGTCCTTAGAAACGCATCTACTGTAAAACTAAAAGTAAAAAGATGCTATAACCCCCCCCCCCCCCCAAAAAAAAGATAGATTTAAAAAAAAAAAAGTATTTCAAAAGGATGATAATCACTCCTCATATTTCTTGCTTCAGGCTGATTTTAATTAAAAAATACAAAAAAAGAAAAATGCTCTCATGCAATTTTGGAGATTTCTGCAGCCTGAACACTGAACACTTTCCCCTGGAACATTAAAATACATTAAAGGATAACTGCTTCTTCTTTTTTCATTAAAGCAATATAAATCTTTTTTTGTGCTATATTTAGCATGTTTTTCTAATATCTCTGCTCTTACAGGGTCCGCTGAACGATTTGGGACCGAGCTGCCGTCGATAGGGTCCCGCCTGGTTCTGGAGCGGTGACGGATGAGGAGAATGATTAACCTGGCTGGCAGGGATGTGTGTGTGTGTGTGGCAATGTGTGTGTGTGTGTGTCAGACAGAGATCACAGACTTCAACAAAAGGCAGCAGAACATCTGGGTCTACTGTCCTGCAGCGTCGGTGCTTTGAGTGGAACGTGTTTTGGAACGAGGATTTAATTTCTTTTCTTTAAAAAGCACAAAAAAAAAGTGTTTTTTCTTTCTTGGCTCGCTCGGCCCAACGCAGCCGGCCGACTCGTAAGTGCTCATTAAAAGTACAGCAGCGGCACAACAGCTGCGACTATGTGGAGGTCTGAGGGAGCCGTCAGAGCGAGGCAGGTTCAACACAAACACCAGTGGTGAGGCTGCAGAGTCCTCGTCCTCCACCGAGTCCTCATCCTCCACTGAGTCCTCGTCCTCCGCAGAATCCTCGTCCTCCAGAGAGTCCTCATCCTCCACTGAGTCCTCGTCCTTCACAGAGTCCTCATCCTCCACCGAGTCCTCGTCCTCCACATCCCGCACCAACAGAATCAAATCCTCCACCAGGTTCCAGCGTCCGGCTCGTCCTAAACCTGCAGCTGTCTCAGGTAATGCATGCATGCATGTATATGTGTGTTGAATAATAGATGTTTTGCAGTTAAAAAACTGGGACTTTAGCTTTCTAATTAATACTTGCACTATTAGATGGATTTATCGGCTTTATATTCATGTAGCAATCAACACTCAAATCAGTGTGAGAGAAACCGCTCGGATGCAGCCGAACCGGACGGAAACCAAAGTGATAGAATGACGATAAATGAATGTCGATCCACCATATGGTCTTTATCCGGGTCAGTGTTGAAACATCTCTGTTGTTTTAACTCGGTTGATGGACTTTGTCACGTTTGTTTCTCCGGACAGCAGCTAAACCCGCCTGGATCCCACAGATCCACCACACTGTAATTACAGGCAGACAAGTAACGACCTCGTAGCCGTAAATAATAATTCATGAGAGAACCGCTGACAGCTGCAACGTCCCTCTCTGCTGACGGCTACACCTCAGTGTGTTTCATAATATTCACGTCTGAGGACACGTCGTACTGTTTTCATGGGTTGCCTCTTGTTTACAAACCTCCACAGTTATCTTTGTTAGCATGATGAAGAACAACTTCAGGTATTTATCAGAACACAAAGCTGCTGTTGGACCGTGAACTGGAAAGTAACGATTTGGGACTTAAGACGTGGACCACATAACTTGGGACTTACTTGAGACTTATTTGAGACTTGGACCACATGATTTGGGACTTATTTGGTCGAACAATAAGGTGAAAACATTTTGTGCACGCAAAACTTACCCCGTGTCTCCTCCATCACAGCCGTTGCCATGGCGTCAGCCGCCCTGGAGCTGATGGGCTTCTTCCTGGGCCTGTTCGGGATGCTGGGCACCATGGTCGCCACCGTGCTGCCGTACTGGCAGATTTCGGCCCACATCGGCTCCAACATCGTGACGGCGGTGGCCAACATGAGGGGCCTGTGGATGGAGTGCGTCTACCAGAGCACGGGGGCCTTCCAGTGCGAGACCTACAACTCCATGCTGGCCCTGTCCTCCGACCTGCAGGCCTCCCGCGCCCTCATGATCATCTCCCTGGTGCTGTCCATACTCGCCATCGCCATGGCGGCGCTGGGGATGCAGTGCACTCTCTGCCTGGAGGGCTCGGGGGCGGTTAAGAGTCGCGTGGCGGGCACCAGCGGGGGTTTATTCCTCGCTGCGGGCTTCCTGTCACTCATACCGGTGGCGTGGACCACCCACGAGGTGGTCCAGACCTTCTACCGGCCCACTGTGCCCTCCAGCCTGAAGTTTGAGCTGGGGGAGTGTCTCTACGTGGGTCTGGCGTCCGCGCTGGTCTCCATGCTGGGAGGGGGGATGCTGTGCGTGTCGTGCTGCGAGGAGCGGGACGCCGGCCGTGGGAGACGGCATGGCGGCGGGTACCCATATCCGGTGGGAGGCGGTGTGCCAGGCGTGGGGGTACGGACAACCACGCAGACCTACCACAACCCCTCGCTGCAGGCGGGGGGCATCAACGCCGCCGGCAGGGGGCAGACGCTGGTCCGCAGCACCAGTCACAGCTCCCAGTCCAGTGCACACGCAGTCCAGGGAGCCAAGAAGCCCACCGCGGCAGGATATGACATCACAGGATACGTCTGAGGTCACTCCATCGCAGCTTAATATGCAGACGACGTACCGCCATTTACACGTATTTATGTTGTGTGTTTAATGGAATGTGGTTGCCGCAGCAACAAATTAAATACACAACATACAACGAAGGTGTATGGTGCCTCACGAGGGACATTTATGTCCTTTTAATTTTTGGATATGGACTACGTTTTGGGTGTGAGAATTTGTTTTGAATCTTTGTTAAACATTAATATTAGCTCCTTTAATAAGTGTATAATAACAATACTACATGTTCACTTGATTAGGACTTGAATCGGACACAAATTTGATGAATTTAGTCTACATTTACACGACAACAGACTCGCTAAACAAAAAAGTTTTACCTTTTTAATTTAAAAAAAAGGTTCTGCGTTGAGACATTTTGAAAAAACTCAAATTCAACACATTTACATTACATTTAGGTCATTTAGCAGACGCTTTTGTCCAAAGCGACTTACAATAAGTACATTTGTCAAAAGACACCAATGACTCCTGACCTCACTTGGACTTGGAAAATAATTAAAATCACAAAAAACCCAAAGATTAAAAAGTACGTTCATTAATTTCCTGAACAAACTAACATTAAAGCTTAACACTGAATGGCCAACTTTCTTCAAACCGATCTGACAGCATCCAATTAAGTTGCAGGAGACAATCATAGTAAAACTGTACTAAATATAAACTATGCAGTCGTCAACGTGCATCTTTATTGACACATCACAGTCTGTCGTTGTTGACAAACTCTGCCGCCATGGAACTAAAATTAAAATGACAAATTTAGAAAAAGAAAAATTCAACTCTGTTTTAAATATTGATGAATATCGTGCCTTAATATCGTTACTGCAGAGTTAAAATGTTGCTGAAAACATGAATAATGTTTGTTGTTATGACGTCCCCTCGCTCTGGACGAATATATTTATACATATTGTCAAGAGTGTGAAGATCACTTTTTATTTTTTTTACCGGTCTGAGGACAAACACCTGCAACAAACACAATGTGCTTCAAGTTGATGTTTTCTGCTGATTATCAGGGATGTATTTACAGAACACAAAACACCCGTTTGTTAACTTTTCAATTCAAACTAAATCAAAACTGTTTGGGTTTTATGTTTTTTTATTTGGAAATAAATAAAATCCTTTGTTATTGTCATTATTGTTATTTAATACTGCCGTGAGTGGTGACAACCTGGATGTTTGACCCCGTCTCCTACAAAACTCCAGGGAGACGGACCAAAAGATCGCAGTTTGAAACACGTGGTTAACGAACAAAACCAAAGAAATGCTACAAAACTACATAGTGAGGTTTACTAAAAAAAAAAAACATAGTTTGGTTTAAAATGACTATGAACTTGAAACAAAACCAAAAAAAAGCAACAAAAGTACACATGACACTAACAGCAGCCTCCTGAGTGAAAGTCCTGTGTTTTTATTTTACCCAGACCTCCTCCCTACGTAGACTCATTTGATACGTGATTCACGATGCAGGTTTTTTCTGCGGGAACTTAACTTTTCTGAGACCTGAATGTTCCTTCAACTTAACGAAAAGTCTAGTAGTCTTCGCAGTGGGGAAGAGTTTCACAGTAACACGTAGATGCTTCTGTAGCAAACAACGTAATGTATAATACAGCATTGAAGAAATAGTGAATTTTAGTACGAGCCAATGGGATTGTTTGATTTTGGATTATTGCAGGAAATAGTCTCCGTGGCAAACCAACATTTGTGATAGTTAACACGTTTAGTTCAGCAAGATAATCACCACTTTGACGATTTTTGTGAACAAGAGCAAACCGCTTAAAAAGGTAATGTTGGAACTACACAACGGTCACATGACTTCACGTCGCCACCGCTGAGCTACAAGTTGATTCGTCTTGCCACCGCCTTTGTAAAAATGGTCTTGTTATTAACACTGACCTGATTTCAGGCATCAAACCAAAAACACATTTATAAAAAAAAAACACGCTTCTTGACGAAGGGACAGGAAGGACAAAAATGCTGACTCATTTCTGGGTTGTGGGACTCATTTCTGCATTAAACAGTGAACGCCATAAATAAGAATAGAACATTTCTGCACAATGTGCACTTTTTGAGTTTCTGATGCATTCCCACCAAGAAAATTAATTAAATTAATGTGATAAATTAAGGCAACTGAGAAACTGCTCGTTATATATAATGTGTGTATATGCTGGCACATGAAGGCTCTCTCATGGAGCCGCTGTTAATCAATGAAGAGAGTCGATGTTTTTACAGTCTGAAATGGAGAAAACATCACAGCCCTGAACTCAAGTCAAACATGAGATCGACACAAACAAACCTGAACAAACAAAGCCGCCCGTTCGGGCCGATCGATACGCAGTTTCAGTTCGACTTACAGGTGGATCATGTGACCAGAAGTCAGAGTGTACTGGGTCAGTTTACTGTCATTGAACTGGGTCACTGGTTTGTATTGAAGTGCATGTACTAAGCATTAGGTAGTAGGTAATAAGGCCTTTATAAGTCTTTATAAATAGCCTTATTAACATGAGTATGTGTTAATATGTATTATGACTTTTTTTATAAACATGTTTATTGTTAGATTATAAGAAGAAGTTAACGGTTTAAACCTTTTCTCAGCTTTGTTGTTGCTTTATTAAGATAATAATATAAGTTATTATCAGTTAACTACGCTTTTTGCAGCAATTTGATCCAAAGTGAGAACAATATCTTATTAAAGTTAATAAACCCTTTATTATGCGCTTATTAACAGTTAACTGTTGAGGGTATAAATCCATTATTATGCACTACTAGTCAACTACGCTTTCCACGGCTACCGGATCTGGACTGAATGGGTGCTGGGGTTTTTTCAGATTTTTTGAAGACCACGTTCCAGGGTGGTCCAACCCAGAAGGGGAAACTGGAATCCAGTCAGGAACTGAACTGGTTCAACCAACCGACACACTTCTGACCGAGAGAACACCAGAGATACGTGGACTAAACACACACACACACACACACACACACACACACACACACACACAGACTGTGGGAAAGTCAAACACGATCCCCCCAAAACACACAGCAGACTTTCATCTGTGCAACCAGCATGTAGAGGTTAAACTATCAGATTGGAGATCAGTTTTCAGATATAATCATCTGTAAATCAGCTCTTTGATATCTGAGTTTTCAAAGAAATATAACAACAAATAATTGGAACAAAACTGCTAAATAATTGTGCACATGAAGGACTTTGATCACAATACAAACACAAAGGAGATGCAGACGCTAAATCTCACGCAAGAAACTAATTCTGACAGAGCAAAAAAAAAAAAAAAAATGAGTTGTTAAAAAAAAAAGCATAAAAAAACAAACTGACCGATTCGCTGTTGTGTTAAAACATGAATAAAGAATACAAGAATGCTCACTTCCATCATCATCATTTTTCATCAAGTGATTTACTCGTCCATTTTACTTACCCCAGACCAGCGGGCGATCCCCTTGTTGAACCCGGATCGTTCTAAAAGTGGGTCAACATGATCGTTAGAAATTAGCTCTGCAATGAAAAGATGCAGCCAGAATTTAATATCTGGCAAAAGTGCACATCCATCCGTGTTTTTATTTGTGATTAGCTGCCAGAATTAAACAAGTTTGCTGCAACAAAATACATACAAAGAGTTTCTCCTTCAGTCAACAGTTTGGTTTCCTTGACGAGGATTCAAAAGCAAAACCTTTAAGTGCATGAGAGACTGAAGCACATCAACGATATGAAATATGAATATTTGTTTAAGGGGATGTTCCATCTGTGCAAACTAATTTCATTTAACTGTCATTATTTTTTTTAACCAAGACTCTTTAAAAAGCCTGTAATGACTGAATGGCTCCCTCTAGTGTCCAAAAGAAGAGTTTAAACATGAGTTGCTTTTAATGTCTTGATTGTTGAGTCGTGTTTATATACGTGTTTATATTAAATTTGAGCACATATCACATGTTGCTTCAGTGTCTGAAATATGTGCTTTTTCAGTGGATATAAAAATAAATATTCATCATTTTATAGTCGGATTTTGTTTTGCCAAATTATGAGGATGTTTGAGTAAAAGACAAACAAAGAAATTGAAAATAAAAGAGCTTTTTGAAAGGAATTATTCATTTGTAAAAATTCAGAATCTCAGTGTATGATTGATAAATATTTACTTAAGATTTTAAAATGATCAAACCGGAAATTAATGAAATAGATATTAAATACCTGGAAGTTGGAAAGGAGGAATGTTCTCTTCATGCCAAAATGAATTAACATTGTCATTTTCTTGATGTCATTTTTAAGCCTGCATGCTAACATTATATTGTATTAAATATAGTTTTATCAAGATGAGAAAAAACAGCGACAAACTGACAAAATACAACTTTTTAATTAAAAAAATTATAATATTCAACCACATCCATCCCTGTTCATCACAGGTTATTTATTTATTCTCCTTTCGTTTCTCGTCTTCCTGTCGATCTCGGCCAAACTCAACCACCAAAGGTTTCCCTAGCAACCGGTATCCATGGACCAACCGCAAGGCTTTCTGGGCCGTTTCAGCGTCTGCCAAAAGGGGAAAAACATTAAATAAAAATAAAAACACACCTGAGGTCGGAGGTCGCGTGTGTGTGTCACACGGTTGGGATGTTAAATGTGGACCAGAGCGAGTCTTCCTCACCAGGCAGCGTGATGAAGGCCTGACCCCTCATCCTCCCCGTCAGCAGGCGGTAGAGCACCGCCGGGCCGCGCTCCCGCTCGAACCTGGAGAACAGCGCCACCAGCTGGGCCACTGAGGCCTGAGCGCTCAGGTTCTTTACACACAACACCTGCAGCGAGAGGTGGCGTTACCGGGGCGACGCATTTAAAGCCGCCGCTCTCTGATGTCACATTAACGAGTCCTAAACCGAAGCTTTTAATTGTGAGATGATTCATTTAATTTGAATACTTTACACTTTAGGAGCATAAAGCACCCACGGAAACCCTGTAAACGGTTATGGTTGTCATGGCAACAAACACGTACCGCGGACGGTTTCCCCGGCTGGTAGTTCCTGAACCTCGGGATGCTCTGGACCTCCTCTGCAGACTCGCGGTTCTTCAGGATTTCCTCGTCCGAGATGGCCTCGATCTCCCCTCTGACGGTGAGCGGGCCCTGTGAACTCGCCGCTGCACGCAGGCTGCCGATTGGCTGGCTGATATTTATGTGTGTTGGAGCAGCAGCTGGTGGTGATGGTGGTCCAGGTCTGTCCTGAAGGGGCTGCAGGTCTGTGGGCTCTGAACTCCACTCTGACCACACCGACAAGCTTTCAGCCTGCAGTTCTGGTTGATGGTCGGAGGAGTCTCGTGATTGGCTGTTGTCTCTCTGTGAGCCCTGTGATTGGTCGGTTAAAAGTCTGTGCGTAGACGGGTTTGAGGCTCCAGTTCTTTCTGAAGCTGGTTTTCTCCCTTTACTGAGAACGTCCCTGTAGAGAGAGTCCATCGGATCAGAGGACGACGCCCCCTCCTGGCTCTCCTGGGTATCTTCATCTGCGAGGGTAAACAACAACAAAAACAACAACAACAACAACACAGGTGAGATCTTCAGAGACACAACAGCAGTGTTTTTAATCAGGGTTTTCCAAAGTCAAATTCAAGCACTTTTCAAGCATTTCAAGGTGCATTTCCATGCTTTTCCAGCACCTTCCAGCTGTGGTAAACTACATATTTGTATCAAACACAATCCTCAGACTTCAGTCTACTTATAATTGCACTTGTTCATCACATTAAATGAGATGTTATTGTCCAATAATAATATTGTCTTTTCTCTGTGTGAAATCATATAAGTCATCACATAGAACATACATTTCAAGCACTTTCAAGCGCTCTATTCTACCTCTGTGGTAGAGCGCGGCGAGGAAACCGAGGCGGTCCGTTCCCTGGAAGAGCGCCCGTTCGATCTCCATCTCGCGGCGTGACATCGGCCGGCTGGCAGCGAAGCGCTGCGGCCGTGACAGCAGCTCCTCCCGGGCCTCCATCTTGTCCCGGATAACCTGCAGACGCTGCTGCTTAGCTCCCGGAGTGGCGTACACGCCGTGGGGCTGCAGGGATCAAAGGTCAGAGTTTGTATTAGTACAGGTATCAGTGTTTATTTAATGATTATCTGACTTACACAATCACTGAGTAGAGGATTAATTTGTTGTTTGAACATAAAAGCATAAAAAAAAAACACTTATTGGTCACTTATTGACGATCGGACCCCAGCAGGTTTACTACCTTGTCCAGGACTTGGACCCCAGCAGGTTCCTACCTTGTCCGCTGCCTCCGGCTCGTCTCTGCTCTGCCACAGCTGGATCTCCGTGTCGGTGAGACCCTGCTCTCGCAGGCTGGCCAGCTTCCTCTCCCCGTCCTGCAGGGCCTGGAACTGGGAGAGGCTCCGCACGCCGGCCGCCTGCTGCCCGAACGGCCGATAGAGCGCCGCCGGGGCGAAGCACTGCTTCTTGGCTACACATCTGTTGGACAGGTGAAACGTCAAGACAAAGTCTGCAGAATGCTAAAGAGTGGTTTCTGACGTTTTTACAATCAGATACTTACTGAAGAAAACGTCAGGGTTCTGTTTTAAAGGAAAGCCTCCAGGCTTCCCTGAGGGACGCCGTGAACGGCAACATAGAAAAGCAAACTTGATGGACGCGTTCATCCAAAGCACCTCACAGTAAACCAGAGAGCTCCGGTGGGAACGAAGCTGCAGGCGCTGCTTACTTTTCGCACCGAGCTCCACAGGCAGTTTATTATAGACGTGCACCATCTGCACCATCGAGCTCTCAAAGTTTTTGCTTGTTATTAGTAAGGATTCAGAATCTTTTGCCACATTGTATTGTAGTATATTTTAGGGATCTGGAACTTGCTCCCAAGCTCAGAGGGTTTCTGCAACACGGTGGCAAAAATCTAGTCGGCTGAAAGTACAACGAATGCAACATAGGATGTTAAATTAAATTGTAGGGGTGGATCCTATTATCGGCCGATATTCAGCATTTTTATGGTATAAAACTTCAGGTTCAACTCTTTTATTTACGTATTTGTTTGTTTGTTCATCTTAATAATAATGCTGCTGATAGCTCGCTGCAATTTTTGTGTTCAGGTCACGTTAAAATATTCTTAACATTTAAAGAATTTAAAGGAAGTTTGGTGTTAAAAGTTTGTGTTATTCTAAATATGGACATTTTTTTTTTACTACAGACAAATATCGGTTTCAAATATCGGTTATTGGTCTCCTAGATTAGTAATAATCGGTATCAGACCTGAAAAGCCACATCTGTCTTTGCATATGAATTCACGGTCCAATTTAGTAGGGGTATAATGTGTATTTTCATTCATTTTAAGATAAGATGATATTCTAGTCCATAGTGAGAATGTTAGTATTACAGCAGCAATAGGCAAAACAGAGGAAGTTACAGGTAAGACAAGTAAAAAAACTATTTACAATAATAATAATAATACAATAATATAAAAGTACTATTGTATAGTGTTGAGTTCACATTGAAAAATGATGTTTCTCACCGCTGGATGTCGACGTCGGTGTGGAGCTGCTGCAGAAGGAGGCCGTGCAGCTGCCGCTGGCCCTCCGTCTCCTGCTCCTCCAGCAGCGGTCCATCCTCACACGGTCGCCGGCTCACTCTGACAACAGGCATCAGACACACAAACACCATCTTTAACAACGTGGCACTTGGAGGGAACATGGGACGGTATTCTGCCATTTGGTGGAGGCTGATAGTAGAGAGTTAGGGAACACAACTAAACTTCTATCTTGTCTTTACTCTACTTAGGATTTTTTTAACACTAAAAAGGTCACAATACTATAATATGAAACTCGATACCGATCCACAGGAAAATACTAGATACCATTTTCAATACCACAGGGGGGAAAATTAGGAGAAAGAATTTAAAAAATAAAGATTAGAACAATACAAACAACCTCAATAACACTTTTATTTAAGTTGTCTAAAGAAAACCCCACAGTAACATAACTGCAGAGTGTTTATATGATACATATTTTAAAATTAACTTTGGTAAAAAACAAATTAAGACAACAATATTTTAGATTGTTTGATGGAGTGTAAGACCACTAAATATTTAAGTCAGGTAAAAAAAAGTAAACTGAAATAAAAGTTTTCCTTTTTAAAAGATGTATTTGACATCTACATCTTTGTAAAACAGTATTATATATTTTCTACACTGCAGTAAGAAATGAAAGCAGCATATGAATTTACAGGTAATTAACTGACTGAAATAAACACATTACGTGCTACATTATTGAAGCCAACAGTGAAGGGAATTGAGAAAAGGCTAGCTATTAGCTAACAGGTATTCAGTACGTTTTATATATTAAGACCTCAATTAAGGGGGGGGGGGGGGGGTATTGGAATAAGATATATCACGTCATGTAACCAGTATCAGTTGTGTAAATGTTCCCTTCTTCTAAAATAAAATCGCGAATTACAAAAAGCACAACAGTCGCAAGCTAGCTAGCTTAGCCGGCTCTAGCTATCTCCATGACAACAGCGCGAGCCCGACGTGGACTGAGCGAACAAGGTAACGAGTACGTAACACCTTTAAACGTATGTTTATGTATTTTTTGTAACACTGCATGAGACAATCACTTCTTATTAAACTAGTACATAAAACTACCGACGCTGATAGCTAGACGTTTTTGTTTACCTTCGCATGCTTGCGCTTCCGCTTCCGAACTTCCTGCCGCGTGTGGCATCATGGGAAATGAAGTGAAAAAACCCAACACGAGCAATAATGAACTGAAAAAGATGTTTGCTGGCTCTTATTCGGGGATACGAAGCCACAGTTCGATTTGTGGAGTGTTTAAAATAAATAATAATAAATACATACATATATAAATACACATGTACTGGAGTTAGTGGTCAAACGACAACTATTACAAATAATATATTGTTACCAAATTGTGTGTTTTTCAGCTGTTTTATTGATTGCATCTATTTCTTTTTTTTTCCTATGTCGTGAAATATGCGATGAAGAATAAAACGCACCACCACACCCCTTGCTTGCTTTATTGGAGGAGGGAGGGTGTGGTTGAAACCTCCGGTGTCAGTATATACTTGGCTGCCGTTCCTTTTTCCATCTATCTTGCTGCCCGTGCAGTGGTGGTGTCATATCTAATGCAATGCTGCAAAGCCCTTCTTCGCTGGATATATAAACTCCAAATCGCTCTCACCCTCCCCTCCCCACCCAGCTAGAGTGTGTCCTCAATTAGCCTGCTGCTCGGGTGACGTCAGTAAGGTGACATGGGCGCTTTCTCCTCACCCATCTCTGAGCAATAAGCTGCTGCAACATTATAGATACGTGGATTCGTGCAATTAAAAACCCAACAACAACAACACCCCCCCCCCCCCCATGCATATTAGTGCTGCAAGCTCCCTCTGCCTCTGCTCCCTACAGCCGGTGTCGGGTCTCGGTCTC
Organism: Chelidonichthys spinosus; assembly: GCA_029853015.1. NCBI lineage: Eukaryota > Metazoa > Chordata > Actinopteri > Perciformes > Triglidae > Chelidonichthys > Chelidonichthys spinosus. Next base: position 20,115,692 of record CM056835.1, read on the forward strand.
CGCTCCGGTTCCTCTGCAGGGCTGCAGGGCTGCGCAGCTCCTGACTGACAGAGAGATGAGGGGTGGGGACGCAGGGTGGGGTCACAAGCAAAAGGGAGAGGCGGAGGAGGGAAAAAAGCAACGAGAAGAGAGAGAGAGTGAGAGAGCCCAGCCCTTGAATACACGGCAACAACACGCCGAGAGAGAGAGAGACACATAGGAGAGAGACTGGCTGTATCTGTGTGTGAGTGTTTTTTTGGGGGGCAAAAGGGAAGCCTTCGACGCTGCGGATATGAACTGAAAACACTGGAAGAGAGGCAGGGAATCGTGTTCCTGTGTCCCCGGCAATTTAACTTGTAAAGGTGGGAATAAACGAAACCCGCCTCCCCCCTCCTCTTCCTCCCCCACCCACACCCCCCTAAAAAAACCCCTCCTGTCTCCCCTACCGGTTCGTATTCAGATAGAAGCTACACCCAAAAGCCCCGAGCCGACCCCCCCCCCCCCCCTCCCTCTCCTGGTACCCCCGCTGCTCCACCCCTCCTCCGCCGCCGCCGCACCGCTCCGGCAACCGAGATGCACACGGAGACCCGAAACAAGAAAGTAAGTGCAACCGTTATTGACTTTGCTCAACGGTCAACGCAACAAAAACGTGTGTGTGCGTGTGTGTGTGTGTGTGTGTGTGTGTGTGGATGACCTGCATGCACACACTGACAGCGTTCAGCTCAACATGTGCCAATTATAATGTCATATATATGTATTTATATATATTTTATATATATTCTACATGACAGGTCATTTACAAGTGTATCCTTGCAGCTTATTTGTGAGTTTTGTTACAGCGACCTTATTGCATGATCAGAAACGTGATGTTATAGAGTAAAACGGAAACCTCTGTGTGTGTGTGTGTGTGTGTGTGCGTGCGTGTGTGTGTGTGTGCGTGAGAGAGAGAGAGGTTAGTTCAGGTTCAATTTTAAATGCTCTGTGATCTTCGAGAGGCAGGAAGGAAGCGGAAGGCAGAGTAACTGCGGGCTCGTAGGACGCCATCTTAGCTTTTTAAAGGGCCAGCAGCCCCCCCTCTCTCTCTCTCTCTTTCTCTGTCTTTCTTTCTTTCTCTCTCTCTCTCTCTCTCTCTCTCTCTCTCTCTCTCCTTCTTTCTCTCTATCTCTCTCTATCTGAGGGTCATGGGAAAGCAAGCAGCTAGGTGCACTTCTGGCTGCTGCCTCCAGGCTAAGGACCCCCCCCCCCCCCCAAAAAAAAAAAAACAAGTGCAGGACTTGTACACTTGTTTTGTGTATAAAATATGGTTTCATAAGGAAGGTCAAATGTGACAATGTCACTTTTTGACGTGCTGCGTTCAAGTTCCTCAATAAAGGGGTGAACTTTGTCCTGATGCTACACACACACACACACACACACACACACACACTGCAGTGTCACTCTGGCTCTATTGTTTTTTTTTTTTTTTGTTTGTTTGTTTTTTACTTCCGTACTTGAGTTTTTTGTAATGGCAGCTCTGACCTATTCTTCACCCTTCAAACAATCATTTAAAATTATTTTAATTATTTTGTTGTGGATTTATTTTTGATTTAAACAATTCTTTGTTAATGTAAAATGTCAGAAAATAGTTTAAATTTGTGTTTTTTTTTGTCCAAATAACAGTAGAAAAATTTTACAATTTTATGAAAATAGAAGAACACTGTGAGAAGCTATAACCTGGATATATCGAGCGTACATGTGTATAAATAATTGTATTTTCACGTGATTGACATGTTTAGTTCATGCTCCAGTGTAGTAAATTTAAACGTTGTTGACTGTGGTGAAGTGTGTTTGTGCACACCTGAAAGGGGTGTGGCAGCCAGGTGTGGCTCGGTCTCTCTGGTCCTTACCTGCCATTTCAACCACTAATGAATTCAACTTATAATTCACTATAGTGAAGTATAACACACCGCACTTTTCAAGAGGATATTCAAACGTGCAGTTTACAAGTGTCGACTGTAATAAATGTATTTATTTATTTTTATTTTGATGGTCAGCAGACGGTGAAACGGGAGTAATGGGAGGTCAGCTAGTCACACAAACGCTGCTCAGAGCGGATGAATTGAAATGATTTCGTTAGCGGTGTCGACTCTGGAACCGAAAATGAGCCAAATGTTCCTGTTTAACTGATTAATAATAAACTAAAAGTCAACAAATTAAATTAAATGGGGCTTGGCGGTGATGGTTGCCAGACTGATATTTGAGAAATTTACAACAGATTTGATTTCTTTGGCCTTTAGTTGCCAGTGGAAATCAACAAAACAAATATACACACATATATATATATATATATATATATATATATATGTGTATATATATATATATATATTATATATATATATACACATTTTTACATTTTTATACTTTCATTTATTTATTTGAATTATTATCAATATTTTTTTATTTAATGTAATTATTATTATTATTTTTTAAGCATAAGTTGCTAACAACACAGCGAGTTGATAACAGGCTGCAGATCTCTGAGGGGTCAGGGCACTTTGGGGTTGTGGGGCAATCATGTGACCGGCCCGACTCAATGGAGGCTTTTAACACGAGAGTAGAAACCAGTAGATCCTTGTGACCGAAGAAGAGTCGCTTTAAGAGTCGTATCCACTTATCCTTGAGCCTGTTCAAACTCAACCCCCCCCCCCCCCGCAAAAAAAGAAAAAACGATCAGCTCGTGTGGTGTGGGCTAGTTATTGCAGAAAAAAAACACAAAAAAAAACACTGTAATTATCCTCAGGTCTTCTTCTTTTAACTTGAAAGAGTCATTTCCTTCACTTCCTGTGCGTCGGTGGGGAAACCGTTGCCTGGGTGACGGGGTTTACAATTGGTGACTGAGCACTTTCCATGAACCGCAACGAGAGATCAGAGGAACGACACTTTAACGTGACATCCATCAGCCGGTCGGTGGACGTTTATTTACACGCTCTTAATTTGGCGGGTAATTTCCTGTGAATGATGTGGTGCAGCAGACGCCATAAATCGGTGTAATATGGGGTTAAAGTGCCGGCAGGTGAGATGGAAACGTAGGACCACACAGTCACATCATACATATTACACCTTTAATTGGTTTTCTCCTTCTTTCTCACTTTCTCACTTTTTTCCCTCATTTGACCTTTGACCTTTGACCCAGATAAATGTTACGTTGTAGGCGCTGGAAATACATTTTCCCGTCGTCACACTTAAGGCCGTGTGCGTTTTTGGAGATGTAGTTCGGTAGCAGCGCAGTTGTGTGTGTGCGTGTGTGTGTGTGCGTGTGCGTGTGCGTGTGTGTGTGTGTGTGTGTCCAGGATCAGCTGGGCTGTAGACTTGAGAGCAGGGTCAGCTGTACATTCCTGGGTAGGGCATCAGCAGGAAAAGGGCCCTTCATGAATACAAAGTCTGCCTGTGTGTGTGTGTGTGTGTGTGTGTTTAGGTGTGTGTGAGGGCGAGCGAGCAAACTGGAGAGAGAGTGACCTGATGCCTCGCAGTAGGCAATGATTAACTATGGTGGACAAAGTTTGATGAAGTGACTGAGATAGTGGATGTTGTGTGTAACACACACACACACACACACACACACACACACACACACGCACATAATACTCACAAATAATCAATGTACGTGTGATGTTCGGGTGAATCTGGGACATCTTTCATCAAACTCCCGTCTTTTAGATAAAGAAGAGAGTCACAGAAGAGACACAATTGCAAAAACAGGTTTGGGTTTGCAGCATATATATATATATATATATATATATATATATATGGGGGGGGGGGCTAGGAGGACCCTGGTCGGGTCACTCAGGCAGATGTCAGATCCGTGCTTTTCATTAGAACTGTGCGGGCCGTTTATTCCAAAGACACGGTCAAATAAACAAACCTGGTTTTGGTGTTGAAGAACTCGATCTGCAAACGAGTCCTGATCTCGTCCCCAAAAACCTTGGACCCCAACATCAGTGTCCATGTAGCTGAATGGGAGCAAATCCCTGAAACCAGGTTGCAAAGTCTGAGCTGTAAAGTTGACCTTGAATTATGAAGCTAACCTTCAGATTCACACCAGAATCCAGATGGATCCAGATCCAGTAAGGTTGCTGCGTCAGATCCACCCGTCGCTCCTCCGCAGTCCAAATATGGTCACTTCCTTTCACTGGTTGCAACCAGCAATGTGTGACTTCTCCATGCCGACGTTGTTTGTCACAATAAGGATCTTATTGATCTCAGAACTGGGGGGGTGCATCTTGCTTCTGATTGGTCCCCCACTATCTGCATTAATCCAATAAGACCACTTGTTGCTAACTGGCTGTTAGCCGGCGGCGTCTGGAGGAGGGCTAGCGGACTTCGTCACCCCGGATTCAGCAGAGCGGTGCAGTTTGAGGGGGGGGGGCGGGGGGTGTCGTTGGTGGTGGTGGTGTCACGTTTTTTTTTTTTCTGTGTTTGCTGGGCGGCCTTGCTCAGGCTGGCCTGCCCCGGGGCTTTAAGGCTATTTATAGAGACACAGCTCCGTTTTATGTGGCGAAGGCAGAGCGGAGCAGAGCCGGCTCGTTCTCTCGTCACAAAACCAAAATGATACACCGTGACTAATGAGATCACTAATAAGTTCAATACACAAACATGCTGAAAGCTCGAAGGATTCAGAACCTGGACTGAAAGGAAAATGCATGAATTGTGTCGTCTTGTTATCAGGGTGCAAAGTGAAAGCAGTGGAAGTACAGCGAATCACAGCCGGCGTCAGTGATGTGTTAGTCCAATTATCGTTGCAAATTGAACTCATTTTTAAAGTCTAAAGAGATAAATAACAACAAAATAGTTCCCTGTCAACCCGTTTTTTGTGTGGATTCAGTTCCAGGTCTGAATCTTGTTCCAAGTTGCACCGCTGCAGTAAAAAAAAAAAAAAAATGTCTTCTAAAAAATCTAAAAATAGTGCATCATTTCATGGTGACATTTAAAAAAAAAACAATTTCTGTCCTGTTATCAGCCCAAAAATACAAGGATATTCAATTAAGTGATGCAATTAACGATTGTTGTCAGTCGATTGTGTAATCGATCCGATGTTTTGGTCTATAAAATGTCAGAAAAATGTGTTTTGTGTTGCTTCAACTCAAATACATTTAGTTTACTGTCTCAGAAGAGGAAAGAAGCCAGAATTCACAATTCAAGAAGCTGACAATCAGAGCATTTTGACATTTCAATTATCAAACTAGGTGCAGATTAATTTAATACTTGGCAACTAAGTAATCAGTATGGATATGAATGGATATGGATGGATTTTGCTGCTCTAATTCAATTGACATAGATAAAACAGAATAAAAGGCAGCAAATCTTCACATTTAGTGAAACCGGAACCAGGAAATGTTTTGGAATTTGACCTTGACAGATAAGAAAGTAGTTAGCGTTTCGCTGCCGCACCTACTGGCACCAACGAAGAAGAAAAAGTAGGAAATAGTTTTCTGTCCACCGTTTGCTGGTCTGTAAATCACGAACACACACACACACACACACACACACCTGTGTTGACTGTACGTGAAATGTCAATTAAAACAAAATTCAACAAAACAAAAAGGGAAGAAAGATTTCCAACCAACTCAAACAAAACAAAATCACTTTGTCTACTTTTACTTTTACTTGCTACACAAAGTACATTTTCCATTAACGGTTATATTATTTGTATATTAGGTATGGACATTAACCGGTTTATTGATTTAAAAATATGAACTGATTGTGTGCAGGAGGACAGAAACGTAAACCGGCCTGCTGCTTCATTCATTCACCAGCTTTCTTAGTTATTTGCTGACAGCTTCGTTCAGCTGTTTGATCGGCAGACTTGTTAAATGAAAGTCACCGACGAGGACACGCATTCAGCATGTTGTGACCCTTCATCTTGTCGTCACGGTGAATTTCTGTCTGTTTCGTGTTTGCTGAGGTTTTCACATTTCTGTCTTTTTTAGATTTCTGCCCCGACACAAGAGAGGTGATGTTTGTGCTGCTCAAAAAGCAGAAACAATTATGTTAGCCTATAATGTTTATTCGTTGTGTTATTGAGGACACAATACTGTCAACATTTTTAATCGGGACTATTTACTTGACATTTATGCACATTCCACAAATTGCTATGACTTTAAATTTGATTTTTCACAATTTCCCAAAAATACATTTACTGCAATAATCCAAAACGTAAAACGGACAAATCCCTATTGGCGAGGGCGATGCTAACTTCCTGTTGACCCTGCAGATATTTGTCATGTCTTTAGCAACGCAAATGTGGGACTATGCTAGCAAGATAAATTAAACTCAGAATGAAACCATATTGTCGAGTGTGTGTTTGAGTATGACTGAATGTTTGCAAGCTAGCTGCTAGCCGAAGGGCTCCAGTGTTTGTCTATGTAACTAGCTAGCTGCTAGCTGACGAGCTCCAGTGTTTGTATATGTAACTAGCTAGCTGCTAGCCGACGGGCTCCAGTGTCTGTGCATGTAACTAGCTAGCTGCTAGCCGACTGGCTCCAGTGTTTGTATATGTAACTAGCTAGCTGCTAGCCGACTGGCTCCAGTGTTTGTATATGTAACTAGCTAGCTGCTAGCCGACTGGCTCCAGTGTTTGTATATGTAACTAGCTAGCTGCTAGCCGACGGGCTCCAGTGTCTGTGCATGTAACTAGCTAGCTGCTAGCCGACGGGCTCCAGTGTTTGTGTATGTAACTAGCTAGCTGCTAGCCGACGGGCTCCAGTGTTTGTGTATGTAACTAGCTAGCTGCTAGCCGACGGGCTCCAGTGTTTGTGTATGTAACTAGCTGGTTTTCAGGGCGTCGGCCCACGCCAGAGCAGTTAGTGGAGCCGTTTGTTGGGCTTGGCTCTTCTGGATAAACAATGGCGGCTCTGACGGGAGGAAGAGAGTTTATCTGAAGGTCATGAAGCTGCCGGGAGTTTCTCGTCATGTGAGCTGCTGCTTCAGAAAGCACAGCTTTGTTAGCACTGTGGTTTATAGCGGCTCGTGTCTCTCTTCTCATTCTGTATTGCGGCTATATTCTGTGTCAGGTCCTCTGTTTGCCCTCGTTTACTGTGAATGCAGATTTCATGTCAGGTGGTCGATAACGAGGGTTTATCCAACAGTTCTGTGAGTTCATTTAACCCCTTTTGGAGGAAAATATGAGACTTTTGTGGCTCAAAATAATGTTCCCACATAACAAAACAGCATTGTGAATACCTAAAAATAAATACAAATAATTTCCCCCCATGGAAACATAATCGAGAGTTGCTTTTAAGTTGCGTGTGGAAGGTCAATTTTGCAGGAGACTGGAGGTCGTCCGCGGTATTGGACCACAACAAGGAGAGAGACCATCGAACCATCGAGTCGACGAGCTTAGCGAAATCATTCATTCAGGAATGCGTGTCGAGTGGGAATTCCACTGTGGCAGTATGTAAGCATGCACACTTTCCCACCAGAGTGTAGCTTTCTAGAGAAGACAGACGGGTGTTTGCCGGCGTATCGCAGTGACCAACGAGCAGAATGACCTTCAATTCCCACTTTTATGCAGAGGGTCGAAACCTGATGATGTCGTTTCAAACTGTTTCAAACTGCGACAGGAATAAAAAATCTTCCCCCGGAAACATAACAGTTAAATTGTTAGTGAACGTAAAAAGACAAATACTCCTCATCACCTTCACGGCCTTCGACAACCTGGCCCCTCCCCCACCTCCCTGACCTCTATCTCCTCCTCCCCTGACCCGTTGCCTCCGGTCCACCAATGCCAACCTCCTCCACATCAGGGCTAAGATCCAGACCTGGGACCCGGGGCGATAGAGCTTTTTGCTGCAGCCCCCCCCCTGGAATGCCCTTCCCAGTCGTATCCGCAATGCCAGCATCCTTCAAAACTCACCTTTATACTCTTGCTTTTCACCTTTAAGCTTGTTTTTTTTCTGTCCTGTTTTGTTTGCTGCCAGGTCACATTTAGAATGTGAGTTCGGGAATACCGACTAGGAATTATCGTCCCACAGCAATAGTGTGATTTTCAGTCCCTGGTGAGGCCACTTTAATTACCTGAAGCTAATCACATGGTTTCGCCGACCAGCGACGCTGTGATGATGGTCAGACACCTGCAGAGCGACGTTTTGGACAAAACACCTTTAATTCAGAGCTCAGGACTGTAAAAGATGTAAGAAAAGCAAATAACTGGATGTTTAGGGGAGAGTGTGTGTGTGTGTGTGTGTGTGTGTGTGTTAGTGGAGTGGACCTCAGTGTGTGCTTCTGTTGGGAATGTGTAGCTGTGAATGGGTGTGTGTGGTGGGAGAGTGGGGAGGGGTGGGGCCTGCATGGAGCATGCATGCAATCACACACACACACACACACACACAGACACACACACATACACACATTCTTCTACTGTGAATGTTTGCTGCATGCCTGTGTGTGTGTGTGTGTGTCAGAGGATATTGGCCGTGTCACCTCAGATTAGGCCCTGATGCCGTGGTGGTGGTGGTGGTAGAGGAGGAGGAGGGTGACCCCCTACCAACCACGCCACAGTCATTAACGGAGGGAAAGAATCCCGTAGCCATGGCAACCACGGCCGCGCTGCCAAAAACGGCCACAATGAAAAGAAAAGGGGATGTGGGAGGTTTGGAAAATGAGGAGAGGGAGTGAAGGAGGAGGAGGAGGAAGGTGGTGAAGAGGGTGTGTGTGTGTGTGTGTGTGTGTGTGTGTGCATGTGTGTGTGTGTGACAGATAGAGGTTACGGGACTGATAAAGAGACATAATGACGATAATGGGGAGAGAGAGAGAGCTGATCAGATAATTAGGTCAGGCTTTCTAGATGAATGAACACACACACACACACACACGCACACACACACACTTATTAAATACAGTATCTATTTTCACACCAGTAACCCACTTTGGGTTATTTGAACTGGAAGTGGGAACCAGGGTCAAACATGACTGAGGTCAGCTAATGAGCATCCGTCCACATTCCTGGTCGGCAAAGAGCTAGCAGCTAGCAGACACCTAGCTGTCACTCAAGGCAGCTGCTTACTTTCAGCTGTGATATAGTTTAAATCGTGAGTTGTATAAAAGTTCACCCTGGTGGAAGGAAAGTAGCTAAAGGGACCAGAACGTGTTTATTTCTGCAGTAAAGTGAAACATTTTAACACGGTCTATGTGGATCTATGGAGACGGCCTCTAGTGGTAATTTGTGGAACTGCAGTTTTTGGCACTTTCACGTTGGCTTCATTTTTCAGCAAAAACAAGTGACTTCATAACTCACGATCCAGTTCCTCTGCTAATATGATTGATGTGATATGATGATATGACACATTTGGGCCTCTTGGTGTAAACAGGCGTCACTGAAGATACATCGTCCGCTGAAGTGATGATGTCATGTTTTTGCGCCGCCAAACGCCCTCACAAAAAACACACATTACCAAGACCAAAAGCAGAGTTACGAGGAAAAGTGGAAGTTAGATTTTATGTTTTAATAGCAGGAGGAGAAACACAGTTCTTCCCCCATTCACTGCTCTTATATCTTCAATCCTGGACGTTAAACGCACCCGTGGACCGATTAACCAATCACAAATAAGTGAGTCTGCAGATTTTAGACATTTTGTCTGAAACCTGCTGAGGCTGAACCCAACTTTTTTGTAGATTTCGTTGTCATGGCGCTGCAGAGCCGAGTCACTGAAGTGACTTGTTTTAGTTTCAGGCAGGTTACAGGCGGCCTAACGTAGAGATAAGCTGATGGGGAGTGACGCCAGGTGAGCGGGAGGTCAGGTGAGTTAAAGGGGGGGAAGAACGAGCGATCTGACACGAGAGGACGAAAAACATGACAGTAGGAACCCCTGAGACGATGATGGGGACCTTTCAAATGTGAAACATTCAGACACAAAGAGATATTTCAACATTAATAAGGAAATAAATTCAAGGATTTATAAAAAACAAAGTCTGACATACTGACAGTGTAAGAGACTTTGAGGTTAATTCTCTGTGAGCTTTAGGGAAGTGTTCAGACCACAATGTTGTGGTCTGAACACGTATGTGTGTGTGTGTATGTGTGTGCTATATGTATTTAACTTAGAGCACACTAAGTGTGTCGTGTGTGTTTGTGCGGATAAGAGGGTGTGTAGGGAAGTCGAGGCTGCAGCTTTGCGTCAGCAGGGTGTGGTGTGATAACAGCCAGGCAGCGTCTCTCTCTCTCTCTCTCACCGTCTCTCTCTCTTTCTCTCTCTGCCAGCCAGATGGAGACACACCCAGTTCTGCTCTGCATGTAAACACACACCAGTCTGTAAGTGTGTTGTTGTTTCTTTTTTTCTAACCAACGTCTTAAGAAATCACAGGACGGCAGCACGACGCCGCTCATTGAAATCATTGATAAAATAAAGGTTAACGCGTTACAGGAAAAGAAGTAGAGAGACTCGGTAGAGACTCGGTAGAGACTTGACAGAGACTTGAGAGAGAGTCAAGAGAGAGACTCGATAGAGACTCGATAGAGACTTGATAGAGAGTCGACAGAGAGTCGAGAGAGAGACTCGATAGAGAGTCAAGAGAGAGTCGAGAGAGAGACTTGATAGAGACTCGACAGAGAGTCAAGAGAGAGACTCGACAGAGACTCGACAGAGACTCGACAGACTCGACAGAGTGACAGAGACCCGAGAGAGAGACTCGATAGAGACATGAGAGAGACTCCAAAGAGACTCGAGAGAGACTCTGTAGAGACTGTAGAGACTCAATAGAGACTCGGTAGAGACCTGAGAGAGACCCGATAGAAACTTCGCCACAGAGGCGGGTCGTATGGCCGGTTGCCAACGAGCAGAATCTATCGGACCGTGAAAGAGCCAATCGGCAATCAGTATGAGTCGACAAACGGTGCCCCGTGTGAGGCTGAAATAATTGAAGATGAGTTCAAACAGTGAAAGCAGCTCGTCAACCTCCTTTAGCTCAAAGTTCTGTTTTTTCTCTTGGATATGAGGCCGTTGCAAACCTGATTCATCAGCTCAATGTTTTGGTTGTTCTGTCTGGAAGAGCATGGGGCCGATTGTTTCCAGCAGCTTTTTTCAGAATAAAACTGTTAGAATCGATGATTTGTGAAGTCTGAATAAAACGTGCGTGCAGCTTTTATTACATGAAAAAAAAGGAATGACAGCTTGTTAGTACATCTTTAAATATACGTTTGTATGATTTATTATGTCGATGTTTAACACTGAGGAAGGCGTGACTGCACCTAAATTCAGACAAAAAACCTGCTCGCTTATCCACGCGAAGAAAAACAGCCACTCTGTTGTGACAAAGAGAACAAAAAAGTGCTATAAAGCATTTGCATTTAAGGGGAGAAACAGAAATGACAGTGAATGAAGAGAAAATTCAATTTAACACAAAATATTTTTTAGTGCTGGAGCAGAATGAATCATCAAATTCGTTTCCAGTTCCTCCATCTGTCTTCTTTCTCGACGTCTCACAACTTCAACTCTGTCTTCATCTCATTTAATTTCATGTTGTCTGCAAGACAGACAGTAGAACAGCCATGACCTTTGACCCGTCGACTGACTTGGTTTTTATGCCATCACCATCTGTTTTTTTTTGTTTGTTTGCTTTTTGTTCGTCTTCATCCTGTTTTGGTCTTTTTTTCTTAGAACCAGTGGTGACATGAGTGGGCGGAGCTAACTACAACTGAATGCTAGGTTCCACCGAAAAGTTCCAATTAACTTCCACGAAGTGTAAACACACCGTGAAAAGTGTTTATCTTGTAAGACGGAAACACACAGAGATCGGAAGTAATGTAAAGTACAAACACTTTCTTAGTTCTGACCTCTGTGACCGGGCCTTGGTGGAGGACGCTGGCCCTTTAAGAGGCCGGTGGTGCGGCCCCAGCTGGAGGGAGGGTGGAGGAAGGGAGGATATCGGGGAGCGGTCGAGGGCCGGAGATAAGTTTGTCTTCTGTCACAAAGAAAGAAGTTTCATCGCTGTTTTACGTTAATAGATATTCATCATTTTAGCAACAAGATCACATAGTTACCATGGCGATAAAAGGGGCAGGGAGGCATCAAAGAAGTAAGAAGGGCAGGGAAGAAGACATCAAAACTGTTTGTTAAGGTCACAGCTGTGTGAGAACGTTCCCCTCCTCTTTTCTACTCCTCTTTTCTCTCGCTTGTGTTTTTCATTTTACACCGACTTGACTTTTCAGTTTCTCCCCTCCACTTCCTCCCCCCCTTTCATCTCTCTCTCTCTCTCTTACAGTCGAGGAGTTTTTGCTCCCTCTTTCGCAGCACAATATATGTGGAGACGGCGCCGCTTGGTACTTATGGACCCTGGGGCCTCGGCCCCCGATGTGGCGAGCGGTCGCACAAACAACGTATGAAGAGAGAGAGGGAGAGCGTTCGAATTTAACACATTTCTAAGGCATAAAATGTAAAAAAAAAAAAAAGTGCATCCTTTTTAAAATATTTGTCACAAACGAACGTGCAAATTGATTCAACTGATTAAAAGAAACAAACAAAAAACGGCAACCATGTTTTCTGTTTGGGCAACCGGAAAAAGGTGCTACCTGGTTGCCTGGCAACCACTTTTTAACAGCTGGTGTTCCCTTGGGATTAATTGTTGTAGACGCTCCCTAAAGAATAGTTAAGAAAATAAAAAAACATAATTGCCCGCTGTTACCTGAACGCAGCATGACGGCTGGTTGTTGTTGTTGTTGTTTAATTTTTATATGAGTGGCATAAAAACCTGCCAGCATGTTACACACAGGAAGTTACACAACAGACTTTTAGTGGCGTGGCTCGACCAAAACTGGCCGTCTCATCTCTGTGACTTATTAACTAAAGCCCCGCCCTGACACACACACACACACACACACACGTTGACTTCTCCTTCATTCTGCTTGGAAGCCTCCTTCCCTCAGAGGGGGTCCTCTCGCTTCTCAGGGCCGAGGCTGCAAGGGGAGGGGTGTGTGTGTGTGTGTGTGTGTGTGTGTGTGCATCTGTGTTTGTGTGTGAGAGATTCCAGTTACAGAAGTTGTGCAATGTTGGGACCCTCCAATGGGAGCTGACCTCTCCCTTTACTTTATCCCCTCCTCTTCCTCTCCTCATGTATTACAGCCACGTAGGGAAACACCTAAATGACTTGAAGGTGATGACTCATCACACTGATGAAATGTCATTGGCCAGTTTGACCCAATCAGCGAGGTGTCACAGATGACAGCCATGTTTGATGCCAGGCCTTTTAAAACATATATATTTGAATATCAAGGCCCCGATCTCTCTTACCTGCACCTGAACCTGTCTCGTCTCTAATTGGACGACGGCCTTCAGGTGTTTGGGCATATTTTTATTCTCCGCTTCTAAACTTTCCAATAAAAACACTAAACTTACTAAAAACTACGGATCATATTTGTGGCGTTTTGCCGAGTGCCTGCGGGATTAATGGGGTGCCATCCTGGAACGTCACCAGCAAACTCAGACTGGCTTGCCGTGATTGGCCGATCCCGGGACCGCTGGTTGATTATTTCTCGCTCTGCTCTCCAAATACTCTGAAATACTGTAATGAAGCATGAACTCCATCTGCGAGCTTCAGCTGCTCTTTTGCGTTACAAATTTTTATATTTTTTTCGTATCTGAATGCCATTGATGATGGTGATGATGACGGGCGGCGGCGTGTCGGGACGGATTATTTTTTTGGACACCACCTTGAACTGAGGTTGAACCTGGCGGCGGCGGCGGTGCGAGCAGGCGTCCGATACTGTCGGGAGTTTCTGTCTCATCTCACGGCCATCGTCGCGCTCAGTTACTCGTCTGAAGCTGCAGTTTAATAACACGAACGCCATTAAAGGAGGGTTGTGGGCGTCGGCCTAACCAGACGTCAACCCTGTACGCTTTTACGTGTGTGTGGGTGTGTGTGTGTGTGTGTGCGTGTGCGTGTGTGTGTGTGTGAGACCATGTGATGGCATGAACAGAGTGCAGCTGACTGGGGCGAACCTCCCCCCTCCACCCCTCACCCACCCAAACCACACACACACACACACACACAGAGGGCCGGGGGTGTTGGAGAGAGAGGCAGCACTGACCCAGATAGTGTCTCTGTCCCACCCTCTCCCCTCTCTCTCTCTCTCTCTGTCTCTCTCTCTCTCTCTCTCTCTCTCTCTCTCTCTCTCTCTCTCTCTCACATGTGCTGTAAAAAATAAGCTCAGCAAGTTTTTTTTTTCCCAACGAGACTAACGTGTGAATGTAATTTGACCCTCAGGTTCAAACCGTTAGGGTTGGAGCACTGTTAGCCGCTAGCCGCCGGCTCAGATGTCTCTGATGATTTTCCAACATATTTTGACAAACGCAATCGGTCGCAGGCGTCGTTTTGATTCTACGATTGGTTCTACGTCGTCCCAGTTTGTTTCGAAGGTTGTTTCGGCCGATGCCTTAAAGGTGTACGTGTCTTTAATCACATTTGAATTGTGTTGATTTTCTTGGATGAAGGCGAAATCATGAATTTAGAATTTTTCGTATTCACAAGCTGCCATCGAATCACTATTCGACTTCGACAGTGCCAGAAAAATCGTCCCGTTTAGGTCCAAATAAATGTCAGACAACGTCCCGAGTACGTGGACAACGTTCTGGTTTTACCCTTTTTAGTCTGGCCTTTACTTCTGTTAGCGTACTCCGTTATGTCTGAGGGTTCGGGAGGCCGTCTCTTTCTGCAGGAAGTCCATCCAGCATCTCTTTTTTACAAAAAAACATTCAGTCTGTCTGCATTAGCTCCTGGATGATGTGAATCTTTTATTTTGGCGGGGTGTTGACGGGGGTTTCGACTCCACTGTCCCTCCTCGGTAAAACCTGACGAGACGTGACTCTCTCTCCTGGGCTCCCGGCGTCGCCGCGGTAACGGACGGTCGTCGTTGTGAATGTGAGTGTTCAGTTCACGCTCAGTCAGACTCAGACGGTTAAAAATAGCATTTGGGATCTTTTTTTTTTTAGATTTGGCCCACTTGAAGGCCGGAGATGAACCATCTAGTGGTGATGTTTGGATCTGCAGCCAATTATTATTTCATTAATTGTCTTCCGATTCTAAAAATGTGATGATTCATCGTCACAATCGGCCAACAAAAATATAATAAATGATACTTAATACATCATCTAATTATTAATTAATTAATCCTGTTGATCAACGATGTGACGTGATCTGTGATCGCGGCAGAACATCCTTGTAAAACCGTGTAAATCTAGACCGTGTGAGTGAAGCCGGTCCGATCTCCGTCCGTCTCCACCCCCACCCCGACTTCCTGTAGTGGGATCAGAGGCTGACAGGGTCACACCCACCCCACCCTTTTATATTCCTGGAACTCCACAGTGGGACCCCCCCAACCCCACCCAACACACACACACACTCTCTCACTATCACTGCTCATTAGTGCTGCTTTCTACACCCCCCCCTTTGACCGCCAGCAGATGTGGATCAAGCCGGATTTGCTAAAAAGATTCTCGGTGTGTTCTCCGTTCAAAGTGCGACATGGGTGTGGTTTGTTTTCATTAATGCAGCCACACAAAGTTCAGACGACTTAAAATTGATTCTGTGCTGTTGTTTCTTCTTCTGTGATTTAATACCAACGTGGCTCCATGTGAACTCCAGCTAGCTCCACGTTATGCCGAGGAACTCTTGGATCCAGGTTCTGCCTGGAGAACCCACGGAAGCAAAGATATCAGATAACTCTAGTTTTTAGATGTAGTTGCTGTGTGTTAAAAAAAGATTTGTTTGGCATCCCATCATTTGTATTTACACAACTTTTAAAAGTGTTTCCTGCCCTTCAGCTTCTTCAAACAACAAATCCTCCTCCAGACCGTCTCGCACTCACCCAAAAATGACTAAGAGAGGAGCTTCGTCTCACGTCTAATTATTCATTTGCAGCCAATAATAGTTTGCCTTACCTTCATTCACGCTACCTCCGCAGAACCGAACAGCTCGGCTCCACGCGGAATCAAAGACGAGAGATCGTACGATAACGAGGAACGGTTTAAACAATCATAGTGCAAAAAAAAAAACTGAACTAAGATGATTTCAAAGTGAAAGATGAAAACTTCTGCTAACAAAAGTTTCATTGACATCCGTCGAGAATGACCGTTTTGAGGCACTTCAGCTTTGGCTTCACTTTTACAGAGCTGTTTGCCATGTGCTCATGACCTGTCTCTTAGCTGCAGTGCATTGTGGTTTCGTCGACACACTTCCTACGAGACGCCACCAAAGCAGAAGAGATCGAAAGTAAAGAACTAGATCAAAATGTTCCAGGGAGGTTTCAGAGCCTGGATGTGTGTTGGGGGTCTGGGGGCGGGGGGGGTTGGAAGGTGTGGCATGTGACTGCTCTTACCTTTGTTTGGAGACACAGTGGGGGGCTCTGTCCTATCACAATGGGGACTGGGAGACCAGTGTGTTTCCTGTGTGTGCGTGTGTGTGTGTGTGGGAGGGGTGGTGTTGAAGCCACACCCCGGCTGATTGGCCGAGGCCACACCTCACAGTGGAATCCACTGGAGCCGGGTCACATGTCGGCCTGCACCAGTCTCCGTCTGAACAACAACCAAAAGAGGGGGGGGGGGCTGGGTTTGTATTCTGGATCTCCCTCAGCTCCGGATTCAGGATTAAAGCAACTAAATCTGTTTTATTTTAAAGACACAACGCAGTAAGTACTTTAACTACAAGTTACTAACATGCTAAAGTAGTTCATATGAAGGAGGCCCGGACTACGTTTCCCATGAGCAGCAGCGTGGGGGTCTCACACAGGAAGCTCAGAACCACGTTGTGTCTCTGAGGCCGTGAGAAAAGAAGGTGTAGAACATCACTTCCTGTCTGAGGCTCTCGCAGGATGACGTGGGTTGCCATGCCGACGGGGGTTTTAAGGTCCGCGTGGCGGCCGCGTAGACTCGAAGAGACACGGCTCTCATGCTGGACTCACAGGTTTCTCCTTTTCTTTCGGTTTTTTTTTTATAAACCACAAAAAAAAAATTCCACTGAAACGTCAAGTTAAAAGAGGAAGAAAGAAATCAGAAGGGAAGTCATCGTTTTTTTATTGTAGGTCGGCGGGTTCAGGGTCATCGGGGGACCAGAGGGAACTACACGTCTCTTTCATGTGAATCCGAGTGTTTACGTGGTGCTTTTATGTCATCTTGGCCAGGAACTAGATTATATTAAAATGTCTTTTATATTAAAAATATTATGACCTTTATAATGACAGTGTCATTTTTTATATGACAACATATTATGTAGTACAAGTAACTTTTGCGATCTCTGGAAAGCTACGTGTTTTTTTACCAAAAAATTAAGCCAAAATATAAAATGGCTTAAACTATATATATATATATATATATATATTGTATATGAAAAAATAAAATAAAATATGTTATATAAACATTTTTTTTTTAAATGTGAATTACTTCAACAATATCATTTTGTATTAAAACAATTATATCTTATATTGATAATGTAAACATTAAAACTGTCCCATTGAAGTCATTTGTGCTCCTTTTCTTTTACGATTCAAATAAAAATGACGGTAAATTTTAAGGCAAAGTTCTTGCACGTCTTCCTGCGTTTCGGCGACGTTGAGGAAGACGGGTGTTCGTGTACGTTTGTCGTCCAATCATACGACATATTTAAATCGTACGACATTTCTAAATCGTACGACGACTACTCGGTAGACCCCGTAGAGAAGTTCTGGTCACATGGATATGGAAGGGAAGTGGACACGGAGGGAAAATGGAGACAGAGAAGAAGAGATGGGGTGTGTGTGTGTTACTAGAAGTGTGTGTGCGTGAGTGTGAGTGTGAGTGTGAGTGTGTGTGTGTGTGTGTGTGTGTGTCCCTCTGCCTCAGCACTCCCCACACCTCTCTCTCTCTCTCTCTCTCTCTCTCTCTCTCTCTCGTGCTCGCTCGGCTTCCAGAAAAGGGTGTGTCCGCCCGCCTGCTCTGGGAGTGAGGGAGGGGTCAGATCACGGCGACTCCTCCCTGCTTCGCTTTTCTCTTTCGATCTCATTCCCTCACTGGGCAGCTCCAGGATCAGGCCTTTGTCTCTCTCTCTCTCTCTCTCTCTGTCTCTCTGTTTGCCTTTTTTACTCTCTATCTTTTGGGGGTTTGAGCAGAATGTGTGAGTTGGTACAATCCTCTCCTGGCACATTTTTTGAGTTTTCTTTAGCCAGCTCTCACAGCAGAGGTAATGTCTGTAGTCATGCTTTTCCCTTCCTCCCCCCTCCTCCCTCCCCCTTTTAACTCTAGCATGCCATTTCCTGTCTTACTTCCTCCTCTACCTGTCTTCCTCCCCCTCATCTGTTCTCCTTCCTCCTCCTTTGCTTCCTCCTCCTCCCCCTCCTCCTCCTGTCCACTCCTCATTCCTTCTGCAAATCCCCTTTCTCTCTCCCCCTCTCTCTCCCCCTTCTCCTCCCCTCTCTCTCCCCCCCTCTCTCCCCCTGCCCTGGAAGTTTTGGCTCTTTTCCTACATCGTCCTCCCCCTCCCTCCCTTGTTTTTCTCTGCCATGCCTCCCCCCCTCCTCACCCCTCCACCCCCTTCCCTTCGCTCCCTACCTTCCTCCTCTACTTGTCACCTCTCACCTTCTCCTCCTCCTCTTCCTCCTCAGTGCCAGTCGACTCCTAAGCTGAAGAAGAGTGCGGTCGGCGCCCAGAAGAAGCTGAGGAGCGCCGCCAAGCAGAGCGCCCTGACGCAAAAAACGCCGCCCTCGCCACCTCCGCCGCCGCTGGAAGAGGAGGAGAAGGAGGAGGAGGAAGAGGAGGAGAAGGAGGAGGAGGAGGAGCCGGCGACCAGGCCAAGGCGGCCGCTGGAGGCGGAGGAGGCCGCGGCGGGCGAGGAGGAGGAGGAGCGACAGGAAGTGGCGACGCGGTCCGTGAAGCAGGAGGTGGCAGAGGAGGAGGAGATCACCATGCCCTCCATACAGATCAAACCCGAGCCGGAGGAGATGGAGTGCACGGTGAGGAAGGGGGTGGGGGGGTGGAGGTCAGGCAGTTTGGGTGTCGACTCGTCACCCCGGCAATCGGGCGTGTTTGATCACGTTTGATGACGCTTCCAGATTGTATCTATTTCACTGTTGTAATGATCATCGCTGAGATCTGGGTGATTGATCGGGACGGGAAAACAAGAGTTTACATCCATCACAGACCACTTCCTGTTTTACTTCCAAATGAAGTACTTTAGATGATTTGGCTAAACTACCACCTCGTTTATTTGTGTTGATAAAAAACTGATAAGATGGACAAAACTACCAGAACAACTCTTTTAAGGTAGGAAGGTTTATCGGTAAAGGGTTGTTGTTTTGCATTGTGGTTAAAAGTTCACCTCAAGTAGATTTTTGACGTTGAGCAGATGTTGAGGATGTTCCTAGATCAGGAGGTTCAGCAGTTCCTAGATCAGGAGGTTCAGGTGTTCCCAGGTCAGAAGGTTCAGGTGTTCCCAGATCAGGAGGTTCAGGTGTTCCTAGATCAGGAGGTTCAGGTGTTCCCAATCAGGAGGTTCAGGTGTTCCTAGATCAGGAGGTTCTGGTGTTCCCAATCAGGAGGTTCAGGTGTTCCCAGGTCAGGAGGTTCAGGTTTCATAGAACAACAACGACAACATAATTTCTCTCGTGGCTTGCCGACGTTGGAGGTTCTGCATTTCGAGCGGCGATGTCGATGTCGACTTTCTGTTTGTTTTAATCCTAAGAGACTTCCGGGGAATGTCTCGGCAGAAGAAGCTCCGTGAAATGAATTGTGACGGGGTCAGAGGCCAAAGGTCAGAGGTTAGAGTGGCGGCGAAGCGCCCTGACGAGAGAATGTGTGAATGGTCTTGAGGAGAAAAACGAAGGTTACCCTTCATGTCGCCTTCATGACCCCTAATCAAACAGCCTTGGAGCGAACATCGCCGAATAAGAAACGTTTTACCGTCTCAGAGGATTCGTAAACGTGAAAATAAACACGGTGAAACACTTCACAGCTTTTACTTTGAAGTTATTAAATCCCCAGAGCTGAGTCTTTAAAATAAACTTCCTTGAAACTTCACAGGAAGTTAACCACTCACGACTGACCTGACACATTGGGACAATAACCATGGTCTCCTTGATGAAAGTCCTGTGTTTGTTTGACTCTCTTTTAACTATGTCACTTTCTCTACCCATAATGCAACAGTGGGATGCTAAAATGTGCCAAGCAGCGGTATTTGATCCGGGGTTGGACGTTTATTTGCCGTTTATTTGAGAAACAGGAAGCGTTTGTCTTGATAACGAAAGAAAGATGTCGTTCACTGATCATACTTGAAAATCTGGATCTTTGTTTACAATAATTACTGACGTAAACAAACATTAAACGTGTTTTAATGGTGGTGACCTGGTCGCCCTCCTGGCTCGTCTTTACGAGCGTTTACCTCGCGGCTGCAGGAACGCGCCGGCGACACTTCCTGCACGCTGATTAAATATAATAACAAGCGTAGAAACCCAAGGAGTGTTTTTGTCCTTGCCGTCCTGGCATGTTGCTGCACCTCGATGGGGAGGATTTAGGGCAGCGATGATAAAGGCGAGGCCCGGTGGGTGTCACGGCAACGCCACGGCAACCGTTAGCCTTGATAGCGAGGACGGAGGGAAGGGTGTCGGCGGCCGGACAAGGCAGGAGGAAGCAGAGAGGTGGAGATGAGATAGGGAGAGAAAACAATCTGGTGGAGAGGAGACGGGTGAGGAGATGAGGAGGAGGAAGAGGAGGAGGAGGTGGACGGCAGATAAGGAGGAGCAGCACTGCAGGATTATGACCGCCGTCCATTTTCTCCTCCTTTGTGTGTTTTTTTCTCCTTTCTATCTGAAAAGATTCAGACTGAGATGCTTTTGTGAATAACAGGCTTCTAACGGGTGCTGGAAATCCTTGAAAACTCTTGAATCTTAGTGTGGTGTTTCAAAGGTTTGAAAAGTGCTTGGATTTAGACTAAAGGTCTTGAAATGTGTGTTGTATGTGATGACATCTGTGATAGAACAGAGAAAATAAGATCTCCATATTTGAGGGACTGAAAACAGCATTTTCTGACATTTCTTTATGAAAACATGGACTTTTGATGATGAACAGATGATGAAAATAGTTGGTGATTATATTTCTGTGGATCTGTTAGTGGAATTAGTTTTCCTTTCATTTGTGGTCCTTCTGTAAAAAACTGTCTCCAAACATCATGTTGGTTGTTTAGAGGACAATAACATCTCATTTAATGTGTGTGACATAATAAGTAGACTGAATACTGACCATTGGATACAAATATGTAGTTTACCACAACTGGAAGGTGCTGGAAAAGCATGGAAATGCACCTTGAAATGCTTGAATTTGACTTTGGAAAAGGTGTAGGAACCCTGGAATGAGAACATTGCTCTTCCTCAGTCTCAGTTTTATTCATCCACCTGAGCATTTCAGTAGAGAGTCTAATCCACACGAGGCCCCGGGGCCACCGGAAACCTTTATGGATTCAAAGTTTACAATACTTTCAATTCCACTATTTGCTCTTTTTTTATTTACTTATTTTGCCCCACATTTTGCTCCCTCAGAGCTGCATTATTGATTTGAAATTTGGTTTCAACTCTCGGCCTCACCTCCGTGGAAGGATTCCTGAAGAGGGGCCCCTCACCGGGAACACAGGTTAGAGGGCCCCCGGGGGCCAGAGTCTCTGTTTGAAGTTACTGCTAATGTTTGTTGTCGGAAAGTCACAAAGAGGAAGAACTACCAATGAGTGACACCGTAGTACCTTAAAGGGATGCAAAATACTACATAGAGATGCAAAATATAGAAAATATGTCTCTTTGAATGTGTGGCTTCTACGTGGGAGGGCGGGGTCTCTTAACATATTGGTAAAGACAAGAGGACAGTCCTCACAAAGACCAGGTTCCTGACACGATCCCAGACCAGGTCCCTGTCACGATCCCAGGAAGGTGATGATGTAGGACAGACAGAACGACGTCTCTATACCTTCATACGTGGCTTTAAATCAGAATTTGTTGCCATGGTGACGACATGGGCGTATAATTTGGGCTTTTCTTGGAATCACATTTCCGTAGATAGAGGAACCGGTCAGCTGATGCTCGTTGCTGATGTTTCCAAAGGGAAGCAGACCGTTGTCTCCTGATCCCTGCCTGACTCGTACCTGCCTCACTCGTCGTTAACGGCGGACCTTTTCCGTGAACCGACCCGCATGTCAGATTATAAATCTGCTCTCGGACACGAGGAGCCTGTTAGAGGTCGCCACGGGCTCCGAGGGCTGGATTTATGGTTTTTATTTTATAGTTATAAGAAGTGACCAACGTCTGTGCATATGATGTCTCATATACAAGAGGATCACAATTATGCAGACGACAGCCATGTTTACCTTCAGGTGTAAACAAACGACGAGTCCGTTTTCAATGCAGGAAGGATAAAAAAAAAAGAAATAGATCAAATTAAGATCATGGAGCTAGGGCAGGGGACGAGATTAAAATGTTAACATTATGACAAAAATATATCTATAAAGTTGTATATTTACTACATTAAGAGTGTCTTTAGTATCAAGAAATCTAAAACTTTAAAATCAGATTTAGAATCAGAATCATTTTATCCAATCATTTATTTAGACGATCCGGACGATGTACAGGAAGTGAAGGACCAGAGTCCCCATAAGAGACCCCCTCAGAGTCCCTATCAAAGACCCCCATCAGACCCCCTCACACCCCCTCAGAGACCCCCATAGGAGCCCAAAACACCTGCTGGCAGGAAAATAAACTCCAGATTTTAAAAACATCGTTTACTTGAGAGAAAAACCAGAATGTTGGCGTTCTCATGAGTGTTCGGGTCTGGGGAGGTGGGGGAGGGGTCTGCTAGAGCCCTGTGTGGAGTGTGTGTGTGTGTGTGTGTGTGTGTGTGTTGTGGCTTGGTTTGGGTTAGTGAAGGGTGGGGGCTGGGTGGAGCACTATTGCGTAAGGGATCATTAAGCAGAGGGTGTGTGTGCGTGTGTGTGTGTGTGCGTGTGTGTGTGGTGTGTGGCGTGTGTGCTGTGTGTGTGTGTGCGTGTGTGTGTGCGCGTGTGTGCGCGTGTTGTGTGTGTGTTGACCACACCTCTGTGGTTTCCTGTCCAGAGATAAAGTCTCCAGGAAGCAGGTCCTCCTGGTATTTGCTCCGCAGGGAGTCCAGGACGAGTCCAGAATGAGTCCAGAGATCCACGAGACACCTTCAACCCAGGTCTCTCCAAGACCACGTGATATAGCCGGTCTACAGGGGGGGATCTGCTGCGGGGAGAGGCTCCTCCCACGGGGGAGAGGCTCCGCCCACACAGAGTCAAACATCTGTGTTTTGGAAAAAGAGACCTGAGCTTTGAGCGTGAGGTGTTCAGGTGTTTAGATGAGGACAGGTGGACGGAAATAGGTGGGGGGGGGGTTTCTCGGGGTGAGGTCAAAGGTCACTTGATACACTTCCTGTTTTGATTCGGTTTCTCTTGTTCTTCCACTTTCTCTTTCAATCTCTTACACACTTGACTCTCTCTCTCTCTCGCCCTAATAGGATATGTCGAGGGAGGCTCTGCTTCCGCTCGCCGCGTCGCCATGGCAACCGCGGCTCTGGCGGGAGTTGCCGAAAAGGCTGTGCAGCCTGACCCCCTCCTCACTCCTCCTCTTCCTCCTCCACCTTTCCAAACCAACTTCTCTCTCTCTCTCTCCCTCCCCCTTACTCTCACTCTCTCACACACAGACACACAACACACACACACACACACACACTGAATACCTGCCAGCACAACACAGTGAATAGCCCAGTAATTCTCTCTCTCTCTCTCTCTCTCTCTCTCTCTCTCTCTCTCTCTCTCTTATACATACACACAAAAATACACAATGAGGCCCTCTGTGCATGTGTGTGTTTGTGTGTATGTGTGTGTGTGTGTGTGTGTGTGTGTGTGTGTGTGTGTGTCACTGATGTATGCACATAAACAAGTCAGTTGTCCTCCAGCAAACAGGAGCACTCATGCACAAAGACACACACATACACATGTACACACATTCTTACATTGTGTGTGTGTGTGTGTGTGTGTGTGACATGAGGTTAGAGGCCTGCTCGCTGTGCTTTTGCCAGCAGGGCTTTGCTAGCGTGAGTGTTAGTCAGTGTGTCGGTATGTCTGAGCTTCAGCATTCACTCCATTCACAATTCACAATTTTAGGATGCAGAGAGAGAGAGATGGTGTGTGTGTGTCTGCGTGTGTGTGTGTGCGTGCGTGCGTGCGTGCGTGCGCTGGGTGCTGGTGCAAGATGATGATGTCATAGTTGGCAGTCCACTTCCTCCAGAGCTTCCAGGGAAAGAGAGAGCAGGAAACTGCAGCTCTGATTGGGACAGGAAGCAGAAACCATTCACACGCCGCCGCGTACACACGTACGCCATCATCGACATCACGCACACGTGACGTAGGTGGCGATGACCTCATGAGGCGCCACTCCTTTATCGCTCAACTTAGCTATGTGGTTTTGTAGCATTTCTGTGTTCCAAATGTGCAAAAACGTACTCGAGCATGAAGCCGACATGCGTTAACGACAGCGTTAAGGTTAGACTGAGGCCGCTGTGTGTGTGTGTGTGTGTGTGTGTGTGTGTGTGTGGACGGACGAAGTAGTTACTAAGCACCCAGGAAATCAACACTGGCAACTGCTGTTATGTAACATTAGGCTGAGCTGGGATCAGCTAACAGCTGAGTGAACCGGAGAGAGAGAGAGAGAGAGAGAGAGAGAGAGAGAGAGAATGGGGGCAGTTGGGGTTTCCTTAGGTGGGTGAGGCTGGGAGGGGTGGAGCTGCGTGTGTGCGTTGGTGTGTGTGTGTGAGTTGTGTGTGTGTGTGTGTGCGTTGGTGTGTATGTGTGTGTGTTGGTGTGTGTGTGTGTGTGTGTGTGTGTGTGTTGGGCGGGGCTGCATGCTGCTCCGTTAACGTCTCCCCCAGCTGTTGTTTTTGCACTCGGCCTTTATATTGTCTCGTCCATCTCCGCCTTCACACTCCTCAACCCTGTTTATTCTTACATATAGTCCACACACACACACACACACACACACTACACACGTCTTAACCCCCCCCCCCCTAGCATTGATCACCGAGGACACGCACAAACACGTTCTTGCTCCGGTGCGTCCACAATAATGCATCTTCGTCAGGGCTGTCAACGCTAGTTACACGCTGAGTGTACTTTCAAAATAAAACTTCCTTTTTCACAGGAAGTTGAGTTGAGGCAACAAAAACCACTTCAGTCAGGTTCAGGTTACCTTCACTGACAAACGAGTCACGTTACTAAAGACTCAGCGGTCTCTTGGATGAAAGTCAGGTTTTGCGTGCGCCTCTTTTGCATTTGCCGAACGGAGCAGTTAAGGACTGTTACTGATGACGGAGTTGAAGGGGGGTAAAGGTTGAAAGGTGACGAGAGATAGTCCGTCACCTTTCATTCCTCGTCTTTATAATCCGTCTTTGCCTTTGCCTCGAGCATGACCCGTAAAAGTTTAAAAACACTGCTGGAGGAGGAACGATCAGCCCTGTAAACGCAAACTGAGCTTGGAGGCTGTGGTTTTGTGTAATAAGTGATCTATTGTTTCATCTGTTTGCCCTTCAAACGGACTGCTAGTGAACGTCATAATCTATTAGGGAAGCTTGACTGCAACACGTCATGGAACATTTGTGCTTTTAAAAGGAAGATATTCTTCACAAAAAAACATTGATTTTCATGTTTGATTTCTCATTATTTTGCTTCCATAAAACATCTTGTTGTCGAGTTGAATGATGTATTTTTACTGCTTTGTCTGTTTGCGTCTGTAGATTTCTCCCAAATTCACCAAATGTAGTTAGATAATGCCTTATTTGCATATTTAAACCACACATGAACGAAAACTAATATCAAAAATATTGTCTCAATGTAAGTAAGCTAATATGGTTGGTTGCTGGTTGGTTCTATGGTTGGTTCTATGGTTGATGGTTGTATGGTTGGTTCTTTGGTTGGTTCTATGGTTGATTGTTGCTGGTTGGTTCTATGGTTGGTTGCTGGTTGGTTCTGTGGTTGGTTCTATGGTTGGTTCTATGGTTGATGGTTGTATGGTTGGTTCTTTGGTTGGTTCTATGGTTGATTGTTGCTGGTTGGTTCTATGGTTGGTTGCTGGTTGGTTCTGTGGTTGGTTGCTGGTTGGTTGCTGGTTGGTTCTATGGTTGGTTGCTGGTTGGTTCTATGGTTGATGGTTGTATGGTTGGTTCTATGGTTGATGGTTGTATGGTTGGTTGCTGGTTGGTTGCTGGGTGGCTCTATGATTGGTAGCTGGTTGGTTCTGTGGTTGGTTGCTGGTTGGTTCTGTGGTTGGTTGCTGGTTGGTTGTATGGTTGGTTGCTGGTTGGTTCTATGGTTGTATGGTTGGTTGCTGGGTGGTTGCTGGTTGGTTGTATGGTTGGTTGCTGGTTGGTTGTATGGTTGGTTCTATGGTTGGTTGTATGGTTGGTTGCTGGGTGGTTGCTGGTTGGTTGTATGGTTGGTTGCTGGTTGGTTGTATGGTTGGTTCTATGGTTGGTTGTATGGTTGGTTGCTGGTTGGTTCTATGATTGGTTGCTGGTTGGTTGTATGGTTGGTTGTATGGTTGGTTGCTGGTTGGTTCTATGGTTGATGGTTGTATGGTTAGTTGCTGGTTGGTTCTGTGGTTGGTTGCTGGTTGGTTCTATGGTTGATGGTTGTATGGTTGGTTGCTGGGTGGTTCTATGGTTGGTTGCTGGTTGGTTCTATGGTTGATGGTTGTATGGTTGGTTGCTGGTTGGTTCTATGGTTGATGGTTGTATGGTTAGTTGCTGGTTGGTTCTGTGGTTGGTTGCTGGTTGGTTGTATGGTTGGTTGCTGGTTGGTTGTATGGTTGATGGTTGTGTGGTTGGTTGCTGGTTGGTTCTGTGGTTGGTTGCTGGTTGGTTCTATGGTTGGTTGCTGGTTGGTTCTATGGTTGATGGTTGTATGGTTGGTTGCTGGTTGGTTCTATGGTTGATGGTTGTATGGTTGGTTGCTGGTTGGTTCTGTGGTTGGTTGCTGGTTGGTTCTATGGTTGGTTGCTGGTTGGTTCTATGATTGATGGTTGTATGGTTGGTTGCTGGTTGGTTCTATGGTTGGTTGCTGGTTGGTTGCTGGGTGGCTCTATGATTGGTTGCTGGTTGGTTCTGTGGTTGGTTGCTGGTTGGTTGTATGGTTGGTTGCTGGTTGGTTGCTGCTTGGTTGTATGGTTGATGGTTGTATGGTTGGTTGCTGGTTGGTTGTATGGTTGATGGTTGTATGGTTGGTTGCTGGTTGGTTGTATGGTTGATGGTTGTATGGTTGGTTGCTGGTTGGTTCTATGGTTGATGGTTGTATGGTTAGTTGCTGGTTGGTTGTATGGTTGATGGTTGTATGGTTGGTTGCTGGTTGGTTCTATGGTTGATGGTTGTATGGTTGGTTGCTGGTTGGTTGTATGGTTGATGGTTGTATGGTTAGTTGCTGGTTGGTTGTATGGTTGGTTGCTGGTTGGTTCTATGGTTGATGGTTGTATGGTTGGTTGCTGGCTGGTTCTATGGTTGGTTGCTGGCTGGTTCTATGGTTGGTTGCTGGTTGGTTGCTGGGTGGTTCTATGGTTGGTTGCTGGTTGGTTCTATGATTGGTTGCTCTCCACCCCACTTGTCCGTGTAAGATGTTTGTCATGTGACTGCTGAGTTTTATGTCAGTTTGTGTCCGAGCTGCGTCTCACATGACGACATCGGGGGAAACCAGGACGGAGAAACTTTAAAAAAGCGTGTCGTCTCTCTGATGAATCCATGAAACACGTTGTAGTGACACATGCAGGATGTAAATAGTCATCGTCAGGTGACTTAAGGTGACTGATAGCGTTATTGCTCATTATTCTTTATCTTCCCGTAAGAGAGTAACACGGTGACAGTCTCCGGACGGCCGGCGTATCGTCCTCTCAGCTACATCACATGAATTAATTGTGAGGCGACTGGGTGACCCATTTTATGGCAGAGCGGTTCAACCGAGGGGGGGGGGGGGGGGGGTTTCTTTTCATCCTGACTCGTTGACTTTATTGTTTTAAGGCGTCCCGGCAGGTTGTTGTGATCCTTTCACTTATTTTACAGCCCCTGTTTATTGTTGTTGTTGTGTTTGTTGTTCCTCCGACTCGCCAACGCTTTAAATGTGACTTCAGGGTTGAAAGTGAAAGAAGACGATGTACTTTCAAAGGAATTTCAGTTTCTGGCCTTTTTGTACGGAAAAACGGAGACAGAGGGTCTTTGTGGCGATATTCAAATCAAGATTGGTGATAGGGAAAAAAAAGAGGAAAAAAAGGGCTCCATTGTCTCGGGAGCTAACGCTAAGGCTAATCAGTGAATGTCCTTCGGTCGATCTGGAGGTGGAGCAGGAACTACTTTCTCTCATGAACGGGTTCATTTTGAAGATTTTGCTTTCATAAGACATTGAGTAGAAATATTTATTTAAGTTTCTCCTAAATTCATGATTAAATAATGCCTCATTTGCATATTCAAACATAAAGAAAGAAAAAAAAGTTAAAAAAAAAACCCACAAGTTTTCTTTTTCTTTTCTATTTTAAACACAATTTCCTGACATTGGACCTGAGAAAATACAATTCAAAAAGATTAACGAAGATGAACAAAAAAACAAACACATTTATAAAATATAAATTATGAACAGAAAAAGAGTACATTTTCAATAAGAAGTGGTAAATATTTGTACATATATACTTATATACATGTAAATAAAAGTGATTCAAATAGACAACAACTTATACATGAAAAAGAAAACTTGTAATACCAGAAAATAATTGTTTTAATCACCCGGGAGAGTTTCATGTAATTTCTCTCCCATTAAAAACCCACATTCAAGTTTAAAATAGGAGTTTGATCATGTGACTACACAGATGATTTCCTTTTTTCTTTTATTTCTCTCCATTTCCCAGCTTTTCTTTCCTCTCTCGTTCTGTCTCAGATAGTCCACTGAGGTTTTTTTTTTTTTCTTTTTCATCCTCTCAGCTTCGACTTCAGGGGATTTTTTTCTGCAAAGAGAGTTGTGGGTTTTAATCTGAGCAGCCGTGAAAAGAAGAAGAGGGGAAAAGGAGGAGACGGGAGTAGAAAAAGAAAAACAGCAGAGAATGGAAAACATTAGAGAGGGGGGGGAGAGAGAGAGAGAGGAAATGAAACCAGCGAGGGATGAAGAGCGCAAGGTGGGAAGAAACAAGGGTGTGGTTGGATGTGAAGAGCTGGAGTTGCTGGAGGGGGATGGGAGGGAGGGAGGGAGGGGAGGGGGGAGAAAGGTGATGAGGGGTGTGGTCATTAGAGAGAGAGAATAAAGTGAGCCAGAGGGTGGGGGTGAAGTGGCTGAAAAGACGAACGGACAGCGGAGTGGAGGGAGGGGGTGGTGTTGGTGTTGGAGGTGGTGGTGTTGGAGGTGGAGTGGTGGTGGTGGTGGGTGGGTAACTGGCAGGAAAGCTATGGAGTCAGCTGATAGCTCCCAGTTTCCATAGCAACGCTAGGCCTTTTCCCCCCACCCACACTCTTTTCACTCTCGTCTCTTTTCTCTGCCTCATCCAGTCCCTCACTTCTTTCACACTTCATTTTCTTTTCAGTTTTGTGTGTGTGTGTGTGTGTGTGTGTGTGTGTCTATAATCACGTTATAGCTGATCCTCCTCTCTCCCTCTCCTCCCTCACCTCCTCTCTCCTGATTATCGAGCTCCTGGAATTCCACCTTTGTGTTTCCTCCCGTTGGAGCTCCATAGATTCGTACGAATCCCGACCAAGTCCGTTTGTTTGTGGTTTTTTATTCTTGTGTGATGGTGGACATTAAATTAAAGGAGGTTCCTCCTCGTCTCTGCAGAACGTATCAAACATATTTCACCAAAAAAGTGATGAAACAAGTCTCTCTTTTTTCTGCACTCTCAACTTCAGCACTCATTCTAAAAGATACCAAATCGTACTCATATTTATTTGCTTCTTTGCCACCCGACCTTCATGTTCTCGCCTTCATCACGAGCAGCCGGGCGTAGCGGCATCTCCTCCTCCTCCCCCTCCTCCTCCTCCTCCTCACCCAGAGCTGAGCTCCACTGGAAGGAGGCCAACTCCTGGACCTCCCCTCTCACTCCATTCCTCCTGTCTCTCTTTCACTTCTCCCTCTCTCTCTCTCTTAATCAGTACCAGTCTCTCTCTATACCGATCCAGCCCCCCCCCTCAGAGTCCCACACAGGAGCCATTGTTCGCCGTGTGTTGGAGCTACATGGCAGCTGAACCCCGGGTGGCTGTCGACAAAAACTAGGGCGTGATATTAAAAGAAAAAAAAAAAGAAGGCCTGATGCAAGTAATATGAAAGCATCATCGATCCAGACGAGTACGAAGCAGCTCCTCAAAAGAACAAACTTAGCAGTCTCAATAAAAGATGTGTTCAGGTCTTCGGATCGAGGATCAGAATCGGGTTCATGCGGCTAGGAGAGCGTACGAGGAAGCAACAGGAAGTTAGAGCAAGAAGAAAATACAGAAAATAAAAATAAGAAATACAATGTCGAAACACAAGTCAAAAATAATAATAATAATGCATTTCATTTTTAACGATAAAACAGAATAAACAAATACAAACAGGTTTAAGAACAGCACAAAAGTCAAGTGTTCTGGAAGTTGTAAACAAAACAAATAGTGCAAAGCAATCAGCAGAAGTAAAAGGCTAACGTGGCTAACGTGGCTAATGTTGCTAACGTGGCTAACGTGGCTAACGGTGTTTTCGTTCCCGCCACATCTACCGGCCCCCAGAACAGGAAGGAAGTAGTAAAGCCTGCCTCTAGCTCAATTTGATTGGCTGCCAAGTGTGACACCGAGGATGGTGCTTTTATGACCCGTAGTGTTTCAGAGTATCATAATGATGTAACTTCCTGTTTGTGTCCCATCAGCCTTCTTAACGTCCCCCCCCCTCCCCCCTTCTGCTCCAGCAGGCCAACGTGGGCGACGACTGTTCGCAGCCGACGGACCTGAAGGTGAAGACGGAGCCGGTCTGTAAGACGGAGACGTCCTCGCCGCCGCCGTGTCCCGCCGAGGTCCAGACGGAACCCGTGGACCTGTCGCTCAACAAGCCGCGCTGCTCCTCGCTGCCCACCTCCACGACGAGCACCACGGTCAACCCGCCGCCCGGCAGCATCATGACCCAGCCCGGCCTGTCGGCCACGCCCATCCCCACCACGGTCCAGTCCATCGGCTCCATGGTAACTACGGCGTCCCTCCGTTGTTACGGCGACGCTGTCGGAGGACTCAACCCACCCACCCACTCCATCTCCTCTCTCGCCCCTCCAGGTCCTCTCTCCGGGATCCATCCTGGCCACGCAGGGCGCCGGGGGCCAGCAGATCCTCCACGTCATCCACACCATCCCATCGGTCAGCATGCCCAGCAAGGTGGGCCAGCTCCAGACCATCCCCGTGGTGGTGCAGTCGCTGCCCGTTGTCTACACCACCATGCCTAGCGACGGCGTCGCCACCGCCGCCATCACGGTCCCGCTCATAGGGAGCGACGGGCGCTCGGAAGGATCCGGTGAGTGGCACGAAAACCCCAGTCCAGTACGGTCCTGCAGGAGGCAAAGTTAGATTCCTCATGAAGAAGTCTGACTTCCATCATTATTTATTACATTTGTGCAATCTTAAAAACGTGCATTTTAGGGAGCAAATATCCGTTGTTTTGGTATCGTTGTCGTGTTTTATCGTGATCGGTGACAAGGGGTGCCTGCGCAGAGCCCCAAGAGGTTATTAGAAGACGAAACCGCCCCAGAAGCAGCCTTCTTCTTTCTCTCTCAAACTGCATCTCAACAGCTGATTTGACCAAAGTCAAGCCTCCAGGCGTGTCATAAATCAACGTGTAATCCGGACGTGAGTCAGCACCTGGATCAGGCCTCCGCCCCTTCAACAAAGTGCAGTAAAGTCAGTTTATAATCCAGAACGCGGCCTCGACTCGGGCTCGTGTGACCTCATCGGCATGCAGCGTTCACCACATACCAGCAGCTCTCGAGTGTTGCTGTAATTTGCATTTTTTCACTTTCTGCAGCACTTTCCTGAGAAAGCATTCTTTTAAAACGCCACAGGCGGGACGAGGCAGTCGGCAGAGGACTCTTTTCTTAGTTTGAATCTTACAAAAGGCCGCCGCATGTTCCAGTTGAGTTGACCGGTGCAGCCGATTCTTCTTCTTTAATATATCATATATCTGTACCAGGTTATTAATGGGAGACTGCATGAATAGGGTCAACATTTAACTAATAGATATCATGACATTTCCCCAGTTTGTTACACACAAGACAATATTTATCTGTATTACAAGTTTTCTGAATTTTAAATGAGGCAATTACTTTGTTAAAAATGTGTATAAATATCAAGAACAGAAATCTGAACATTGGATAAAACCTCCATTTTGTTCATACTATTTACTTAAATAATAGTCAAAGGTTGGTGCTGAGATAATTTTGAATATCTCTTTGTATTACTACATAAATCAGAAAACACTATATAAATAAATCATTTTCTCTATGTTTGTAGGGTTACACTGTTCAGGCTATGAATTATATATTAACTTTATCTACCGGTTTCTTTGGTGAGATGCAAACAGACAATGATGGTCAAGTAAATCCTTCAGCGAGTCTTTTTCTCTCGATTAGTAGCCTGCAGGGTTTTGAGGCTGTTTCAGTGTTAAGAGTGACTCAGCAGGATGGAAGCAGCTCGTTTCACCGCGTCACACCTCCGACACACCCGGCAGCTCCGATACACGGATCTTCAGCTGCTGGATTTTATTTTTAAGTGAGCGCAGATCAAATTTCATCTGTGAACCGTTATGTTATTCTTCAGACAGGAGTTTATTGCCAAATACGTTGTCACATAAAGCAAGTAGTGCAGTCAGGAACATGAGGGAAATTACCAAAAATAAAATAAATATGCACCGTTATAAGATAATACATTTTTGTACAGAATGATGATTTTGTTTGCTGTTTTCGAATACATTTTGCTGACTGTGTTTTTTTTATTAAAAGTTCTATTATTAGATTTCCTTTAAAGGGGCTTTGAACCCGGCTGCTCTGTATCTTTAAGGAAACCAAACATGCAAACTAAGTCGATGACATCACGTCTTGTTTTTTTTTTTTTTTTTCAAAATAAACTTCTTTGAACTTCTTTAAAGTCAGATTAAAGACAAACAACTTACTTAGTTCCACACAGGACACTAACAGCGGCCTCCTGGGTGAAAGTCCTGTGTTTGTTTAGCCCGTCTACCTCCCTAATCTCTCTCTTTACACAACGTCTGTATCTCTACCCATAATGCAACGGGGTGGGTGCATCACACACACACACACACACACACATAAAAGACCCGTGTAATCTCATATCTTCCCGGGCCCGACGAGCGAGGCCAGGTGGATGCTGGGAGGTTCGCCTGCCGCCTGTTCTTGCCCTTGGTGTATTATTCGGTGGTGCAGAACAGACGGGGAGCAGGGCAGCACCCACGGGAGAAACGGAGAGCGACAACGAGAGGAAACGGGGGAGGAGACGGGAACGCTGATATTCACCGTTTCCTCTCGTACCTGCAAGGAGAACAAGCAGCCGGGGATGTGTGGGAGGAAAAAAGGGAGGGAGGATTGGTAGACACAGGAGGGAGGGGTGAGGAAGGATGGGGAGGGGGAGGGGTCGAGAGGAGAGGAGATGAGCTGTTTTGCGTTTGAAAAAGGAAGGTGGAGGGTTGGAGGGGTGTAATTGTCTCCAGAGACAAAAAGCACTTCTTTTGGTGTGTGACCCTCTCCATACCAACACACACACACACACACACACACACACACACACACACACCACCCACATTCCTTGCGTCACCCCTCCAAGCGCCCTGCCCCTCCCCACCCGCTGCAGGCCGCATGGACTCTGGACAGTATGTTAAAAGTGGAGTGATTGGTTCGTGGACTACAGTTTTGAAGCCTCCAGTTTGGCATTTTTGCATTTTTTTTTTAAAATAAATAAATGCTGAATGAGACATTTTAAAATGTGACAATTAACTTTCCCAAACTGAAAACACTTTAAAACAGTGATCGCCATGGTAACCATCTGTGTTACATAGTGGCCTTCCAGAACGGTGACGTCATTGTGCCCCAAAAATATTCTTTTTTTTCCTTCCAATAGATTTATTGCTGATATAGAGACATCTGTAAATCAGGTCAGTCGCAGAATGAACACTCGACTGACGTATTTAAACCGTTGGATTCAAAAAGTTGTCGAATGCACCTATCAGAGCAGCTGGGAGGCGGGGCTTAAGGAAGTGCTGGTCCGCCTCCTCTATGGGTCCACAGATGTGGGTGGATTGATCTGAGTTTTATGCTCTTTTTGCTTCACGCACCACTAAGCATCCGGTTCTCTTCATACATCCATGACGTCACCAGGTAGCACGGTCACTCATTTCACTGAAACACCCGTCTGAATTCTGCTGAACTTGAGTCATATTGCTGATAACGTGGGCGGTTAATGTGTCTCTATTATAGTCATAGTTTCAGCTCAGATGTAAAACAGTGAAACGCTGCATTAATATTCATGCAGTGAATGATTTGCATTGGTTTTAATATCATTTTCAGAGATCAGAAACGAAAAGCTCTGAGAATCACTGATTGATGTTTGACCTTTTTCACATTCTCCAGATTTGATCCATAAAAGTGTTGGCTTTCACTTGTGGATCCTGATGGAGTTGTAATTCCTCGCTTGGACAACCGGCCCGTGTTCTCTGATGAGCCCACATTCATCTTCATCTCCAGCTCCCATAGTTTTAAATCAAACCTTCCTTTGTGAAGTTTTTCCTAAAAAAACATTTCCAGATTGGATTTCCAGTTAATTGCTAATTAGCATCGTCTGCGAGTTTAGCGGGATAATTTATCGTCTTTTCCCTTCTGCTTTAACTGAAGACTGAGAGAGAGAGAGAGAGAGAGAGAAAAAATCTGGTCAGACATCTTCTGTTAATAAAAAAAAAAGTGAACACGGAAAAACATGTCGAGAATTTGTGAGTAAGCCGTAGAAACGAGGCGTCATGCAGAGAATTCCAGCAGGAGGTTCGGCCTCGAAGGCGAGCCATCAATCCTGCTGCAGACCACACCTCACACACACACACACACACACACACACACACACACACACACACACACACACGCACACACACACACTCCTGTGCCTTTGTCTTGCTAAATTGCTGGAATCTCAGGCTCTTTCTGTTATTAACCTCCTGCTGTTCTCTTCTGTCTTCCTCCTCCCTCCTCTTCTTCCACTATTCTCTCACTTCCTAATTTCATCCTCCTCTTCGTCGCCCCTTCCTCCGGTCTGTCTCCTGCTGCAGTTCGCATCAAACCGGGCTCCACGTCTCCGGTGGAGTATCAGAGCGACAGCGACGCCGAGAGCGGCACCGAGTCCGGGTCGGCGTCGCTCAGCGCCCAGAGCCTCGACGCCGGGTGAGTCCTTCTTCTTCTACTAAATAATAATAAACAGTAATAATAAACAGCAACATGACACAGACCCTCCACATTTCACTGCTGGACTGATCTGTGTCGGGTTCATCCAAGAAAACT
This sequence comes from Chelidonichthys spinosus, assembly GCA_029853015.1. Lineage (NCBI taxonomy): Eukaryota > Metazoa > Chordata > Actinopteri > Perciformes > Triglidae > Chelidonichthys > Chelidonichthys spinosus. The sequence goes on from CM056835.1 coordinate 20,151,234, forward strand.
TGTGGCGGGTAACAAACCCACATTGTTCTGAGTAGATTTACACAGGAAACACGACCAAGTTAAGACCATTACGACTCCAGTTTATATGAGTCGTAGAAATGAGGCTAGTTTCCCGTATTTATTAGACCGCTACCTGGGTCTTTGTTGCCTATTTAAACTGCTTGAGTCCAGATCTGGTAGACAGCAGCTGTTCCACACATGACCAGAGGTCGGCAGTAATGACCTCTCTTTGAGGTTGTTGTGTGTCTCTTTGAGGTTGTTGTGTGTCTCTTTGAGGTTGTTTTGTGTCTCTTTCAGGTTGTTTTGTGTCTCTTTGAGGTTGCTGTGTGTCGCTGAGGGTGTTTTGTGTCTTTGAGGTCATGTTGAGGTCACTTTAAGTCTCTTCCTGGTTGCTGTTTGAGTGACATCGTGCAGGTGAAGGCCAGCGGGGCCCCTGACACTCAGGACCTCTGGGCCCATTAGGCCCCTGCAGTAACCCGTCCTTGAGACAGGTAAATGTGCCGTCTCACCCTCAGAAGGAAGAAGTCCACCTCCTGCAGGAATGTGAACGGTTGTGAACCGTCAGAACTCAGACGTCTGTGGAGCCGACGGCGGGACATAAACACCATGAACCACGTGTGATGTCATCGCAGAGCAAAGTCCACGGTCGGAGGCACTAATGTGCAGCAGCAGAGGGGCTTATGGGAAATGTGGTCTCTGTGTGTGAATCACCTCCCTCCCCTGCAGCCAAATTACATTACTGCAGTGCTGCCGCGACTGGACACTTATATAACCTGATATAACCCAGCATGCAACAGTGCACACGGGAGACGCCTGGGCGGCATCGCCGTGGAGACAAGTGTGTCTCTGTGCGTGTGTGTGTATGTGTGTGTGTGTGTGTGTGTCCAGTGTGTTTTATTAGTGAATGAGGACAGAGCTCCTGCCACACCCAGTGGGCGAGGCCGCCTGACTAACTGAAAGTCAGGGTGTGGGCGTCGACGGTTAGCTAAGTGCTGTAATCTGCTACTCTGTGTATGAGGCTGTGCGTGTGTGTGTGTGTGTGTGTATGTGTGTGTGTGTGTGTGTGTTGCTGGGTTAGGGTGTTAACATTTCGTTGCAGTCTGCAGACACACCTTGTAAAATGACTGTTGAGAGACGAGGCATCTTTAAAAGCATTTATTTTTTTCAACCAAACCTAATTTACATCATGAATTGAAATAAATAACAAAATATAATTAAATCAGAACGTCCCAGTAAATTAATGATATGTCATGATAATATTATACATTTATTTTTAACATGTTTGTTGATTATACGGCAGCATGAATTTTATTTTTCAACCAAAACAAACAACAACAAAAAGACAAATCACAAGAGAAATGAAGAGAAACAAACAGTAACGCTGGAGTGAAGCGGCTGTTGAATGTAACTCTCTGACGCCCCCCGGTGGCCTTATATAACACATCCCAATGAACCTGATGAGGTTCTTCTGTCGTGCGTCAACGCAGCTGATTCCAGAAAAACACACCCAGTTAAATGTTTATTTCATGTGTTTCGATTCTCAGATACGTGAACGTTGTCCTATAAAGTCAACAGTTTGTAGAGAACAATGACGAAAGTAAAATCATTAAGTCCCTCCCTTTGTCCTCCCTCAGGTCCGTCATGGACTTGGAGCCCGTCGATCCGGATTCGCCGGACATCAAGAGGAGGCGGATCCACATGTGTGACTATGAAGGTTGCAAAAAAGTTTACACCAAGAGTTCCCACCTGAAAGCCCACCGGAGGATACACACAGGTGAGACCGGCGGCAGGAAGCAGGTCTAAAGGAGACCAGCAGCCGGAAATATATCCTCAAGCATTTATCCACAGACATGTTTAAACAAATAATTTCTACTCCTCACATTTTAAAATCAAACTCCATACTGGAGTAAAGAAGTAGTAGTTCTACTTTTACCAGAGTACTTTAGAACATCTGTGGTATAAGTGGAAGTATTTCAGTGTAGATCTTTGATGCGTTTTGGTTTCCTAACTCGTCTCCTCGTCTCCTTGTCTCCTCGTCTCCCTGCCTCCTCCAGGAGAGAAACCCTACCACTGCACCTGGGAGGGCTGCACCTGGCGCTTCGCCCGCTCCGACGAGCTGACTCGACATTTCCGCAAGCACACCGGAATCAAACCGTTCCGCTGCACTGAGTGCGACCGCTCCTTCTCCCGGTCCGACCACCTCTCCCTGCACCGCCGCCGCCACGTCATGATGTGAACGCTGACCCCCCCCCCCCCAAATTCCCTCCCTCATCTTGTACCAGTAACCCCGCCCCCAAAACAACCCCAGACAGATGAACACTGTACCTCCTTCCTCCTCTTCATCTTCAAATCACAGGAGTATCAAGACTGTGCATTTGTGTGTGTGTGGAGGAATATAACAGTGTCATCATCATCATCATCTTCATCATCACCGTCCACCCAACAGCCTGAAAACAGCCCCTCCCCCGACCATCCGCCACACAAGCGACTCCTCCTCGGACAGACAGAGGAGGAGGAGTGGGAGGAGTTACACGTGTGCATCATTTATTAACTAAATAAACAGGAGGAGGAGGATTCTTCAGCCGGACGTCACTTCAGCTGCCCGAACACAACTCATCCAGATCCAGAATCTGGAAAATCTCCCAGAGGACCTTTCTTTTTATTCTTCAGGAAACGTCACCGTTGTTTTCTCACCGTTTTACCTTGAGGAACGGAGAAATTATTGATCTAAATCAGGAGCTACGTGATCCAAGAATAGGTAAATACGACGTTTTGGTCGATGCTATGGACACATTTCAGTTGGTACAAAAAAAAAAAAAAAAAAAGGTATTCAAATCCAATCCAGCTCTAATCCTCAGATTCCTCCCAGAATAATCACGTAAATAGAACATAATATCAACGATGCTGGTTTGGTTCTCAAACGAGCAATCAAGATGCTAGCGGTAGCTTTCACTTGTTGTCATAGCAACTATAAACATCCGGTCAAGCAATGTTTTCACAGCAGCTGAAGTGACGTCATAAAAAAAATCTGAGGCTGAGATGTAAAAATACCTCCCCACCCCCCGACCTCTGACCTCCCCCCATCCCTATCACCCCCCCCCCTGGTACAGGGAGCTACAAGACTGTGAATTTATAAGATTCATTTGTTTTCATTGTATCAATCAGAATTATTATGTCTTTGCGTGTTCCTCCCCTGCACACGCCTTCCTCCCGATTCTATTCTTCGATAACAGTATTTGCTTTGTGTGCGTCGTTGTCACTGTCGTTTTAGGAAAAACGGCCTTCGATTCTTTTTTCTTTCTTTATCATCGCTAAGTTTGGCGCTCTTAACATAAAGGCATCCTTATAGAAAAAAAACATCCTTTTTGTTGCATTTGAGGCTGTGAAAAAGACAGGAGACACGTTGAGATTACAAGTTAAAAAAAACACTCTCCTGCAGGGAAAAGGGGAGCATTACTGTGTGTGTGTGTATGTGTGTGTGTGTGTGTGTGTGTGCGTGCATGTCTTGAGACAAACATAATCAGAATTTAAGATGTTTACGAGTGTGCGTTCCGGGCACTTGTTGTTCTTTTACCTCTTGCCCGTCGAGCCTTAATAACTGAAGTCAATCTGTAAGGGCCGAACCAGAACCGCTGCCGGTCGTTCGGCCGCCGCGACTCGCTCGTCAAGACGCCGTTTGAACACGATCTTTGATCTACGTTTCGTCACCTGCTTTAAAGCATCTCAAGGCCGTTAAAGGCGTTAGAATGCTAGTTTACATCGCTAACAACCAACCTGCTCTCTTTAAAAGAAAAGCTTTCCCACGCAGCGAAACTGCACCACGAAATCCTGTTTCAATCACATTTAGTCGTGGATTACGTTTTTCCACGATAAACTAATTTAGCACCTCAGGGTGGTGGACGTGCTGCCGTTCGTGTCCCCATGGCAACCACGTACTTTTGTTGCGTTTTTGTTTCAATTTCATAGTTCAATTTTTGTTCGCTATCCGCGACTATTAAACTGTTTCCATGGAAACGTAATTAAGAGTGCAGTTGATTTGTAATTCGTAGGAGGCAGGGTTGGAACAAAAGCATGGAGAGGGCACTGCAGAAGATTTAAAGCACTGATTTACTGATGATCACGGAATTTATGTTCCCGATGTCGAGAGATGGCGGCAGCGACTGTAGATTTTGAAACAAAACATCGAAACTTTGCGGAGACGACACAGCCAGATCGTCCCGTCAGCGGTTCTGGGAGAAACCGGGCGAGGTGTCGGGTCGTGGGAGTGCCTGCGATTTAAAAACTTGCGCGTTCTCTGATGAGCATTTCTACCACGTTGACTCGACTTTCTTCCAACTGAGTTGAGTTTCAGAACTTAATGCCTCAAAAAATGAAGAGAGGCGGCGTCGACCGTGGGACCTTATTTTAACAAAAATAATGTAAAAAATGAAGTCCCATGGTGGTCCATAGGAAGGGGCGGGGCTTAGCCTCTCTGGTCCCTAGAAGGTCTAACCGTAGTCTTGTTGTCTTAAAACCCTCCGAGATTCATCCGAACAGCGAGTCCTGATCAGATCTCCACGGTTGGAAGAGACCTGAACCCGGCCCTCTAACGTGTCCATGTCTTAAGTGGGCTGTTTTTTTTTTTTCAGCTTCTGATCTGGGCTGAACTTGATTATGCAACATAACGCAGACCTCGCTCCCGGCGCTCTTCTGGATCCGGCAGTTGAGTGCTAGCTGCTAGCTGCACTGCTGGCTGCACTGCTAGCTGAAATGCTAGCTGCAGTGCTAGCAGCTAGCTGCACTGCTGACATGCAGCTCACACGCCAATGTTCGAAGCCTGCGCCGCCTGTCGGACAAACAAAGCCGTATGCACGATTCCGACGTGTAACTTACGAACTAAAAGTTAGCATTGTTTTTTCAAAAAAGCGAGTAACCGAAAGCAAAAAAAAAAAACGTCGTAGCTGAGACGGACGCGCAGGCTTCCTGTGAGCTGAGTGCACGGCACAAACTTTTACTTTTACTCTCAACACTGTAAAATCAACTTGAGAATCCTAACTAAAATTATAAAAAAAATTGCAGTGCAGAGCAAAGAAAAGTTCCCGTTCCTGTTTCTCGTAACATCCCTCTTTCTGCTTCAACTTTAAAAACAAAAAAACAACAAAAAAAAACATTGTTACTAAGCACATCTTTCTAGAAGAGTTTATGCATTTGATTGCAAATTTTCTTTTTTTGTAAACTGTTGATAAAGACATTAAGGACAATGACAAATAATTAAGATAAATCCGTGTACATAAATGTATATAATCAAAAAGTGCAGAGTAAATGTAACAGGTGAATTTCTATTTTTAACACTGACTAGATAATGTGAAAAAAAAACATCTTTTTTCCCCTTCTTCCTCCTCCTCCTTCTTCGTTGGTTTCAATGAAAAATGTGTTTCATCGCGTTGTTTCTTTCCAAAAATCTAATAAGAGATTTTGTTTCGTAGTTTCTTACAAAAAAAAGAAAGAAAAAAAAAGAGAATTGGTCCGACTTGTGTTGTTGCACACTCGTTGCATGGAGAGTAGCATCTCGTTTTCCTTCTTGTGACGTTGGTGAGCATGTCGGTGTGTTTGAGGCTGTGGGGTTCCCTGAACATTCAAAATTATCAAATCAATAATTCACCATCCGTTTATTATTGGAACAGACCTCGTTAAAATAAAACAATTAAATCTAAAATGTGCTTTAATTTGGGTTGGAAAACATTTTCACACTAGATTCATCGATTTGATTGTTGATGAAACTTGCAGCAGGAGAGAAGAACATAACAGAGCTGTTATAGAGTGCTGCAGGAGTGAGGCAGCATGTTTTTATGCCGAGTCATTGTGGGTTTTTTTTTTTTGGGGGGGGGGGGGGGGATTCCTGAAATCAGATCTGTGTTGGAACACAAGGAGAGTTTTGTTCTACGATGTAAAATACAGTCAGGAAACAACAAAAACACGTTAGCTAAGTTGCTAACGTGGCTGACACTCGTCTGCCTTTAGCTTAGCGCCGGTGACAGCAAGTCATGTGACCAGCCTGCTCTTTGCGCCACTCTCGCATCACCTTGTCACAACTTATTTTAGCATCCATTGCCTGTTTCGGAGCGATCAGTAAAATCATAAAATCATCGTGAAGATTCTCTTGATGAAACGAAACGTAACAAAACCAATTTTTTTTTTTTAGTTTATTTTCTTTCTGCTTTTCTGTGTGGCGGAAACCGGTGCGATGCTAACTTCCGTTAGCCCCGTTAGCATCCTGCAGCACTCTTATGCACTTTAAATAACCTGCTGAAGTCACATAGTAGAAGAAGTTTCCAAAATCAAAAAACATGGGAATGAATTCAGTCATTGAAGGAATAAAAGTTTAGCACAGAATGTTTAAAAACTAAAAAAAATATGTATTTGATGAGACGGATCCCTGTTTCTTTCTTTTTACCCCACATAGCACATTACGTGTCGTTGTGTACCTGGAGACGATAAAAGGCTTTACAAGCACACTGATCCTTCACAGCAGCTACATTTGCGTTTTTCTTTCTACGCGGAGACACTGAACCTCAGAGCCGGGTCTCGCCGAGTCTCGCCGTGGCGGGGGAGACTGATGCATGTGGTTTTTCTGCTTCCTGTTGTTGTTTTTTTTGCGGTTTGTGCTCGTTTTTCCCCCCCTCTCGGTATTCTTCTAAATATTCTGTTCATGTATAAAAGCGGTGAAACGTTGAAATCATTTTATCGGAGGGTGACGTCACCGACCGAGTCCGTCTGTGTGCCTCGACTCACCTCCGCAAAAAAAAAAACAAAACACAAATTTTAGGTATTTTCTATTGAATGCAGTAACTTATGGGCCAGTACTATATTTACTCAGTGCAATGCAGTTATTATAATAATACAATTATTAATAATATTTTTTTCTTTTCTTTTTTGTATTTGTACAGAACAAATGTGTAAAGATCAGCGAGGAAAACGTGAACTTTTTGATACTGTGACTCAGTGTTTAAAAGTCAGTTTCTCCCTGTGCAGTTGTGATTATTTCCCCCCTCCGCCCCCCTTCTTCTTTTATAGAATAAACAATGTTTTTGGTGCAATTTAACGCCTGATGTGTCTCTGTGTTCTTTAGCATGCTTCTAGTCACATGATCATTTCATGAAGTCCTATTTTTAAAAATGTGAATACTTTTTAAAATTTTTTCCCTTGGATTGAAATAAAATTAAAACAGGAAGAAATTAATACATTTTTTATTTAATTGCATTATAAATACTGAACTAATGTGAACCTGGAAATAATACCAGCATTTAGAAACTAACTTGTTGAACAATATCTGATTGTTTTGGGGTTTTGTTTTAGGTTATTGGTTATGCCGAATCAATTTCTGACATTTAAACCAGACGTTTCGGTATTTAAAGTCCCGGCAGGATGAAGTTTTAGTCGGTGTAGAAGTTTAAAAGGACGCCGGATCGATTGGATTTGACAGATAATGTCTGATATAAAAATATACTATGGAATATTTATGAACCCAAATCAGCCGAATTATGTATGTGCATTTTAAAACATGAGTATAAAAAAGTCTCAGACTAGAAAACTTCTAAAATCAGGCATCTTCATCATCATCATCATCATCATCATCATCATCATCATCATCATCTCCAGACTCTATTCTCATGCAGCACGCTGATGAAGCACTACATTCATATTTTCCTCCGTATCACATCGATAACGATTCTGGTCTGGAGGTCTCGGTGGATACCCGTCAGGGTCTGAAACAATCCACCTGCAAGTCCAGACGTCCACCACTAGAGGGAGCACTGGGACCGAGAATGTGGGAACTGAAGGAATCCAACCAGCGAGGACAGAAAAACCCAAATGATCCAACTACTACTACTTCTACTAGAGGTAAAAAATATAATACAAATAATGATAATTGTATTGTACATTTAAATATAAACAACTATTTAAAGGAAAAACAAACAGAAAGAAACGAGATCCTTCATTTGCATTTCAAACAGAAAAGATCAAACTTGGTTAATCAATAAAAAAACAGTCATAAAAACCTCTCAGTGTGTGTGTGTGTGTGTGTGTGTGTGTGTGTTTATTGGCCTGCTGCAGCCATGATGAGGCCAATCATTAACACACACACACACACACACACACACACACACACAAAATATATATATAAATGCAAAAAAGAAGAAGAACTTTGCTGTTTTGTTGTTCGACGGCCAGCAGGACGACGCCGTCCCGTCACCGTGACAACAACCGTCCAACTGCTTCTTTATTGAGAGAAAGTCACATGACCTCTGGTCTGGCTTCATGTTTAAAGGATCCATGTGATCCGGTGAGACAGACCGGAAACGTTTACAGTCGACGTGTCGTCTCGGTTTATTACGGTTGTGTAATCGCCAACGACAACCACAACGCTGTCTCGCTGTGACTCGGTGAACTTCGTAGTGGATCAGGGCCCCGCAGGAGGTTCAGGTTTTAAACCGCCCCCGCTCTCCAGCAGAAGGACTCGGCCGTTTCCTTAGAACGCAATGGTTAAGCAAAGTTGTGATGTTGCAGAAGTTGGTGATAGAGACTACAGACCCCCCAGGACTGAGATCCACAAGGCAACAGAGGAAGAGGAGACCTGGTCCACATGCCCCCCTGTTTTAGTTCAAACGGCTTCAATAAGACAAACTAATTGATTTCAAGGGTTTTAATGTTCCATCTCAAATCAATTGTTCTGTGGCCTTTTTAAAAAAAAAAATTCCTCCGGGTTCCCTGTGTTTAAAATCACAACGCTATGAACTGTGGGTAATTCTCTCATCAAAAAGTGAGAGCATAAGTCGGTATAAAGGGCTGGAAAAGGTCCGGGAGGGTGTCTTCGTGGACCTGATGCGGGACAGACCTGAACCCTCACGGACTTGTTTAACGTTTACTTTACATTTATTGAATGTTTCTGTTTCTGTACAGTTTCTAAGGAGATTCTTCAAAATGTTTGGTTTCTGGTTGAGACCTGATTGATGTGAGACGCTTCTGCTCAATTATGTTTTTAATTAATTTTACATGTCTGACTGCTACAGCTCAGACAGGCAGACAGGCAGACAGACAGACAAAGTGGTTGTTGTGACATCATGATATGCACTTTGTGGGTTCGGTCTTGTTTTGACAGCGTCTTGTCTGTCATCGTCCTGCTGTCGTCAGCGACACCGGCCTGTCGTCAGCGACACCGGCCTGTCGTCAGCGACACCGGCCTGTCGTCAGCGACACCGGCCTGTCGTCATGACTTTGAACAGTGGAGGGCGAAGCGCCACGTCGACACACAACGATCCTCAGTGACCCTGAATGCACCACGACTGCTTCATGTTGGGTTGTTGAAACGTCCCATTCATTTCGATGTGTCGAGTCTTAAGTAACATCCAGCTACAAGTCCAGATCTTATATTAAAAACCTCAAAAACAATGTTTCATTTGCACACTTTGTCCTCACGTCAGACTTAAAGGGAAGCTGGAAAAACTATTTCATTGTTTTTTTTTTAGAAATAATATAATTATATGAACATTATCTATTTTCCCCTTGAATTGGCAAATTATATCCTTTTTTTTTTTTTTTTTTAGGAACTCTTGCAAATTGTTTGAAAATCACTGAATTATGCAATTTTCTTTCTGGTTTTGTTTAAATGTTCAAGTCCAGAACTTAAATATGTTACCATGGGAACATAATTCAGAGTGAAGTTTTGTAGGGTTTTTTTTGTAGGGTTGGTCAAATCAAAAAGTGTCACCAAAAACCGTGAACTTTCCCCACAAAGACCAGGATGTGAAAAAGAGGAGCGTATTTCCTCTGATTTCTTTCTCTAAATGAACACGAGAAGCTGCAGCTTCAGGAGGATTCACTTGGAGCGGTGTGAGAAAAGCAGATGAACTCATGAATATCTAAGACCCAACATGTCAGAGGCTCGAGGGAACAAAAGGACGTCGGCTGCCTGACACATCTTATATACATGTGGTCTCGCTCAGACCAGGTGATCTGAATCCTCCCTGACGAGAGAGACTCAGATTGGAGGCCCAATCAGGAGAGACGAGTGGAAACAGCTGTGGAGAATAACGAGTGCTGTAATGCTCCATCCACCAGCGAGGAGGGGGGGGGGTACCAACTGTAAACTCTTTCTGTAAACTCTAAGAAGACATTTAGATGAATATTTCTGTGTTTATTCGGATTTTCCTCCAGAGACGTTCGGCTCCACAGACAGGTTTGAAGGTCTGCAGAATCAGTCGGACAAGTTTTGACAGGAGTTTTACTGCCGCGGCTGTGGAATGAGCCGTTGGCCGCCCCTGGGTTCAGGTTCAGGAGGCCGCGGCCAAAGAAATGTACCCTCAAAGCTGTAGATAAACAGCTGAGTCATCACGGAGGAACCTGCAGCATCCGCTTGTTCATGTTTCTTTTATGTATAAAATAGATATTTATTTAATAACCTTCTGTCACGCCAGTATTTTGGAGCTTCTCAACTCTGAAAAACATTGGAGCAACTCGATGCTGCGGGGTTGACGTACGTACGTTGTTGTACGCCAAAACAGGAAGTTAGCATCGTTGCAAACAAACATTTGCGATTTTGGCACTTTGCTGATGGTTTTACGATTAAAGATAATTCTTTTTCACGGTTGTAAAACCAAAAACCTCTTCGAAGAACAGTTGATGCATTGAACAGATTACGGAAACGCCTTCGCCAAATTAACTTGTGATGCAACGAACCTTGAAGTCACATGACCATCAAGTCACTAACATGTGAAAGCTTGTCGTCGATCATTACAAAACTAACTCCTGAAGATCTCAGAGATCTCATCAGAAAAGGGAAACACGTTTCTCGGTGATTCAGAATGATAGATTATAGAGATTATAGATTATAGACTACAGATTATAGAGATTAGAGATTATAGAGATTATGGAGACGAAGCGACGCTCTGCGTTCGTATGCAGTGTTGCGTGTGAACACGAAGGGCGTCGTCCCCGGCGACCAACCTCCGAACCTCCGCGGCTCGCTGCTGAAAGCGTCTTGGCTCACATATAATGATTACTTTCCCTGCCAGAGAAACTCCACCCTCCTTTTATTCCTTTTATTCCGCCACTCATTCTCTCATTCTTCTGGTGTAATTGTTGACTTTTCTTCACCTTCATCAAACCTGCAGCTTCCTTTGTTCCTCCCGGCCCGACGGAGCTGCAGCCGGCGGCGGTGCTTACACCTTTCACCCGCCACGTCACACTAACAAGCAGCCGCCGAGGCGAATGATTAACTCCCGTCAGGATCCTCCGATCCGTTATCTCAGATTCCACGTTATCACAGTCACGCACAAAACATACTTGAATAAATCAGAGAGCAAACCTACAGAAGGACTCATCTCACATTGACAGATTAAAGTCTGATGCCAAGAAAAGTAATGCAAATAAATCGTGACATACGGCGGACGCTAGCCGCGTTTCTGTTCACGAATTTTAAGAAGCACGTTGACGTCAAACAAAGCTGCATGAAAACTTCAACATTCGAGAAAAGGAAGATGAAGACGCTTTTTCTGCTGGTTTGCGTTGATGCATGAAAGGGATTACGGGAACGCCTTCGCCAACTTAACTTGTGATGCAACAAACCTTAAAGTCACATGACCGCTGAGTCACTAACGTGTGAAAGCTCGTCTTGGAACCTGAATTAAAAACTTCTTCCTGAAGACCTCTCTCTCTCTCTCTCTCTCCCTTGCAATGCATGATGGTAAATTTTGCTCGGCGAGTGACCATCGGTTGTTCACTACTTTTCACGATGCATTGTGGGAAACTTTGAGTGCACTATATAGGGAATAGTAATGCTTACTTCACATTCAGACACCCCTACAAAATGGCGAACTCTCTATACAGTGCACTATATAGGGAGTAGGGAGTGATTTCGGACACAGCCCATCTTCCCTGGGTTCGATGAGTTCTGTTTCTTCTTCTACTCTTGTTTTACTGGTAGATTACAGCCATGTTGAAGCCCGCAGCGCCGACGAATGACCAAACTGCAGCCGAGTTCAGTTGCTCCAAAGTTAACGCGCAACTTTTCAAAAGTTCTCTTAAAATGCACTCGACGAACGGAAACACGACTCCGAAGTTAAAAACAATAAAAGCACCTCACAGCGTACGTACAGAAGTCACACGAGGGCGAGGTACAGACAGAAGAGGCTGGAGAACCCAAAACAATAAGCTGAAAGATGCTAAAATATCCAAAGAAAAAGAACACGATGATTATCTTATGAATCCTTTTTTATTATTTCATTGCAGCATTTTTGCACAAACAAAAAAATAAACACCATTGTTGTTCTTATCAATTTGTACATAAACTGATAAATTATCTTATGCACACACGAAGTATCAAAATTAAACAAACTTTGACATACAACCGATCTAAAAACCCCATTAGTTAAAAAAAAAAAAAGGAGAGGAAAATAAAAAATATTAATATTATAACAGCAAATAAAAACCAAACAAATATTTACAGCTTCTGTTGAAAGTAAAACTACGTACAAATATGTACACAGACGGGAGAACTTGGGTTTTTTATGGAAAAAAAGTAATTAATACAATAACAGGATGTTTGCGTGGTATTGATCGTCATTCGAGCTCCGCTGGAAAATATTGTTGTTTCAAACCTTTTCATCAGTTTGTCAAAAATTTAACAAACTCTTGATTTTTGTAACATTTTTTCCCTCTCGCTCAAAAACGTTGATCGAGTCAGCAGCTCGTACATAAAAAAAAAAAAAAAAAAAAAAAATCAGGATTACATAACAGGTGTCTCTCTATCTGTCTCTCTCTCCTGCTGCTCGAGTGTTGAACAAATACAGGAGAAGAAAGAAAAAAAAAGGAGGGAAAAAAACAGCGCTGAATAGAAACCGCAAACTGTCGTCAGAGGAGTTTGATCGCCATGGCAACAGTAATGTGAGGGATACAAACATTGGCGAGCGGCGCGGAGCTCGACAGGTATTACCTGCTGCGACGAGGCGATGATTAACTTTTCCATGGAGAGTTTCTCTCCGACGGTCTGTTGATCATTTGTTTACTTTTTTACTTTCCTTTCAGGTCCTTAAAAGGAGATTAATATCACGTTTCAACAGGGAATAATAATATTACTCATATTAACATTTGATGCAACACAAAAAAGGTGTCAAGTATAAATCTCAGTAATTCGCTGCATTCACATGCACACGTTTATAAACACGTATTTACAAAAGGCAGGAAGGAGCGACGCATGGCTCCGCCTCCACGTCAAAGTTCAGACCTCAGAGTGAGAAAACAGGGTGGCAGTGATGAAGATGATGATGATGATGATGATGAAGATGATGATGTAGATTTGTAGGAAAACAAGAAGCTGACGTTGAGAGAAGAAAGTGTCTCTGGGGACGAGAAGGAGGCCGACGCCACAGATCAGGTCAGGTGTGTGTGTGTGTGTGTGTGTGTGTGTTGGATCAGTGCATGATTTAAAATCAACAGACACCAAAATCATCTCTGAGCTCGAGTGTTTTAACAGACGACCCCAAAATAACCCGCCGGCGGGTTTGAGAAGCACGTTTTCTAAATTAAACATCAGATTATCAGGTTTAAAACTTACGAAAGTCAAGTCAAAATCACTTTGTTCTACATATCTCTTTTACATTTTTTACATCCAGCATCCATCCATCGTCTACCGCTTATCCTGTATATTTAGGGTCACGGGGGGGCTGGAGCCGATCCCAGCTGTCATTGGGCGAAGGCAGGGTACACCCTGGACAGGACGCCAGTCTATCACAGGGCCGACATGTAGAGACAAACAACCATTCCCACTCACATTCACACCTACGGACAATTTAGAGTAATCAATTAACCTATCCCCATCCTGCATGTCTTTGGACTGTGGGAGGAAGCCGGAGAACCCGGAGAGAACCCACGCTCACACGGGGAGAACATGCAAACTCCACACAGAAGGGCCGACCCGGGAATCGAACCCGGGACCCTCTTGCTGTGAGGCGAGAGTGCTACCCACTACACCACCGTGCAGCCCCATTCAGCATCACATCCTGTTAAATTCTGTTTTTAATGAACAGATCATAGAAAAACCCGAGAGGATGTAAAAAGGAAATAGTTCACCACGTATAGTTTGGAGAGAGGCTTTTATTCCCCCCAATATTGGTAACTTTTGGGAAAATGTTGGATATGAAGATGCCATTTTATATATATTTTTTAAATTACTTATCAAAGAAATTAAATTGTTTTATTATTATTATACGGTGAGTAAAACAACCTGACCAACCAGCATCGCTCTCCCACCAGCTACCTTCCTGTCTCTGATGTCACACGCCGCCACGACTATCGCCGATCCACCAGAGTGAAGCAGGGGGATGATTTTGGTTCTGTGATGCGTTCAGGTGTCTGTCTGTCTGTGTGTGTGTGCGTGACCATGTGACTGCGTCCGTATGTCCTTGTTAGTTCTGATGGCGTTTCATGTGCAGCGCCAGGTGGTCGGAACGCGAGAAGCAGCGGCTGCAGGCGACGCACTTGAAGGGTTTGGCGCCGGTGTGTTTCCGGTAGTGTCTGGTGAGCTCGTCCGACCTGGCGAAGCGCCAGTCGCAGTTCTCCCACGTGCAGCGGTACGGCTTCTCGCCTGCAGGGGAGAGAGAGGAGAGAGAGAGAGAGAGAGAGAGAGAGAGAGAGAGAGAGAGAGAGAGAGAGGGGGGGGACGCCGTTAGCAACGTAAATATAAAATGTGATTCATTCACTCTGACGGTTCTTTAAAACCCGCCTCGCGGGTCCTGATGATGTCATCAGGACCAGAAACAGTTACGTAAGATACATAGTTGTTTATATATGAAACATTTTACTCAAAACCACAACATTTTCATAAACATACACTCATTTTGTCATGAAAGTAAATCTAAAAATGAAGTGAACCCAAGTTGGAATTTTATTTTTAAAACCTAAGTCGGTATTTTGACATGGTTATATAGCGATTAGCCATAAAAATCTATTTCCAAAGATGTTGAAGTTGATGAATGAAACGATGTGCGACCTTATTAGCATATATAACATATGACACAAATGACCTTTCACAATAAAAGCAGTTTTTTTCTCCCGTAAACACTCATTTCCACGAAGCCGAGTGACCAGAAAAATCCCAGGGTGCAACTGTTTCCAGACAAAAGGCCTCAGCTGTCGAGTCGGGCGGAGAGACGATATGGCGCCTCTCGACTTTCGTGTCTTTACTCGACTCAAAAGGAAACGCTTTATTTAAGAATTAAAACAACAGCATGCTAATTGATATAATAGTGCTTCATTATAAAGATTCCTGAGAAGCTGACGGCAGTAACTGCTGTGTGTCATGACATTCCTACCTTGTTATTACGGACACGCCTTTTTGTTTTCCACGTGTAATTATCAGACCTTCAACGTGACCAGAACAGAACAGAAAGAACACACAAAGTAATAAATTAAATGCTTCTGTGACATTTTAGAAAGTTAAAATGGTAGACAAGAGGAGCGACTGCGGCTTTTTTTTAAAGTGATAGATAAACAGTCAACCCCCGTCCTTTTGTCGGGATCGTGTCCACGTGAGGAGGCCCAACGAGTTTCTAACCAGCAGCCGGGACAACGTAAACAAAGCCATCACCATAAATTACTAGAACAAAGAGAGTCGCATTCACGAACAAATTGTAACAACATCGCATAGCTTAATAATTATACGGTGGTTCTGGACGAGGTTGCATGAAAAGACAGAGAGCCAATTAAGCGTTAACGCTCCGCTAGCCCCACCCAAAAATGGCAACGTGTTGTTGCCAAATGGAGACGCTAATCATCAACACAGAGAATTTTAATGCTCCGTCGAGCCGGTATCACCACGCACACAGCGGGAAAACTTCGTAGTCGAGGTTGAAATGAATGTCGGAGGACAAGTTCATGTCCCGAAATATTAAATTATATCTTTGGGGGATATGTCGTCCTAAAATTCATCATTTGAGGATAAAAGGAAATCAGTTTTTCCGAATAAAATTAATAGAACAGAACAGAAATCTGAACTTTGGATAAAACTTTAAAAAGTTGTAAAATGTTGTATAAATGTATATCTGAATGACAGATGAACAAACTCCCTTCAGAATAATTAAAAGGAGTGAAAGTGTAAAGTTTGGTGGATGTAAGCTGCTTTTTATTTATTTGTTTAAAAATAAATAAATATATTTATTTCTAATATCTCTGAAGTGGAGATGTCTTACTAATTTAGAGAAAACACTCTTTAAAGATCTGGATTGTAAAATGAATTAATCATTTTAACATTCAAATAATGTTTGAATGTTAAAATGAGGAATTCTCAAATTGAGGAGAAATCTATGGACTCAAAGACAAAAGTAGTGAAATAAATAATAAAAGTCTCAAAATGCATCCGTGCTTGAAAAACACATTTTCTTTCCTGTAAAACATAATTTCTAAATGGCTGAAAGTCCAACCAGGATTTCTTTCTTCACGTTTTGGTCATCAAGTGCTCGTTAGCAGCGTCGGGCCTCGTTAGCACTGATTAGATTAGCTTCTGCTATCAATCATTCCGTGACAGCCGTTAGCCGTTAGCGAAGCTACGGGTGTCCAAAGAGCGGGTAGGGGGGGGGGGAACAACAATAAACAAATAAAAAAAGTGCTTTTTTCTTAAACGTCCAACAAGCATTTAAGCATCAATCGTAACACAAAAGCAGCCCCAAAGCCCCGGATCAGGACTAGACCAGATCCGGTTTCCAGTCCACCTCCATGTGTGCGTAGAGAAGCAAGTCTCCGAGTTAAAAAGGCTCTCAAGCTGCAGGTGTGTTTGGTTTTTTCTTTTTTTCTTTTGGTCGGGGTCAAAAGCACAGCCGCCTCTCTTAAGGCTATTATCCTAGTGAAACACGACACACACACACACACACACACACACACACACACACACACACACACACACACACACACACACACACACACACACACACACACACACACACACACACACACACACACACACACACACACACACACAGAACAAACACACTCCAGTGGTTTATAGTCCTAACAAGCTGCCAACAGGTCACATGAAAACCATCCAGGCTTCGTTGTCAAAAAGCAGAAACAAGACTGAAGTTTTAATCGTTTAGAATGTGCCAGTTATCAAAAAAAGCTAATTTTCATCTTTAGTTCAATTTAAAAGCTTCAGAAAAGTATTATTATTATAATTGTTACTCGAGTTTTTGCTTCAGGTACTTCCTGTTTCCTATTCAATAAAACATAACACATCGTTTTTTGTTTTTTTTAAATGTGCCCAAAGTGTGTTCAGGACAGTGGGAACATATCAATCATCATGTTAATGTTATTTTTACCTGTTCGGCCCAATTTAATAAGGACAGGTTGCTGAATATCAAGCAAAAATGAATAATATTAACTTTCTTCATTAACAGAAAAAAGAAGAAAATTAGTCTTTTCGCACGTTATCAAACTTTAACGTGAACTTTTCTGTGAAAACGTGGACGAAGAGATGTCGACGGCCAAAACATCTTTAAAGGTATTTGTGGAGATCTGATCAGCTGTTATAAAAACAGTCTCTCTCATTGAAATAAGCCTTAATGGACAGAGAGTCTTTCAAATATTTATACATAAAAATATTTTACTTCCTAAACGAGCTGACCACATCCAAGCATCCGTGGCGTACATCCGACGTGTACTCAGCCTGGCGTACTAGTGTACTACTGCAGTACAAGTACAATGTTTTACTAGCGTGTCCGCTGGTTTTACTGAGTCAAAGAGCAAACAGCTCTGGGACGCCCGTAAACCTCTTTGTGGCCCTCGGAGCTTTATCAGCACAGGTTAGTGTTTGTGAAGAGGGCTGGAGGGTTCCCTAATCAGGCTGATAGCAGTCCGCTCTGCACACACACACACACACACACACACACACACACACACACCATCACAAAAGTCAACGTGCAGAGCTCTAATGGCTGCCGAGGCCACGGTCAAGGTCGGACCCCCTCATAGCAGATAGCGATACACCTCCGGCAGGTGGTTCCTGTCTCGATGGAGACTCGGACCCGGGTCCTCCTGCAGAACCATGGCGGAGGATTCACCTCGAACATTTTAACAACCACAAGAATAATCCAATGAGGCAGTATCTTCCCTCCGACGACGTCGACGCTCCTGGGACTCAAACAGGAAGATGACAGACGTCGACGACGGTGGAAGAAGTACTCAGATAAAAGTAGAAATACCACTAAAATACATTTCATCGCAAGTAAAACTATCATTCTTAAAGTATCCACTGTGCAGAAACACTCCTTTCAGAATGCTTTACTATTAATAATACATTGTATGATTGGATGCTGGACTGGTATAAAGTAGTTTCAGAGTCATATTTCATCTTTTCTTTGTAAAATCTTCATCTGAGAAGTAGTTTTTTTTTTATTCACCAAATCAATCAGTCAAATGATTGTAGTGCTGCAAAAACTACAATATTTATTCTATCAAATGTAGTGAACTACAAATATAAAGTAGAACAAAATGAAAATACTCAAGTAAAGTAAAAGTACCACAAAACTAAGTAGCTGATTAAAAAAAAAACACATTTTACGGGAATGTTTGCAGTCAACTTTAAACTTCATCAACCTGGGGACACTTTTAAACCCGGCAGAAATAATCGTGGCATCTGCAGCTGGAGGGACCTGATTTCTCAGGAAACCCTTGTTAAAAAAAAGGTTTGAAAAACAGGTTACCACACACACACACACACACACACACACACACACACACACACACACACACACACACACACACACACACTCCTGAATCTATCGCTATAAGGGGAAAAAAGCAGTCGTATGTCACAGAATCCGACAGAAATGAGGGACGGCGGTTCACCACATTAAACATCGTCTGTTGACGAGTGACGGCACGTTGATGCAACATGTTGATGCAACGACGGCGGACATGCTGCTTCAACAGGAAACTCTACGTGCACACATTTACTGGTTTTAAGCTTCTCCATTGGTTTTGGAAAATTAATGTCTTTAGAAGTTGGAATGTTGGTCCGAATAATCGATTTATTGTTAACTTAAATATTGTAAAGGGTAAAATAAGGATTATGCTTGGAGCCGGCTGATAGGTGTTTAAATGCGTGTAATCTGCAGCGCTCTGTATGAGCTGAAGGTGTGAACAGACTTTACCAAACAGAGAGCTGCATTAATCAACTGGAGAAGATAACGCATGAATAACTTTCTACAAGTCAAAGAACGGGAAAGAAACCACAAAAAAAAAAAAACACGATTACAATGATTTCAAGTCGACGACTGTGGTTAAGTTTAGTTTGTTTGATGTAGAAACAGTGTTGAGAGGAGGGGGGAGGGGAAGCGTGGACTGGAGAGGTCAGGTCCAGTCTGGTTTTGGACAGTTGGCCAAACGTTTACTGACACGCTCAACTCACAAGTCTGGTTGGACCAGGTCTCCTGGGTGACCAGGTCTCCTGAGTGACCAGGACTAGTGACCTGAGGCGTTTCCATAGAAACCCTTTTGCACACTGTAGTCCATAAATGTGATAAGCTGCTGGTAACGTAAAGTCGTACGTCGACGATGTGATCGTATTTGTTAGCTTCGCCAAAAGATAAACTCCGAGAGAGTAGACCTCGAGTGAGTTTAACGTTAATCATTTTTATTGGAATAAAACATTATTATTCAGTTATTATTTTTTTGCAGAAGCATCACTTAAACAGCTAAAATCATAAACAGGACACTCTCTACTGCGTCGTTTTACTATTATTCTCGCTGCCTGGTTCACAGTCTGTTTGTTTTCTGCATCCTGCTGCAACGATCCAACTTCCCCTCCGGGATCCATAAACTACCATCTTATCTATTTTACGACCAGAGAGAGGGATCGGTTTGTTCGCGTGTTCTGCTCTTTTCTCTCCGTCGCCGTTTATTTGTTTATTTTTCTAAATCGCATGAGTAAATCTCCAAAGCCAGATCCCTGACACTGCTGGGAATCCACAGGTTTCATCTTACAGAGGGAAACACACTGAAACCACCCCCCCAAACCATCATCCTCGGCAAAGCAGGATGAACTGGTTTGGTTTTAACAGCATGTCTTCCCTCCTCCCTCCTTTGTTCTCCCTCAGAAAACAGGTATGAACACGTACAAACGTGGCGGAGTGAAAAACTAATGTTGCTTCTGTTTTATCGCGTTCCTCTGCTTTTATTTTCTTTACTGGGTGGATCGAAACTGGCGACGTGACAAAATATACAAATAAATAAGTTGGTGGTGGTTACGGTGGTGAGACTGGGACGCTCGCTGGTCACATGAGAGCACACAGGTGGGAGTTTACTGCAACTTATTCCAAAATCAGTGTTGACCACGTGAAAATATCCCAAACACCCTAAAAACAACAGATTTTTTTGGCCACTTTGTTTCCGGATTCCCAGAACTTAAAATCTGACGTGTCATCAGGTTGCATTGCTCCTTTCCCCCATTTTACAGGATATAAAGTTGTTTCTCTGTTCCCATTCAGAGAGTCATCGGTCAGCAACTGAATCTGGAACCAGAAAATCCAGTCGGCTGTGAGTTTTATTCCCAGGAACTAAAACTAATCGGCACGTTGTTATCTGCATTTGAAAAGAGCCACGAGGATTTATTAGTGCGCTGACGTGAACATTTGACCAATGACAAATGTTCACGTCAGACGGCCAGACAAAGGCTGGTGGATCATTAAAAATAATTCGTCATCTTTCAGTGGAATCATATCAAGGCTTTTAATTTGTAAATATTTAATCCAAACAGGAAAGATCACTTCACCACGTGATGACGATTAGAAAACATGCCTTATGATAATGTATATCTTTATGGCTATACAGAGTAGGACCCCGGACTGTGTGTGTGTGTGTGTGTGTGTGTGTGCAGTGTTTTCTTACCTGTGTGTGTCCGTTGGTGCGCCTTCAGATGGGAGCTCTTTGTGTAAACTTTGGAGCAGCCTGAAAAAAGAGAAACCACACACACAGAGGGACCGTGAGACCATGCTCTCTATGTGCTACGTTCTTTGGTAAGGCAAACGGACCACCTCGAACCGAAGAAATCAAAACGTAACAAAGGCTACGACTTACGGAACAGGAAGCTGCTTCCTGTTTGCGACATGCAAGAGGACGCAGCGTATTACCGTCAGACTAGCATTGGTGCAAACGTGTAAAACACGGACCTGGGTAATCACAGAAGTGGATCCTCCTCTTCTCCAGCTCCGGGTTGTTCCGCCGGTTGTACTTGGGCCCCGTCAGGACTCCCTGGCCGTGCGTCATCAGCATGGCGTGCGGCGACAACCCCGTCAGCTTCATCCCGCCCAGACGCTGCTGGTATGGTGGCGGGAGTTGGGATGCCAACCGGAGTAGCTCCTGACCGTCGGGGCTCCCCGGCTGGGAGTTCGGCGGCGACGGCGGCAGGCTGTGCGGCGCAGCGTGCTGTGACGAGCTGGTCGGCGAGGCCTGGTAGTAACCGTGGTGACCAGATGGCAGCTGGTGCTCTGCCATCATGTAGCCGCCGGCCGCTGTTGGCGACGCCACGTTGCTCAGGTTCAGCATGGTCCGGCCGCTGGTGGAGGCGTGCGGCGATGGGCTGCCGTGGGACAGAGTCATGGTGAGGTCGGCACAGCTGGTGATGGGCATGTGGTAGACGTGGGGCTGGGGGGGCGGGGGCCCGATGTGGAGCTCCGAGTCCAGGTGTGGCTGCTGCTGCTGCTGCTGCTG
Source organism: Chelidonichthys spinosus (assembly GCA_029853015.1). Lineage (NCBI taxonomy): Eukaryota > Metazoa > Chordata > Actinopteri > Perciformes > Triglidae > Chelidonichthys > Chelidonichthys spinosus. The sequence goes on from CM056835.1 coordinate 20,172,969, forward strand.
GTGGGACCCTGAGGGGACGCTCACCACCACGCCGGAGCTCATGTCCGGCTTGATGAACACGTTGTTGACCACCGGCGGCACGCTGAACACCGAGGTGAAGTCCGGCAGTGCCTGGGTGCTGCTGGTGGCGGGGGGCATGGAGCAGGGCACCTCCAGCCCTGGCTCGGTCTTGATCTGCTGCGGGGTCAGGGTCTTGGTGTTGGGCCGGTAGAGGCCCGTGCGGAGGTGGGTGGTGCTCGGGAGGATGACGTTGATGTTGAGGCTGTACGGCGCGGCGCCTTTGTCCTCAGAGAAGAACTCGTCGACCACGGACGCGCTGTCTCGCCGGTACTTCCTGTCCACCGAGTCGATGAGGTTACACAGCAGCGGGCTGCTGACCTGTGGGAGGTACTTGTCCAACTCCAGGCGGATCTGAAACAACAGAGACGGGAAGTTGAAGGTTGGAATGAAATAAAAACCAAACCACAAGCTCAGATGCTAATAACCACAATATGATAAACCTGCCATTTAAAAAGCAACAATATATCTAATAATAGCCCGACAACCACTCTTGTCTAAACACATACGGGTAATAATAAGCCAATTGTTATCAGCGTTACCATGACAACGCTGCAGTTACACAAACTAACCACTGCGGCGTAACATTCCTGTGTCCTACACGGTGACATCACTGTGACATCACGTTGGGTAAAATCATTTTTTAATGACGATCGCTCGTTTTCCAATTAATTTGCTTTCGCTAAACAAAGTGGGATCAGTCAGCAGCTGTTTGCTGTGTTTGTTTAACAGCGTCGCAGATAAAGTATTTGTTTATCTGTTGCAGAGGGTGACTCCCGGTCTGTGTATATAATTAATCAAGTTTTGGTACCAGGACTTCTTCCTTCATACTCCACATTCCTGCGTCCCAGTTTATCTGAGGAGACGCAGGAAACATGATGATTGTAAAGTTTCTGTTGGAGTTTTTCTGGTTCTCTGGTTTCTCTTACGACACAAAACGTTTCTGATTGTATGTTCTTTTTTTTTTTTATATGTGTTCTTCTCAAATCAGCTGGTTTTGGTTCCTCTCGTTACCATGGGACCACCGTGGTCAGAGGGACCGGCGTGACAACGTGGTGATGAAGGTGTGGAGCTGCAAGACCGGACAGGTGGAGCAGCGCAGGAGAAGAAGAAGAAAATAAATAGCAGGTATTTACTTCTGTCTGACTAGAAGGCTTTGTGTGATCTTAATCCTGATTAACTGCCGTGCATGTGTGTGTGTGTGTGTGTGTGTGTGTGTGTGTGTGTGTGTGTGTGCATGTATGTGTGTGTCATTCAGAGTCTATGAAGCAGAGAGGAACGTCTTTAGAGATACAACAAGGCGTTACGTAAGGAATCTGTGCTGCAGACCACACACACACTTACAGAAGTACATACATGAATGCATGTGCCACAAAAGAAAAGAAATATCTGTTTGCACAAATGCAGGCATGCACACACACACACACACACACACACACACACACACACACAGAGTGTTCCCTCGGTGGGTGTGGCTACAGGAAGTGGTTTGTTGCATGAAGAAGACTATGAAGGAAAGTAAACAAAAAAAAAGCAACGAGCCAAACCACAACAGAGTCTGAAGCCTGAGAAAGACGCAGCGAACTTAAACACCTTCAGGTAAAAATAGACCCGCCAGACAAAAACCTGATCGTCACGGTGACACACAAGAGAGGGAGGGGCAGAGAGAGAGAGAGAGAGAGACGATTCTATTCGACATTGTTATTTTCTATTACACTGACATCAATCATTAAATCCATGAAACTTGATGACTTTTCTGTACTTTTTCAGAATTTAAGAAGCAGACTGAGATGCGTGAGGATCTCAATCCTGGTGTAAAAGGCAAACGGAGAGCTGTTTTTCATACGGAAACTCATGAAAGCTAAATTTCAAGCCCTCGTGTAAATGTCTGCAGCGGAGCAACAGAAACATTAAGAGCTATTATGGGATGTTCACGGACCGGAGGACAGGAGGGACTCTACTAAACCGCCCAGAACAACAACCATCGGGACCATCTACGGAACATCGGGGAGATTGGTGACAAGAGGCGCCTGCGAAGGGCAGTAAAAACCCAGACATGGCCTGTTTTGTGTAAAACTGGACGACAAGCAAATGAACAACAAATTGAACCGTGATCCATTATCGGGAGCTGAACCGTCTAGAACCCCCCAAGAGAAACCATGTCCCAGAGTGTTGAATAGGAGTCCTGGTCTAAGGGATCTGGGACAATCGCCCCAACGATGCTGCTTATGTGCTCGTTATTCTGCAGCACCGCCGACACACACACACACACACACACACACACACACTAGATAAACGTCAGAGAGCGGCGAACACCAGGAGCACAGGAAGTCAACGGGTTTGTTGTCGAAGCCTCTCAGGTTGATCAACACCTTAGTTGTTGGTATTTGCAACAGATGTAGTTGTTGAAAGCAGATAAACTTGAGTTCATCTCCGTGTTTTTTGCGTCCGACAGACGTCCGTCGTCGCTCAATGCCTCGCCGGCGGTGCAACCGGAGCGCTCGCTGAAAGTCTTCGGGTATTTACGGAGAAAAAAAGAGAAAAGAAAACAAAAACAGCCTGTCGCCCTGCCTCCCTGTGAAGGCTCCTGTGTGTCTCTCAGGACAAACAGGCCCTGTGCTGCAGGGGCTGCTGGCACCCTCGGGTGCCCTTGGTCACTTCCCCCCGATGCCGATCCCTCCGGCTGTCAGCCGCCGGTCTCCGATTCGCCCCCATCCAATGACATTTCCCCCGTTTTAGCCCCGTTTCACGCAAAGAGGACATTGTGCAGAGAGAAGTCAAAGTCATCGGGATTCTGCTGCTTCCTTCCCAAGAAACGCCAGAACTTTATATTCATACGACACATTTTTAAAATTGGAGGTCTCAAAAATATTATCTAACCTCGCCACGGACAACAAACCTTCCACAGATTAACAAAACAAACATTTCAGAGTTGAAATTGCATCACATTTTGTTTTACAGGAAGAAAAAAATATTGTATTTTGATGTAGAAATAATTTTTCCAGCATATATTGTTCATTAGGTGCACAATATGTTCTAAAAGGGTTAAAAAGGGCATTTTTTTTTTATTTCGGCATCTTCTTCCTCCCGTTTAAGAGAGATAAAGCGTTCAAGTACAGTAAGACTCCAACTTCTCTATCCTATAGACCTACATTCATGTATCGTTATTATTAATATATTCTGGCGGATGATAAGAAGGAAGGTTGCATGTTAACACATGAGAGGCTCGGCGCCCTCAAAGGAAGCTGGTTGATGAACTCCAAGTCAAAGACGACAGTATTTTGTTTACGTGGTAAACGAGGAAAATATCTTCGGGCTCGGTTAATAATTGGAAAACGAGAACAACCGCCCCGCTGCGAATCCTTCGGGCCCGATAACAAACGAGTCTCTTATCAGGCGAGTTCAGGTTTATGGGGTCGGAGTGGGAATTTCCACACTTCTGCGGCAAACATGGCATCCGTGCGGGTTTTCGCTTCGTTTCATTCAGATCAGAAGAAACCGAGTTGTCAATCAGGAATCTGCCAACGTATCAGAACTGAACCGGTTGTTAACTAATCTTTCATTAGGAAAACACTGCGGGAGGTTTCATGATCCACCGGATCTGATCGGCATGAAGCCAACAAGATTCCGGATCCGCAAGTTTGTGTGATGTAAATTTAGTTTTCTGGCGGATTGCCTTTGCTGCATCAAACGGTAGCGTAGCTGCCTACTGAGCACGTGTGGAACGCGTCGGTGGCGTCCGCGTACATGTCCAAGTATAACTGGACCGGACTTGTCAAACACACACGACTTTCAACCAGGTGACAGGTGTCCGTGTCCAAAAGAGTTGTTTAAGTCCAACCATGACCACATTCCTAAATCGAACACAACAGCGCCCCCTGCAGTCGTTTTTCTGCCTTGCGATCAGTTTGGTGGTAACAACGGGACGTCAAATGAACCGAGAAAACTCCTCCGTCTGTCCCGATACCAAAAACATTTCACGATGTATCTAACAGGAATATCGCTGTTTACATACTAGCTTATTGAGACGGTTAAAAACACCAAACAATAAAAGCAACTCTCCGACCCTAAAAGCCTCTGAGCTACGAGGTCGGCCATCTTGATCAGACCTGCTGACTCCACTTTGTCTTTATGGCTCTGAGGAATGCAGAGAAACAGAGGACATTCGCCTTCGGATCGCCATAAAAAACTAAAACAACAACACAGAGCTGGTAAGTGTCGGGGTCCACCGGTCATCGGAGCCACAACAAGACCTTTGAGACTGCGCTGACGTTTTATGGATGGGGTTTTGATGGAGGGTTAGATATGGGAGGTCAGATATGGCGGGTCTGATATGGGGGGGTCAGATATGGTATGGGGGGGTCAGATATCGGGGGTCAGAGGACAACGATGAGTAAAGACAAGAGTCAACAAAATCCACTCTGGAATCTAAAAGAGTTCACATATTTTGATCACATCTGATAAAATGTTAAATATGATAATATCAACTGCTTCTACACTCAAGTGTAAAAACCAAAAACCCACATTTATAAAAGAGGACGTTTCCAGCTGGTGGTAAAGTGAAATAAATAATTTTTTGGTGCAGGAGAGCCGCTGATTTATTTTAGTTTAACCGCCATAACACAAATTACAGCTTTAATGCTGATATTCAGTGATCTGTTCAATGTAATCTACAAAAATGGAATTTTTTGGTTATAAACCGAACAAATCCAGTTGTTTGAAGATGTTTTCACAGCAATACAACATTTAGCTAAACACTCTGAGCAGCTTATAATCTTTGTGCTTTCATGTAGATCATCCCTCTAGACGGCTATAACACATTAGAAATGATAGCATTTATGATTCTCGACAGATACACTGACTTTCAGGGCAGTTTGAAATGTTTTTTGGGGGGATGGTGTGCGATTAGAATAACAACAACCTGAACTGTGGAACATTAACGGGTCTGGTGATAAACTTTGTGCAGAATTATGTGATTTACACACAAATGTCCATAAATGGAGAAATATAAGGCGTCCCAACATACTGCACCTCCGTCAGCTAAAATACAGGCTGGTATTGGACAGAAGTGTCTCAGGACTTCAAGGGTTTGTAACTTCTTCGCCAGCAATGACGTAACGTTAAAATAACTTTCGTGACTGAACTGTGATATTCAGGTTAAACAGTTCGTCCGAACAATAACGCGTCCTCCTATTTCTGTCTCTTGTTTCTCGTCACTCTTTGTTCTTTATTGTCCCACGAAACAGAAAAGCTGCTTCTCGAGTTCAGCTGGCAGTAGAAAGGGGGTCAGGGTGTCAGCCGAGGTCCTGGATCCGGAGTCTCTCTAGTTTGATTTCAAATGTCACAGGTTTATTTAGATATGTGTTGAACATAAAATGACTTTAAAGTCAAAAAGGAGCTCAAACTGCCTGAAGAAACAAAGACAATGTGGCACTTTGTTGGGACGAGAGACGGACTGAAAATAAACAACTTCAGTTTATCGTGGTGAAATTCTACGGGATAATTGTTTCTCACAAGACTTCAAATTGTTGGATTGTTTGTTTTTTTTTTCCACTTAAAAATGTGTATTTTGATGATTATTCCCAGTGTTTCCACCCAGGACCAACATCCACCTCCATCATGTAAGGACACGTCTTCCCTTCGCCACAGAATGATTTCACCTTTTGTTTATTTTCTCATCGTTTTCTGCAGACGAGCGGCGGGTTAAACGGCGAGAGTGATTCAGGGGCGTCTGCAGCTCCGGTTAGAAGGTACCGAGGTAAGAAGGTAAGAAGGTACCGAGGTGAGAAGGTAAGAAGGTACCGAGGTGAGAAGGTAAGAAGGTACTGAGGTGAGAAGGTAAGAAGGTACTGAGGTGAGAAGGTAAGAAGGTACCGAGGTGAGAAGGTAAGAAGGTACTGAGGTGAGAAGGTACAAAGGTGAGAAGGTAAGATGGTACTGAGGTAAGAAGGTAAGAAGGTACCGAGGTGAGAAGGTAAGAAGGTACCGAGGTGAGAAGGTAAGAAGGTACTGAGGTGAGAAGGTACAAAGGTGAGAAGGTAAGAAGGTACTGAGGTAAGAAGGTACCGAGGTGAGAAGGTAAGAAGGTACCGAGGTGAGAAGGTAAGAAGGTACTGAGGTGAGAAGGTAAGAAGGTACCGAGGTGAGAAGGTAAGAAGGTACCGAGGTGAGAAGGTAAGAAGGTACCGAGGTGAGAAGGTAAGAAGGTACTGAGGTGAGAAGGTACAAAGGTGAGAAGGTAAGATGGTACTGAGGTAAGAAGGTAAGAAGGTACCGAGGTGAGAAGGTAAGAAGGTACCGAGGTGAGAAGGTAAGAAGGTACTGAGGTGAGAAGGTACAAAGGTGAGAAGGTAAGAAGGTACTGAGGTAAGAAGGTACCGAGGTGAGAAGGTAAGAAGGTACCGAGGTGAGAAGGTAAGAAGGTACTGAGGTGAGAAGGTAAGAAGGTACTGAGGTGAGAACGTGAGTCTGCAGACACCAGGAACCAGCAGGGGAGGGGGGCTACAGAAACCAGGAAGGATGACATCAGCAGACACAACACTGAGTCAAATGATGAATCTCTGCTTGGTGTTCTGGTCCCTGACTTATGATGCGTATTTGAAAATGTGTGTTTTCTCTTTAAAAAGTACTGCGTCAGAAGATAGCAAGTACCTCCGACTACGTGATTTGTTCCTGCTAACGCTCGCCGTCTCTCCCTGTGGACGACGTCTCTGTCATCACACGCTTGTTGTTGGATTATTCCTCCCGTTAACGTTTCAATTTCAATGAATTCAAAGTGATGCTGTGTGACTGCGGTCATGTGGTGCGAGGCGGGTTGGGACTTGACCTCTCAACGCTCCCCAGGTGACCTTCTTCCCTTTGTGGTGGTGGTTTTATTCTCACTGGGACAAGTCCACTTTCAATTTTAATTAATTAGTCAACAAAGAACCAACATTTTTCTTCTCGATGCTGCAAACAAACACTTGGAAATCTGGCATTTTAATTCCCAACAACCAGAAAAGTCAGCCGGAATCCTGGAGGGACGGACGTGATGTCACCTGCATCACTACACTGAATACTGATAACTAATAATATGTAAAAGACGGTTTTAAAGCATCGAATGGAACCGGATCGATGATGTCTGACGAGACGTTTGACTCCGAGAACGAACTAAAAAACTTGCTGAGATGCAAATCAGCTTCGTTTGTTTGTTCTGGAAGTCAAATCTGTAGTCAAACCAACCAAACCACGCCGGCCCTCAGCAGCCTGGATCGGGATTCACCGGCGGAGGGGGGGGGCGGCCGGTCTGAGTACACACATAAAGACGTCCCTTAACTATAATCTGAGTATTGATCTCCAGGAATCATTAGGCGTGACCAGCAGCACGCTTGTGATGTGCACGCCAGCGGGTTACTCTGTAACTTCCTGCGTCTCCGCTCCGTCTAACAGGAAGCTGATTTAACGACGGAGGAATCTGGAAATCGGTTTCATATATTAGTAACTTATTCTGCCGTTAATGCAGCGCAGCAGACGAGATTAAAAGATAGAAGATGGATAGAAACTCTGGAAACGCTGCTTCAGCTCCACTTTAACAGCTGGTTTCAACCAACAATATCGTCACATCCATCCCTCCATTCATCCCTCCATCCATCCCTCCCTCCATCCATCCATCGACAAGCTAATCTCTTCAACCATCAAATCAGATTCCTCCCAGCGTTGCGTCCCGCCTGCCAATCCGGTTTCTGACTTTTTGCTCCACTTTAGCAGCGAGAAAGTCGCTCCAAGGTCCGGTGGAGACCAAAGATGGTTTACAGATGGACACGTGCACGTTTAACCTCCACGAGACCTCCTTCACGGACGATCGCTGTGAACCTCCGCGGTTTCAGCCGATGTCACCAAAAGATCAGCCAGTTTGTTTACAGACAAATTACTCAGCAGGAAAAACAAAAGCTTTCCGTGCACACAAGCACTGATGATAACAAAAAGAGTGCACGTGACGAGGTCGGCCTCCCTCCGGCGGTCTACGGAGATGCGGGTCCTGCTCGGGCAGGTCGGGCAGCATACTGCTTTGAAGCACCGGCACAAAACACAAAGGAGAGAAAGAGAAAGCCAGATCTCTGCTTCAGTGGAAAATACCTGCGTTTAAAACTCTTAACCGAGAGAAGAGAAAGAAAGCCGAGCAGCGCGGCAGGAATGTGATTGAGAAACAGCCGTGGTGTTGGAGAGCACGCGAGGTGAAAGCCTGTCAGGCTGGCTTCCATTTGCCCGAGGGGGCTACTATCTCACTCTGCCCGACCTCTTTGTCCTCCACTAAAGACCTGCTTTGCATAACAGCGAGCGCAGCGTGTTGCAGCAACGAGCTGGCGACTTTTCGTGATGTTTTTTATTATTATTTTTTTTTTTATCACGTTAAAGTGTCTTCATTGGAGAGGATCGTCACGGCAACCAGACGAGCGTGTGTGTCTTAAAGGATAGAATGTGAAGGGTCTGCGGATTCAGATCCACGGAGTGGTGCAGGATCACAAACCGTCTCTCTCGGGCTGTAAAACACTTCTTTACACCAGAGAAAGAACACGGCGTTCAAACATCTGCTTCACGAATATCTGAGTCAGAAGCTGGTCGACGCGTCGGTGACGATGAAGTCTGTTTACATGAAGAGAACAAACAGCCTGCAGAGCGTCGTATCGCTGCATCAGCAGGAAAACAGCGTGACCAAAACACGTTGTAAGGCCTCGAACCCAGCATGGGGGGCGGGGACGGGGGACGGGGGGCTTTGTGGTCCCCGTAGGAGACCTGGAGGGATCCGAGCAGGTCTCAGGCATCCGTTTACCAGACTCTGCACTGAGGGTTTAGGGTTTCTGTGTGTGCTCCCAGGTTTTGACCATAGAGGGCCCGGCATATGACCAGAAGGGACTCAACCTGCTTCTCCATCATGTGACGACATCATCACGGCGAGGAAACACTCTGCCTTCTGATTAAATTCCTCCAAGAACCGTCACCTTTGTCGTCTTGTTCTATGTGTTCCTCTTGTCTCTTTAATGCATTTCTGTTGTGATGTTTCACATAAAAGAATGTTTAACGACCACTAATCTCAAACAAACAGAAAATAAACTCAAATGGACAATAAGCTTGTTACGTTGTCGTATGCTGCCTGATTGAACAGAATATTTACAATAGATATCGTGTAAATGTTGTTGTTTTGTCTTTAAAACAGATTAATAGCAACTTCATAGTGTTTCTCAGATGACAGGAATACAAATAAAGTTGGATTGAATGGTTTGCGTGGCAGAGCTGCCTCTGGATGCGCGTCCAGGTGAGCTGTCTTCCTGTCAGGTGTGCCTGCAGGACTTTAACCCGGCTGTCTGATACATGATAATAAACGCTTACTGGAACTCCTTTGTTTAAAAGAGAAGCTGCAGCTGAACCGTCTGTTCAAACAGTGAAGTCATATTAAAAAATTATAATAATGAAAATAATTTCATAAAACAGGCCGGACCTCCGGCCGCCCACAGCGGCTCGGCGCAGACTCTCACCCCGGGTTTGACGTCCTCGAACACGGCCGAGTCCTCGGCGCCGTCCGCTGCGGGCATCCTCACGGGCTTCAGCTGCGTGAACACAGCGCGCTCGTCGGTCGCGTGCGGCGGGTTCATGGCCAGTCCTACCCTCGCTGCCATAGTTACCACGGTGACTTCTTATTACCTTCGTGTGAACGGCGAGCGCATAAAGAGTCGTTTCACTGCTCACGTACGTTATTCCACGGCGTCGTCTCCCCTCCGCTCTGGAGCTCAGGTGGGTTTTCACCTGGGCGAGAGCGCGGAGCCGCCGCCTGCGGCCAATGACGGCGGAGGGTGAGCGTCGCGGGCCAATCAGCGGCGAGGAGGGAGGCGGGACTCACCTGTGAGACCAGGAAAAGAAGGAAAAAAACAACTGGCGGGCAAAAACACGCGCGCGCACACACACGCGCGCACACACACACACACACACACACACACACACACACTCACACACAGATGATATGACAACGTTATGTTGTGGTTATTCTGACCAAAATATCTCATGATTATATCGAATAATCATCAAAACCGGCTAAAACTCTTAAAATGGAACCAAAACACCCTGAAATCACTTCACAATTAAAACGTGTCTTTATTGTGTTACAGATTTTATTGAAAATAAAAAAAATAGTAGTCTAAAAATAAATAATGCCTACCACAATAAATAAACAAACAAATAAATAAATAAAGCATAAAATAAAGAAAAATATCTCTGGTATTTTTTCAAAAACATAATATTACGATATATCTGATAAAAAAATGAGACAATACAAATCCTAATCCTACATCCCTAACACACACAAGTATATATTCATGCAGCAATAACTACCTTGTATTTATTTTTTCTTTAATTTAATTTAATTTGAAACATTTCTGATGTCCCAGCTGAAATGAGCTGCTTTAGATTGTCTTTTTTGAAATGTCTATAATAATATACCAGCTGAATGTTTCGCTGGTCATCTTTCTAAAGTGTGTGATTTGTGTGATCTCTCCCTGCAGGGGCGTCAGCAGCACTTAATAAGTGGGGGGTTCTGTAGGCTGGTGGTCCTCCCCCATAACATTTTGGAAGTAGATGCAATTCCCCATGTTTTTAGAAGATGTCTTTTCCATATTTAATGTCTCTTGAAATGAAAATGAAAATTAAATAGGCCTATCATTGTTATACTGACATTTTTTATAATGCTTTTACAATAGTAGGTATACAACTGACTACAGAATCAAAGCAAGCTTTTGTACAATGTAAATCACATAGTGGCATATACAGTTTTTTTTCAGCTACTTGAATTATCCACACCACCCATTTCTTTCTCATCTCCACCACCTTTTTTTGTTTCAACATTTTTTCGTTTTCTCTGTGTACCTTCAGAGGGAAGTCAGTGACCCGGCCGAAACACATTGAACAAAAAGTGGAGCTGTCCAAGTTGGCAGGGGCATCCCCCCCCCCTCTAATTGACAGTATTTAACGCTGTCTGTGGATGCGTTAAACGGCGGTGTTGTGGCTGAGGCCCGTACTGTTATCGGTTTAAATACGTCCATGATTCATGATTGTATCATCTGAAATTGTTGCTGGCATCAACTCGTTGACCAAGTAGCTGCAAGAAGCAAACTTCCTTTGGTGCTCGTGTGTGTGTGTGTGTGTGTGTGTGTGTGTGTGTGTGTGTGTGTAGGAAACCAGAAAACATGGAGTAGATTCCTATTGCTGTGGGTATTCTCTTGTTGATAAAGTGGAACGGATTTGATTGTGAAGCAATGAAAAGAGCGTCGGACAAATTAGACCCGTCATGCATTAATATTTGAATGGCAAATGTGGGGGGGTCCAGACGACTTTTTTTAAAAGTGGGGGGTCCAAACGACTTTTTTTTTAAAAGTGGGGGGTCCAAACGACTTTTTTTAAAAAGTGGGGGTTCCTGACCCCCCCTCAATATGTTGGCGACACCCATGTCTCCCCGTCACCCAACATCCAGCGTATGAGTCATGCTGATAAAGATCAGCTGAGGTCGAGCACTTAAAGCCCTTTGTGTTCTACAGTTCACCGGTGAAACGGAGGAATTAACAGGAACTTTATGGGATATTGTTTCAGATCTCTGTTGCGTGATTGTCGGATGTTCACGTGTACACAGGAAGAAGTAATAATAAAAGGACGCCATGCCTGTGCATTTCATAGCGTGTTGCAGCAGGTTGAGCAGGCGAAGAAGTCGCATTAATAACAGAAGCACACGGGACGTTCGATGGAAGTTTGATAGAAACGAAGAGACGAAGGTTGAGAACCCCGGAGGTGTTTTCATCACTGATGCACAAGAATGAAACGTCATTTCTATTATTAAAACAACAACAACATGCCCTTGTGGTGGGTTGAGTTCATATCACATGTTCATATTTGTCTCTTTGAGGGAATATTTGTGAGTCTTTCTGTGATCTCATTGTGCATCTTTGCAGCCGTCTTGCATCTCTTTGTATCTCTTTGTGGCAAAGTGTGTGACTCTGTACTCTTTTTATAGTTGTTTTGAGTGTGTTTGCAGTTGTTTTGCATCTCTTTGTAGTTGTTTTGGTCTCTTTTTATTCATTTCTTCCTCTTTATATGTTTTTATGTTTCTTTGTGTTCATTTTGAGTCTCTTTTGAGACTTTGAGTGACGTTTTGCAAATGAAGGCTAAAGTGGCCCTTGATCCTTTGGGCCCCTGGGGGCTGCTGCCCGGTAGGTCTGTTCAGTAATCTCTCCATCAACAAAGCACTGACTGCTTTTCCTACGTTACATCAACTCTGATCCCGTACAAACTAGTTTGTGCCTTTTCTTATTTATTTAGCTATTAAGGATTTATATCTTTGGTAGGAACCAGCAGGCTTGAGGGACCACATGGTCACATAACTGGTTTTGGTCCTTTCATGAAAAATAAAGAATATCACCAGCCTTATGCTAAGCTAGTAGGTAGCACAGAACCTCCTGGTGGCTCCTTGTGCAATCAGGTCTTTTTAATAGTACAGTAGATCTCCTGGAATGTTTTATATCAACAGTTGTTGGAGCCGCACAATGTTTTGGACCAGCTTTTATTATCATGGCCATGTTCCGCTGCAGTATAATTATACTCTGCAAGTATGCAGGCCAACCAGTGAGACGGACTGGACCAGTTCAGAAAAGGTTATGTTGTTATACTCAGTGTAAACAGATTTTCTCACGGTTCATTAATGGCGCACTGGTCCTCAGTAGCATCGACGGCAGTAAAGCTGATGATGACGCCCCAGTGAGAAGTTTTCACTCAATTGGTTATGAAATAATCCGGTTTGTCGAGTGTATCAGACAAACGTCAGCCCCGTTATTTGGAGAAATTTTGGACAGAATGTACTCATTGTGTTTTGCGAGTTGGTTGGCAAGGTAAACAAAAATGCCGTTTTGGATGCTTTTAATATTATAAACTGACAGTTTAAAGAATGGGTCTCTAATATATAATTTTATTTATGAAAAAAGGCTCCAGAAGGACAGAGGCTCCGTCAAAAAGTTGGCTACCAGGAAATTAAAATGTTCCATTCCACACAAAAGAGTGCATTTTTGCTAAACACAAAGAACAGCTGGTGCTGAGGGGAGTTTTTCAGGTTATTTTCAACCTGTTTGCCAAAAAGATCCTTCTCATAGTGGCGTTGGCGTCCTTGATGTCTCGCCGCTAGCATCGCTACTTTGGACACGTGGAGCCAAGGCCGTGGGAGAAATGTCCCATGATGACTATGAAGAAATCTTTTGTCAGACTTGCGTTCTGATCTGGCATGTAGAGGACAGACTGGGGCCATGAAACCAGATCTGTCAGCTTCTCTTTCCATAATTAAGATATAATTGCATATCTCAAAACTGCCTTGTGCTACTTTTGTCATGTGTCTATTAAGCAAACAATCATGCTATGGGGAATTAATTTAAAATTGTACTCCACCCACCAGTGGCGGACTCGGACTGTCTGAGGGCAGGGGGTGGGGGGGCACCAGCATGCAGAAAGTACACTACACTTCATCACGTTTTCTCCACTGGAAGATCACCTATTGGCATTTTATCACGTTTTCTCTACTGGAAGATCACCCTAGAGGGCATTTCATCATGTTTTTGTCCACTGGAAGATCACCTTTTGGCATTTGATCACATTGTCTCCACTGGAAGATCACCTATTGACATTTTATCACGTTTTCTCTACTGGAAGATCACCCTAGAGGGCATTTCATTGTGCTTTCTCTACTGGAAGATTACCCTGGAGGGCATTTCATCATGTTTTTGTCCACTGGAAGATCACCTTTTGGCATTTGATCACATTCTCTCCACTGGAAGATCACCTATTGACATTTTATCACATTTTCTCTACTGGAAGATCACCCTAGAGGGCATTTCATTGTGCTTTCTCTACTGGAAGATTACCCTAGAGGGCATTTCATCATGTTTTTGTCCACTGGAAGATCACCTTTTGGCATTTGATCACATTTTCTCCACTGGAAGATCACCCTAGAGGGCATTTCATTGCGTTTTCTCCACTGAAAGGACATCCTATTGGGTATTTCATCTTGGTTTATCTACCATGGCGGCATCCAAGCGAGGATTACTGCTGCGGTTTCCCTCGTGTATTGGCGGATGTACGTTCTGTTGTTGCACATCAACTGACTCCTCTTGGCCTAACTCCAATCACTATCATCATGACCTCACACAGAGTGAACATGATGTACCATGACTGCAGGTTTTAATAGTTGCTTCCAATGTATATTAGGTATAATGATCATAATGACTAAAATATCAGACAGAGTTCATGTTTAAATGCACTGTGGCATTTCATCCTGTTCCAAAGATTACAGGTCTTTTCTATATAATTATTGTTTTCATTATTCCATTGAACCTGTATCATCATTTTATAAAAAGGTACCAAAATAGGTAGCAAATGTTTTACTCTCGTAGCTGTTTCGGCACGTCTTGTGTCTTCGTTGCAAATCATTTAATGTTTCATATCTTATATTTTTTTCCTGATTTCACAAATTCTAGTGGAGATCCCGAAGTTTCCAAAGATAACAAATATGTCGCAGTGAACTGAAAGGCTCTAAAATGATGCACAAGACAAGAATATTTGTATTTGATGTAAATTATCATACACCAGAGTATTTGGATACTTCACTTAATATAAACGAACTGATGCAGAAATCTCAGAAGTCAGGTGATGTTCTTTACAACTACTTTAAAGTTACAGTAGACACACACTGTGTGTGCGTGTGGGGGGGTAGTTAAAATATATATAATTAAAACTAAAATAGATGTACACTCATGGCCATGTACATATAAGAAAACAAGCAATGCAAATCTGGAGTTCATGTATTTCTCGAGATGCTACAATGAGGATATTCTCAAAGTTTTTTGCCGATGACACTCTAATACATCTTAACAAATGTGCTATGATCACACTCTCTGGGATTATTACAGAAATGAAGTCTGTGGCAAACAAACATTTTATGTTTAGCAAGATAACCTTCACTAATGATTTTTGATGAGTGAATGTAATTGAATGTAAAAGAACTAAAAGCTAACGGAAATAGAACTTTATAGCGTTTAGTTAGAACTGTGTGACGTATTCAATGAGCGTCGGAAATCTGATTAGCTATGCATCAAAACAACTACGAAAATACAAATTTGTCAATATAATAATAATACACCTTTCTTTTAGACTGATGACGGGGCGGAATAACGGCAGAATACTCCCGCAATGAAAAGGACATCTAAAAGAGGCTTAAGATTGCATGACTTGATACGGATGTTTTTTCCACAACGACAGACTGCAGCTGGTGAAGACAAAAACCTGTTTGACCACTTACATTTAGTCTGTTGTCATCTGTGTGAGCATTTGTAATGTTTGTAGAGAGAAAAAGAAAGATTAAAGAAAGACAACGACGGGACACAAGAGAGGAAATACGGCGTGAATGTGGATGGAAAGATACAAGAGTAGAGTTATTTCATGCTCCATCGTCTAATTGGAGGAGAGAGAGAAGATACTGGATCATCTGCATTCTTCTGTCTGGTTGTGAGGCCGAGGGCAGACGAGGACACGACTCCGGCTGGTAAACGCCCTCAACATCTCCGCACTGCTTTAAATGCTACAAATGAAGAAGAGACGCTTCTGTGGATCAGCAGACGGGGAAAAAAATCGAGCGACATCTGCAGGGACATCGATAAAGTTGCCAATCATTAGCGGCAACACATTTTATATATATATATATATATATATATATATATATATATATATATATATATATATATAATACATATAATATAATTTTTCATCATGCAAATTGTACAAAATGACAATAAATTGAAAGGTTGAACTCTGACCGTGACCGGAAGCAGAAAACTTTAAGAAAACCTTCATCAGTGTGTCAAATATAAAAAAGTCGGCTAGGTAGTACCGATGTACCTGTATGACTGATCACTGGAAGAGGAACGTTTAGCTGATGACATTCAAGAGAAAAATAAAAGCAACCAGGTTTCTTTGGAAAGAGAGACTCATGGTTTTTCTGGATTTTCTGGACGAACAGTACAATGACAGTCAACGGTGTCCCATTGTGTGCCAAAGCCTCTAAATGAGTAAGATCTAAAATCATCTTCAAGTCGGACCGAACAAAATAATAAAAAAAAAAAAACATTGAGTGATTTTGAGGTAAAATCACAAGACATGCATGTAAAGAGATCATGAAAAGGAGTCAACGTGGTTGGTCCTCGGGTGAACAAGTACACCTCCGCTGCAGGACTTCAAAGACCAGCTGCAGAGTTCCAGATCCCGAGACCAAACCACCAGCTCCGAGACGGGTGCATGATTGATGGTCGGCCTTTAAAGCTCAAAGCCATGATTTAAACGTCAACGGCGGCTTTCTGTCTTCATTAAATCGGTGTAACGTGTCGTAATGTCGGAGAAACAGAGGTGGGAATTGAAGAGAAGCTTTCTGAAATGCCTCACGTTGAGATTTCATGGGGCAGCCTCTCTGAAGTTTAGGAGAATATACATAATTGGGCAACAAATTTAAAAGAATGCAGAAATGAATAACGTAAAAAATGGTGTGACAAGAGTTTGTTTAACGTCTTGTCTGATGAACGTGAACATTTTGATAAATGAGTTAAAGGAAATGTCTTTGAACAGCCGTGTCTCCCACACAGCTCTACTGTATTCTCAATTAAGTTTTGAGGAAAAAAAACATTTCATACAATCGCAGTTTTTAAATGTTAATTGAAACAAAAAAAGGCAACAAAAGTACCTGGTTTCCTGCCTGGTTCAGTAAAAACATCATGGTTTGGCTTAAAAAAACTTTGTTTGCTGCTTAAATTATTTGACAGACACATTAAAACGTAGACTTTTGGATTTACACTGGACACCAACAGCGGTCTCCTGGGTGAAAGTCCTGTTTTTTGACCATCGTGACTTTGTTCGAACGCGAACATCCGTGGATTAGAAACATATTTTGCAATGAACCAATAAACAGACAAGTTACGAAGCTAAATTTCTCTCGAAACTTCATTGAAAGTGCACTTTTTGTTGTGGGAACATTTTTTTTTACTCAAATAAATGCAATTTAGCCCTATAAGCTGCAGAAGAACCTGTTCAGTTCAATCATAGGACAAAACTATTATAATGGTTGAATCTATAAAATAGATAGAATAAATCTAAAAATAAACGTTCTACATTATCTGTGCATAACAATTCATTTGAGGTAAAGATGGTGGTTACAGCAAATAGACTGTGGTGACGGTTGGTCAACTTAAACACGTAGTCAAGTGTATTTGTGTTGAGTAATGTTCGTCTATCCATCCATCCATCCATTTTCCTCCGCTTATCCGTGTTTGTCTAGTTGTTTTTCATTTGTTTGTTTAGTGTTTTAATCATTGATGGGATCAAAAATATTGACTGGAATAAAAAAAGATTACACAAAGATCCGTCATGGAGGATTTTTATAACGTGGAAGACGGCAAACACAACGATGGATTTAAGCGATATTTAATATGTTAATTGTAAGAATGTTCACACCAGAGGACTCAAGACAACACACTTAATGTAAAACCGTTTTAAGAATGAAGTTATTACAATTTGATTTTGTCTTTAAATCGCATTTAGACTTTAAATTTGATTTTCCAAGGGGTCCTCGCCAAGATGGCGGTGCTAAAGTCTCACACAAGCACCACATGAAAAAAAAACATGAAAAGACAATAAACAAAAAGTTAAAAATATAAAAAATATTCAAAGATTTATTTTGTGTAGATAGTTGGTTCTATGGTTGTATAAAGAAAAAAAACCTGAATCGGAGACAAAAAGCATGAAACACCGAATTTAACATTTTTTATAAGATGAATATGCACCACCACGGCTGGGATGATGGATCACGTTGCTTATACGTTGCAGGGCGAGCTGGAGGCGAGGTGGATATTTTGGAGATAAGATCATTAAAGGACAGTAAAGACGATGATGATGATTGTGATAATGATGATTGGAGTAATGGGGGTGAATGGTTACTTCCATTGTGGGGCTGCAGCTCCAGTGAATGGTGGGTGTGATGAAACAAAAGGCCCAGATCGGCTGTTTGGACTCGGAGGCCTCGTGTTGACCGAGGGAGGAACCATGAACAACCTTTGATTGTTCTCAGGAATGACGCCTCCGACGGCAGCGGCGGCCTGTTTACCTTCCTTTAAGGCGAGAGCTTAGCATTGATCCAAGTAAACGCTCGGCTTCGTGACGTTAGTTATCTGCAGCGTGTACAGAGGTGAGATGCCAGGGGGGAGGAGCTTCTACTCCACAGGTAAAACCAGCATACGATCAATACGTAATATGTCAATGTTATGATCATGAATGGGTTGTGAGACAAAGGACCCCGGGGCCCCCGACTCCTGCTACGTATGAGCAAAAGCACACAGATTCAAAGAGACAGATTTTATGGTTCTTTTGCATCTTTGTGGTCGTTTTCAGTCTTACTTTGGAAATTTGTGTTTTTCTTTTTGGTCATTCTGCATCTTATCGTTATTTTTTGTATCCATGTGGTAGTTTTGTATCTCATTTTGGTCGTTTTGTAACATTTTGCATTTTCTTTTAGCTGTTTGTATTTATTTGTTCATTTTCATCTCTTTGTAGACATTTTATGTCTTTTCCTGGTCATTCTACATTTCTTTGCAGAAATGCTTTGCTACATTTGTGCTAGTTTTTCCATCTCTTTGTGACCCTTTCCCCCCCACTGGTTGGACCCCTATAATGGAAATGTCACATTTTAACTAAACTTTAACTTAACTTTACTTTATTTATAGAGTAAATATATTACATTTTATAATATATTTCCTTTGGTTATCATAAAAAGTTAGATGTAATTAGTTTGAGCGCTCAAAGTTGTTGGGAATTTGAATGTGTTGGTCGATCTGTATTGCTGAATGTAAATTGTTAGATCATTTGATTTCTAACTGTAAAAAAAAGTCAAGCATTTAAAGAAATTTTAGGGTTCTTCTACACTGGAATACAAATCAATAAAATACTTCCAAAATTAGATGAGATGGGATTAAAGTTGCCGTTGCGGGTAGCACAAAGGGACCAACAGTTTAAAAAAGGGAATTTCCTTTTAACAATTTCACAACACAGAACACAAATTGCATTAAATTAGTATCGAATCACCACCAGGTAACCACATACGCTGATGACACCTCACTTCCTGTGATGCCAAAGCTAGTCATGTCAGAGCTCTTATCTGCCCAGACAAGGCTCTTCACTGATCAATGCCGCAATCATTTTATTGATTATATGTTAACAATAAAAAGAGTCAGACGGTTTATAGCCTCGAACGTATCTATCGTAGTCTACAGGCGACGCTGTGCGGGCGTGTTACTCAGCTTTGAGAAATCCTGAAATGCCCATGAGCAATCCTTGATGTCTGCAGCTGGAATGTAATTAAATGTGTTTCTGACCTGACTACAATACAAACTTATAATAGTACCCGTGATATTGATTAATTAGCGACTACTACAGTAGAGAGTAGGAAGTACCTCGTCCCGTAATGGTTAACGTGTCAACCTGGGAAGTTCAACCATTAACATTAAGAGTTCTGACGCAGATACGTCTTATCAGGAAGATAGTTTTATGACTGTATATTACTGTAACTATGAGACTCATGTATATATATATATATATATCAGCAATACATTGTACAAGTGGACTTCCTCGCTCGTTATACTTGTTATATATCAAATATTAATGAGGAAACAAAACAGGAGGTTTGTCCATATTATCAGAAAATATTGAGGTTTATTAAGTTTGTAATCTTTAATCCTGCAGGAGAATGTCATTGATCATCTGAGGGTAAATTCTTGTGGGTTTGTATTCATAATCACTTAAAGTTTTCCAGATAAAACAGAAGTAAAGAGGCTGCTTCTTTCTACATTATGAAATATTTGCAGGGTCAGAATTACCACATATATTTATATACGTGTATCATCGTTGCCAAACACTCCGAGCAGGAAGAGCGAAAGCAAGGAAATGCGTTTCACAATGAGCCAAGTTGCTGATAGTCCTGCAGGATACGTGACCATATTTGGGTATGAGGAAGTCCTGGAAATCCCTTCAGGTGAGATATGCATCGGTGACATCACCGAGCAGCGGGAAGGTGATGGTGGTGGTGGTGGTGGTGGTAGTGGGGGTCGGGAGGGGGGTGGGGGGGGGGGGGGTTGATTTGTTTCCTGTGATAACGGCCGAGACGACCCACGCCGTTCGTCCTGGAATCACACGATGACACACTTTCAGATTCCGGAAGCAGGAAGATTCCTCAGCACAGAAGTATGCACAACCGGCCGCAGCCTTTAAACCTCTCGAGTATTTTCTCCTCCGCTCAGAGACAGAAAAGCTCCCACCGGATTGGGTTTCCCGTCGCAGTGAGCTATTATTAACTCTTCATTGGTCGTGTGAAAAGTGAAGAAAGAAGAAAAAAAAAAACCTTCCCCAAAGGATCTCAACAGAAATGTGCTGCTTTGCGTTTCCTGCTCTGTCCTTCCCATCAGCCACCTGGGTCTCAGGTGTTCGTAGTAGGTTGGGGTCAAAGGCTGCTATATGGACACAATCATAATAAATGTATATATTGTTTTTATCAGTTAGTATTATGTACACCAGCGTATCAGGGCCATTGTAGGAAAAAAAAAAAAAAAAACGTAGCCGAGAGAGGGGGGGAAATATTCAGAGCAAATTTGCGTGTTTATTACGACGCTAACAACCGACATTTATGCTAGCTAACTTCCCATGAATATACATTTATTTTCTAATAAATCCATCACGTGTGACAACGCTTCATTAAGGTCCTTAGGGTGATGATGTTGATGCTTATAGTTGTCGTTTTTTCATGAGGCCATGTTGTCATCTTATGGATGTTTATTGATCGGGCGATTGGGCTAAGATGCTAGCGGTAGCTTTCACTTGTTGTCATAGCAACGGCAAACATCCTGTGTTAGCGGAACCAAGCAACTTGTTAATATATCGGCTATATATATTTCTAAAATGGCAAATTTGTAACTTTTTTTCTCAGAATATTGCCCCCCTCTCTCGCCGTTTTTTTGTCTTTTGGCCCGCCATCTTAATTCAACCTCAAATCCTTATTTCCTGAAAAATTATGACTAAATACTACACTATTCTGTGGTGACCGCGTTTAAGTAATGATGTTCCAAATAATGATGCATCATGGGACTTCTGGTGATTCCCACGTTCACTATCTGCACACAAACGGGAGAATGTTGCTTCGTCTTCTGTTCAGTTTGACACTTTGACTCCTTCTCCGGTTCAGATTTTATGATTTACTGACGCTTCAGAGTCGTCAATGCAGCTATTCAAGATGATGAAAGATGTGTGTGTGTGTGTGTGTGTGTGTGCGTGCTTGTGTGTGTGATCACATTCGTCCTCATTTTTCATAACCTGTTCTTCCTGCTGTGTTTATGTTCTTGCACAAAAGGCCTGAAACAAAAACGTTTTTTTATTTTTATTTTTAACCTGAACGCAACCAGGACTCCCGCTCTTCTCTGCAGATTGTTGTCGTGGCGACGTAGCTGTGATGAAGATGATGATGATGATGTAGCTAATTTGTTCCTCTGATTTAAAAGATGTGTCTGAAAGGAAATTTTAAAAAATGTGGATGTTTCCAGGTTATTCAGGATGCGTGGGAGTCATGACGACGTTCAACTGTAGAACACACCGTAAACATGAGAGAAGGCTGATTCATCGCACACACACACACTCACACACACACACACACACACACACACACACCACACCTGTCAGTATCAGGTTCTCCAACAAGGACGTTAGCATGTCAACGGGTGCACCGCGGACCACAATGCAACGGTAAAGCGATTGCGGCGCCGAAAGGGCAGAGGGCCAAAACACAAAAAAAATAAATCGTTTTTCAATCTTAGAAATGTAAATGTTTGATTATTTAAACAACTGTGTAACAATTTTTATTGCACTTGATGTATTATATTATTGTAGGGACTACGCATAATGCTCAGTTCAGGTGGTTAAAGAAGCTCACAGGTTTGATTCCCAGACCGCTTCATGTCTCCACCAATGAGCAACTGTTAGTCTCTTTAGAGTTAACAACATGTCGAGTTTAACTAAATCTGATGTTCTGAAAGATTAACAAAATGTCTAAAAGTCTCTAAACTCCAACATGCTGCGTTAAGACTTTGGCAGGCGACACATCGTAGACCTTTCAAGCCGGTAAGCTGTTGTTGTTATAAGATTAATTAACAGCCATTAATAATGAGTGAGATAATACGTTATGCCTGGTCGCCCATGGAGCCGACACCAGACTCCCTAAAACCGCTGACGGACTCGGATGTGGATCAGACCGACCAACAGAAATAAACAGGAGGTTTGTTATTGTCCTTTAGTTATTTAAAGCAGCGATGTACGACGTCCAGAGCGCTAACGTAGCATTCATCCACTATCATCGATGTAAGGATGTTAGTAAGCAGAGACGTAAGTTGCTTTCCCTCTGTGTGTGTTGTTGCTCCTACTTGTTTTTTTCCATTTTGTCTTCTTTCGCAAGAAGTAGAAAGCTAAAGATCGGCTTTAAATGAACTACGCAACAAGGCTGCAGAGGCAGGCTAGTCGCCGTTTGCTTTGTTAGCTGTTTATTAGCAACCACCTTTTTTCTTTTAAGTAAATTTAGTCAAAATATCTTGAATATCTTAAACCACAGATCTTGTTCGGGCACCAAATCAAACTTTGACGCAAGGGGAACCACCTTTTAGGACTCATTTCAGCAGTGCTCAAAGTTAAAGATACTAACACAAAAAAAACTAACAGAAGAACCGTTGTCGTTAACGTTGACCTTAGCTAACGTTAGCAGATGTTTTCTTGTTGAAATCCACTGCGGCGGTTATTCTGGAGGGTTTGGCATCGAGACGTTGAACCTTTCAGGGACCGGCATCCCCCTGGATGATAAGAGGAACACTGAAGAGGTTTTCGAACGTTAAAATGCGAAAACCCGATTGGAGTGATAAGGTCCGGCGGTGGGTGGGAAGCCGTTGAGGGACAAAGACGGTGGTTCACTCAGGACAGAAAGTTACGACGTTGAAGTGAAAACAGAGGGCGTTCGCTCCTCTGATCCTACAGAATGGAAACAATAAGGAGAACAAACGGTGGAACAATCTTGCTGTGGAACTCTCATAATTGCCTGTCTATTTAACTATTATTTGCATGTAAATACAGAAGCCGCCGGAGGGAAGAGCGAGTCCGAGACACTGTGGTGGCGTGTTTGAACAAATGCTCGCGGAGAGAAAATTGGCTGCATGCTGACGGATCCTGATTGGTCGAAGCAGGTGATTCAAACTGCACTAAACTGTTCTGGCAACCGCAACCAAAACCACGTACAACAGCCAGCGGGTGCAAGAGGATTCCAGGGCGGTGAGGGGGTTCCAATGCGGCGTCTGGAGTCAGATGTGAATCGGACCTTTAAATCCCCCCCTCCCGTCAAACCATGAAACCTATGTAACCAACATGTGCCGACAAAATGACAAAACAAACATGTCTTTATATTTCTTATATGTTTTTTCTTTTTGAAGAACAAAATATTACGACATCCATCCATTGATCAATCAAAGATCAAAGGCTGAGACTATAAATTACGTAGATCATCTATACATAGATTGTGAAAATGCCGAAACGAGTGAGCATCATAAAGATGGAAGAAAACAACAGATGATTTTAAGGTAGCATTCAAGCATAAGCCGATGCGTGGCAGCGTCTCTCTGGATTCTGGTTTTCCAGGTTGCTGTGAATTATCACCAGTGCATGTTGGATGTATGGTGAGATAATCAGAAATATATACCGATGTCCAGCCATGTCTTCCATTGTGAGTTACCTTCACTGATTTTTCAAGCTCTCTGTATTTCAGAGTAACATCTTCAGAAGAAGAGTCCATTACAAGGCAACAAGTGTCAGACAAAGGGGAGATTGTGAAAGATCTCTGGCTTTGAAGCGTGTTCACAGAGGTAGAAATGAAGGGAGACCCTCGGGCCCCCAGCCTTGTGATTGGACGTGAGCCCATCTGACTCAGAAAGACACTGCGATTCTTTATTATTTTATTTTCCATCACAGTGTTAAAGAAATTGTATTCGGTCGTGGATTACGTTTGTTCCAAATGGGGTCCACGTAGGTCTGAGGAGGACCTGGTGCTGGACGGGTCAAAGGACCCAGATACAGCTGTTAAGAGTCCCACCTAATATAGTTGTTTTGCAATGTTTCATAGTCATTTTAGGCAAAACCATGATGTGTGTTTTTACTAAACACAGTCATTTTGTAGGTTTATTTATTGAATAATGTAAAGTTAAGTTTAAGTTACTATTATTATTATTATTATAAACAAAGATCGAGGAAACAGTTCAACATGTTTTTTTAAATATCTTATTATAAATAAGAGACATTAAACAGCAACCTAAACCAGTGGTGGAGATATTCAGGAGGTGCTGAATTCTTATTTTGCTAAAAAGATAAATGTGTTCTTATACATCCGATAAAGTAAAATTGTTAAATGTTTGTAGGGAATGTAGTTTCTCACAGATATCAGTTAATTTGTTTTTGACCTGGAACAAACATGTTTCTAACCAACATTTACAGAAGAGGAAACTAAGGACTCTCACCCAGGAAACCATTGTTCCTGTGAGCTGTATGGTTTTGTTTTATTTTACAATGTAAACCACGCGTGTTAAAGACCGTAAAGAAAGTATGTTTCCCTGGAATCGTAACAGAGAGCCGCTACGTCTCTTGTGGGAACATAATTGTGTCAGAGCTGACCGTTGACGTTCCAACAGGTGATGTATAGAAGCAGAGATGCTGCAGGACGGCAAACATTTTAAACTTTTGTCCTTTTATGTCTGCTGGTTTTAATCAACTGCCAAACAGTTTAAAAAAAGAGATGGTGACACGAAATGAGAGATCGTGCCATTTCAGAGATTACAGCCCAGATGCAAAGGAAGCATTAAAACCAGATCGTAATGGCTCTTAATGTGTCCCTTTGTGCTGCAGCTTATCATGAACATGTAGATTTGTTTGTATAGACGGCCTTTCTGACTTGTTCTCCCTTTTTAAAGCAGAACAATCAGACTGAGACTGAACGCAGCTGCAGAAACACACAGGTGAAACACATTTACCTCGTTTGATGTTTAAACCACAAAATAATGACGGATCCACAACTGACTTTTAATTAAATTAATGTTAAACGGAAGAACAGGTTTCTCAATTCTCAATATGATAAACAAACATCCTACAATCCTTTTTGTTTTTGGAATTAAATTAATTCGAAATGTTACAAATCAGCATTTTTTCTCAGGATAAATGACTGCAGCTGTCAGTCAGAAGTGAAAGTATAATAAATAAACCCTTAGATCATCAAACGCATGTTATATTCTCTCCTCAAAGCCGCAGACTCCACTAACAGTAATAATCTTTTTATCTCGATGATTATTATAAAACAAACTTTGTTCAGACTCAACAGAAACAATGTAAAACCCATTAAAAACATTTTTGTTCGTCTTTTAAGAAATAAATAAAGTACGGTGTCGGCGCATCAATCAAAGGAATGTTAAACATTAAAGGCCGGTGTAACGGTCGACAGTTCCCTGTTTTAAAAAAAACCTGCGTATGGTTTGCGAGTTTGGTGGGAAAACGTTTAACTGATAGAAAACAGCAGGATGAGAGAATTTCGTATCACCGTTATCTAATATTTTTACTTCTGTAAAAACTTTTTACTAAATTATGTAATTAAAATTTGTTGAAATTTGTTTCTTTAGGATAAACCCTTTGAGATGTATCATCTTGTCGCAACATAAAACACAATCACTACATAATAACAGAGAAATGACAGAAAAAAATACAAATAAATTCAAGCAAAAAAATGTAATTGCATTCAAACAATTATAATACAATAAAAATAAACAAAAAATAATGTACACTTATAAATTAAATGAAAGAAGAGACCATTATTCATGTTTATTTTGTGGTTGCTACAGTTAAAGGTACATGTACATGTTGTTTGCACATGTTGAAAACCTTCAGCGTTTGTATAATGGTGTTGTGGCTGCAGGATGTTAGACATCTCAGGCATTGCTACGTCTTCTTCTACGTGGGTTCAGCGAGGCGGCGAGTGAGATCATCGCTGACGTGCGGCGGCCTTCGAAAGCGCGCTGACTCAGATATAAAAACATGCTCACACGCGCCTCCACACAATAGCTTCTTAAAGATCGGTTAGGTACAAGGAGGAAACGACAGGGAGGAAGACGGAATCTGTCCTCGTTGCTATGCAACGTGTAACACTTTCATAAAAACGACAGTAAAATAATAAAATTTTATTTGTATAGCACCTTTAAACAACCAGGCAATTCAAAGTGTTTTATATAAAATATTAAAAGCATTGGGAAAAGACACATCTAAATAATAATTATAAAAAAAACATTAAAACAGGCAGAAATATAACGATTAGAGTCCTTCAGAATTATTTTTTTACATTATGCTTTCACTTTATTTCCAATTATACATAATAATACATTTCCTCACCGGAAATTCACAATAATTCAGTTAAAATACACATTTTCGTCACATTTTTTATTGTCTGGGCCCAGGGGGGGTCCAAGCCCTTAGAAGTGTGGGTCCAGGTTTTTGTTTTAGCCCAACACACCTTTTCAACTAGTTAACTAACAATGGTCTTCATTCAAGACCTTGATGAGTTGGTCAGCTGAGGTAGTGCTGGACTAAAACAAAAACCTGGACCCACACCGGCCCTTCTTGGTAAGATTGGACACGCCTAAGCCTAATTGATTAACTTGAACGCACCACAAGACCTTCAGCCAGCAGCCGACCAAGCACTTACACAAATTGCAGGCTGAGTCCGGATCGTATTTTAGTGATGCCGAACAATCAACACACCTCTTCTGTAATTGTCATTTTAGTGATACATCCAATGCAAACGCTTTTAGTCACTGAGACGTGTTGCTGCAGCCGGAGAATCGAAATACAGCACAGGAAGTAGTTTGAGTTGAGTTTATAAAAGGAGGGAGAAACACGTCAAAAAAAAAACCGCAAAACATCAACCTTTCATCATGCATTCATTCATGTCCTTTCCGACGAGGCATTTTCAACAGAAATCATTGTGATTCACAATATAATCCTGAACATCGTCAAAAAACACGTAAAAATGTCACTTAATCATACGTTTTGTTAAAGGACACTAGATGGCGTATTTTTAGAGATTCATTTGCACATTTTTTTTCCAAAGTGACGTTTTCTTTTCAAGTTTTCATTGATGACAAGTACATTTTTCTTTTCCTGATACTTCCTGTATTTTTCTTTAAATCGGCCTAACTTTCATGTGAACTACGTTTCACTGACTCGTGGCAATATTCACGATCATCCCGATAACGACAGCGATTAAACCACATCTTTCCCGGCGCCAAGAGAGAATGAGAGAGAGACAGAAGAGAGAGAAAGAGAGAGAGAGAGAGAGAGAGAGAGAGAGAGAGAGGCATGTTTGCCTTCGCTCCGTTTAGCTCGTTTTCCTGGAGATTAAAGCAACAAAAGCTCCGATACGAAACGACCTTTGACCACGTTTACTCTGACAGTTACTGTATGAGCCGTGATGGATGAACGCCAAACAACTACACACACTCATACCGACACACACACACACACACACACACACACATATTTTCTGTGTGTGAAAAAGCCATTTTGTGTTTCCTGCAGGAAGTAAACGATAGAAACATACAAAACACTTGTCTGCATAAATGTCCATATCCGTTCTAATCAGTTTGATCGATCATAAGATTCTTAATGAAAACAAACTATTTTTGTCTGCTTTCTCGCTCCGAGATCAGCTGACAACATCATTATTGTATGTGGTGTGTGAACTCCACCTGGGAGGGTTTCTGACTGCTGCTCAGCTCATCTCTATGACTCACAGCGCCCTCTGCTGGACAGAACACAGCATTTAAAAGGGAAACATCCACCT
Organism: Chelidonichthys spinosus; assembly: GCA_029853015.1. Lineage (NCBI taxonomy): Eukaryota > Metazoa > Chordata > Actinopteri > Perciformes > Triglidae > Chelidonichthys > Chelidonichthys spinosus. The sequence goes on from CM056835.1 coordinate 20,201,068, forward strand.
TTAAAAGAAAAGTAAACTGTGTTTGTGTTTTACTGACATCAGTCTGGGGTTGGTTTCCTTTATTCTACAGTCATGTGATGTTGAGCCACTATAATGTACACACACACACACACACACACACACACACACACACACACACACACACACACGCACACTTGACAGGTTGAGCTGATGAGGTGTCAGATTTCCCCCCAGTGAAAAGATGTGTCGACCGACGCTAGATCCGTGTGTGTGTGTTTGTGTACGAGTGTATACAAGTGTGTGTGTGTGTTTGTGTACATGTGTGTGTATGTGTGCGTGTCTCTGTGTACGTGTGTGTGTATGAGGGATTAGAGATGATCAGAGCTGTCTAATGACCCCTCCAGAGAGACCTCAGCTAATCCCCATCACCTCTGGGACACACACACACACACACACACACACTCAGACACTCACACACACACACACACACACACACACACACACACACACACTCAGACACTCACACACACACACACACACACACACACACTCAGACACTCACACACACACACACACACACACACACACACACACACACATACTCAAGACACACACACACACACACACACACACCTCTCATGCGGGTGCGTTTGGTTCGGTCCCGACTGACCAGATATTTCATCTGGTGCGTTCAAGGACCTCGGGACATTGGATGTTCACAAAACGTATCCTTTCCAATGTGTCCGTGCTTCATTATTGTTGTTTTGCAACAACGTAGCCCATCAATGTGATGTTTGTTTTCCGGTCGAATGACTGTCGCTTAGGTCCCTGAATGCACCACGAAGACCAGGATGTTCTTTTCTGCGACAGGAAGTGCAGCAATAATTAATATACATACGAAGGGATTATAATGCATGACATCATTGTTAATTAACAGTCACCTGGAATGTCCTGTTAGCCACAGACAGGGGTTGCCATAGCAACGACTGTTTGTGGAAGAAGAATAAAGAGGTTGTGTGTTGGTTTTTTGTTCAATGTTACATTAATTCATTCACCAGTGTGTGTGTGTTTGTGTGTGTGTGTGTGTTTGTGTGTGTGTGTGTGTGTGTGTGTGTGTGTGTGTGTGTGTGTGTGTGTGTGTGTGTGTGTGTGTGTGTGTGTGTGTCTGTGTGTGTGTGAGGTGGTGATTACATAAGTGACCCTCAGGGCTGCTCTGTGATGCAGGAAAAGGCTGAGCTGAAGGGATTTGTGTGTTAGTGTGTGAGTGAATGTATGTAACAGTTGAATTATTGAATTGCACATTAAATATGTCTTATTCAGCGAGAACAGGCCTTTACATAGAGACCGCTGGTACCAATACGGAATAATTTCCTGAATCTAAATGTGTGTGTGAGTGTGTGTGAATGTATGTAACAGTGTGTTAAATTATTGATCGTTGGGTGGTGCCCCGTGTGAGTAACTTGTGTACTTCACGGCACCGGATTCAAACAGGACCAAAGAAACATTTGTCTACAATTCATTTTTTTTTTACAAAATCAGGTCCCGTGGGAAACATTGAAAAGAGGGCGGGGCTTAACCTTGAGTGCATGGACATCATAAAATCTGTTTACACCCCCACAGATTTAAAAGTAGAATCTATAACGTTTAAATCAAAGGGTGAAAGGCGCCGGACCGGCCGGACCCGGGTTCTCTCCAGACGGCCGGCGTTTTAAAGGCGTCTGCAGGAAGGTGATTCTGACAACAGGTATGTGTTACACGTGTAGCCTGTCTCTCCTCCACCGTGCACTGGAGAATCAAAAGAAACTATATTCTGGTTCTTACAGAAGCTGCTGATGCTCACCTCCTCCAGGCCGCCGAGGAAGACGAGAAGAAGAAGAGGAAGAAGAAGAAGTAGAAGAAGCAGCGCTGACATGATCGGCCATAACACCACCTTAGGCTACCATCAGCTTCGATGTGGATCACCTTGCCAGCAGACAGAGCATGTGTAAGAGGGCTGCCTCGCCAGCAGGTGGCGGTAAAAAGTCACGAGTTTGTCTCCGCCAGTCAACACAGTTTCCACTTGGCAGGAAGCCATTTTTTTTTGTGAAATTAGGGAGAAGTTATTCTGAGCTAATTGGCACCTGATGTTCACTTAATGAAGACAGAGACAGACAGGAGAAAAGGCCCTGAGAGAGCGACGGGAGGTGAGACATGACGGAGAAGTGACACCAGCTCGCAGTAATTAAGACGCAGGCATTAATGTACACACACACACACACACACACGCGCGAGGTGCTAATGAGCTCGACGACCTGTTCTAATCAAAACACCATCAAGCAAATTAACGGGAGGAGAACCTGTTTGTTCTTTAATAATCTGGAAGCAAAAACAAATTCATCCAAAGTGCTTAAGAGCTGCATTATTTTAGAGATAAAGTAAAGAACAACATTATTTTTCTTAATTAAAGAGTGATACTAAATATACAACTAATTGGTTTTCTCTTTATTAATATTTTTAGTAGTCTTTTAATGTTAGTTTGTTGTGACTCAAAAAGATCTCTTTGTGTTTGTTTTTCTCCCTTTCTAGTCTTTTTAGTGTGTTTTTGTAGTTCTTTCGTGTGTCTTTGTGGTCTTTTTCAGTCTCTTCTAGGCTGCTTCGTGTCTCTTAAGGTGACAATGTTATAGGTGAAGGCCGATGGGGGGCCTGAGACTTTGGGTCTGAGACCAGTAGGCCAATTCAGTAATCCATCCGTGTGTATGAGAGTCAGTTACCAGAGACCTGATAGAGATCTTACCATCAAAAATACAACGTACCATTGAAGCAAACCTGGTCACTGATCCACAGAGGTGTGACTGCTGCTGCTGATAACAGTAATAACAGTAATAAGAGTAATAACAGTTTCAATAATATAAGTCATATCAGAATCATCCAGATGTGCTGTGACGGCAGCAGAATATGTTTCCTCGCTCCCCTCAGCGTTTCTGTGAGCGGCTCCTAACTGACTCTGTGGTTCGTTAGTATAAAGGTTTATGAAAAGGCTTCATTAAAATTGCATTCAGCGTTTTCGTTGCCTGTAATGAACGTTAGTGCGAGTGTCAAAACCTCTCTCCCGTTAACCGAACCAGCCAGCGCTGCCGGAGCTGCACGCAGCATGTGGGTCCGAATCCTGGACTGGGTCTGAGTTCCCTGGACGGGGTCTGAGTTCCCTGGACTGGAGACCTGGACTGGCTGCTCAGGGTTGTTATTGTTCAAGCAACAAACTCGGGTCTGATGTAACTTACAGGCTTCAGGCTTGTAAAAGTGGAGTCGTTCCTTTGAAATGCTAATTTAGCAAAAATTTGGTGGTTTGACTCATTTGGGACGTTCAACCACGAGACCGGCATCGAACAAAGTGAACCTGACGTTTGTATTTCTTGCTTAATCCCAACTTTGTTTTGTTTTGTTGCCTCGATGCGCTTGGTAACACAGAAGTACTCACGTTCATTTCCTCAGCTGGCCACGAAACAACAGTCCAATCGACCAACTCGTTAACACGGACACAAATTTTCCGTTAAAATTAATGTATTTCAATTTTAAAATTCGTGCCTCGACAGGCTTTTTTCCCCATCAGTTGGGACAACGTTACGTTCGGAGCTTTAGGCAAAAAAAACAACCACAACTCTTAGTTTCTTTTAAAATAACTACGTAGTTATTATTAATGAACGTCAGGTTCACTTCGAGACACGTGATGTCGAACACCAGTCTGGTTGAAAGTTGTGTTGTTAGCATCTACGTTGTTTTCACGAACAAAACGGACAATTCGTGTGCCGGTTTACGAAAAAATGTTCTTTCTAGGGAGTTACGTTTCAATGCCTCTTAAAGTAACCTTTCAAAACTCCGCTCCAAACTGGCTTCGCTCAAATGAACAAATTTGATATTTCAAGTAGAGCGGTAAAACCGCAAAACTTTAAAAAGAAAATGTACATCCTCACAGTTTTCTCCGCTGTCTAAACTCTCTTTTGCATTAATATAAAATGCTCTCACGGCCAAACCTCCACGTCAAAGGCCAGTGCAATCTCCCGTCCCTCCTAAAATGTTTTACCTTTTAAAAAGTGAAAAAACTTGCTGCAGGTCCGGCGTGGATGATGGTCTGGTTCATTAGTTGGGGGGTCTGAGTGGTCTGGGTCCATCATCACGATCCTCGCTGCCTCTCTTTCCTGTTTCTAATTGCCCGAATCGTGTAGTCGTGCTGCTGCCACCCATTAGTGTAATATCCATTAGTCTGCCTCTCCTTTCCCCAGACCACCACTCCCTGCCTTTACTACACCTCCGAGACACACACACACTACAGCCATAACACACACACACACACACACACACACACACACACACACACACACAGTTGTAGTAAACATGCAAAAGCACAGCAACAAGGGTGAGTTTTCCTGTGAATATTCATGGTTTTCTCTTATTTTCAATTCCTACAGCAAAGCCTTGATCTGTTTGTTGCTGGCCTCGACTTCACATTTCTACACACACACACACACACACACACACACACACACAACCACACACACGACGAGCAACGAGCTAATGCCGACATGCTTTTACGAGGGTGGAGAGATGGAAAAGGTGGAAATGATTTATCCCACTCACCCTGCAGGAGTGGATTAAAACCTTTCCTTTTACTTACCGACGGGATCGTTGTCTTTTCCCGAAATAATGCCTTCGTTGCAAAGTGGGAAAATTCTTTCTTGCAAAGAGCCAATCGGGTTCGGTTCTGCCAGAGAGGATTGAGACGAGTCTGAACTTTCTCCCAGAGTGATGTGTCGGCGCATTCAGGTTTTCACATTTTCACATCAAGTTAAAAGAGTGTGTTGCAGAGACTCGGGGCGTTCTCACACTTACCACACTAACACTATACTTTTCAGCCCTCCGAACAAACGCAGAGCGATTAGTCAGCATTTTAAGGCGGATATGTGGATGATTCAAAATAATGACGATAACGATTGTTTTGCTTTCTAAAAGGTGACGTAGAAGCGAGAAGGACTGTAGGTCAGAGGTTGGAGGTCAGGGTGGATGGGCGGGCAGACGTGGTTCCTGAGTAAAAGTCAAACCGTTCATTTATTTACGTCGACCGATAATTAACCCGACAGACGTCCTTAACTTAACCCAAACCACAATCATTTCTTAAACCTAACCAGGAGTTTAAAACTGTGACGAGTTGGGAAGGAGAACAGGGTCTTATGATAATAAAAGTAGTAATAATACATGTTAATATTTTATTTCATATATATATTTAATTCATAAAGCAGCCTTTCAAAACAAAGTTACAGAGCGGGTGAACCAAAATTACTAAAAAATTCAAATAAATGCAAAAAAATTAACAGACAAAAAAAAAAGAGTATTAAAGTTAATTTAAGCAATTATATGAAAAATGTCCTCAATAGTAACATCCTGTTTATTATATTTAACTTCAGGTAACAAGGGCTGTTCGGTCCCTGTATGACCGGAGCAGGAGCTTGGTTCGCATTGCCGGCAGTAAGTCAGACCTGTTCCAGGTGCATGTTGGACTCCGGCAGGGCTGCCCTTTGTCACCGGTCCTGTTCATTATTTTTATGGACAGGATTTCTAGGCGCAGCCGTGGGCCGGAGGGGATCTGGTTCGGGAGCCACTGGATTTCATCCCTGCTTTTTGCGGACGATGTGGTCTTGTTGGCTCCTTCGAGCCAGGACCTCCAGCATGTCCTGGGGCGGTTTGCAGCCGAGTGTGAAGCAGCCGGGATGAGGATTAGCACCTCCAAATCCGAGGCCATGGTTCTTGACCGGAAAAAGGTGGCTTGCTCCCTCCAGGTCGGGGGGGAGTTCCTGCCTCATGTGGAGGAGTTTAAGTATCTTGGGGTCTTGTTCACGAGTGAGGGAAGGATGGAACGCGAGATTGACAGGCGGATCGGTGCAGCGGCTGCAGTAATGCGGTCGCTGTATCGGTCCGTCGTGGTAAAGAGAGAGCTAAGCCGAAAGGCGAAGCTCTCGGTTTACCGGTCAATCTACGTTCCTACCCTCACCTATGGTCATGAACTTTGGGTCATGACCGAAAGAATAAGATCCCGGATACAAGCGGCCGAAATGAGCTTCCTCCGCAGGGTGGCGGGGCGCTCCCTTAGAGATAGGGTGAGGAGCTCCGTCACACGGGGGGAGCTCGGAGTAGAGCCGCTGCTCCTCCACATCGAGAGGAGCCAGTTGAGGTGGCTCGGGCATCTGCATCGGATGCCCCCTGGACGCCTCCCTCGGGAGGTGTTCCAGGCATGCCCCACCGGGAGGAGACCCCGAGGAAGACCCAGGACACGCTGGAGTGACTATGTCACCCGGCTGGCCTGGGAACGCCTTGGGGTCCTCCCGGAGGAGCTAGGGGAAGTGTCCGGGGAGAGGGAAGTCTGGGCGTCCCTGCTCAGGCAGCTGCCCCCGCGACCCGGTATCGGATAAGCGGAAGAAAATGGATGGATGGATGGAACTTCAGGTAACCCAGCCCAGAATAAAATGTTGGAATCATGTATTTCTGAAACCACAGATGTGATGAATCTTGTCGTTTCTTATCCAAGAATCTGTTTTCAACGAAAACTAATAGAATTTTTGTAAATCCCAGACTTTCATCAAACATATTTGAACTGCATCATAATGAAATGTTATCTGGGAGGAAATACATTTTTGAAATGCAGCTTCATTGTAGTGGTACGTAATTCAACTGGTTTCATTCTCACCATCAGTTAAACAACAAACACAAAATAAAAATAATTAATAATGAAATGATGGACTCACACCTTATTTTATTATATCTGATTCTTCTCACAAGGACGCCTCCTTTGCTTCCTCGCTGCGCATCACTACTACTTAAGTTACATCGATGACAAATCCGATCACCAGTGAAATCGGCCTAAAGTCGACTTTTTGTACATTTAGTGTAAAAGTAGTTTTGTGAGGATGAAGAGGTGGACGAAGAAGAAGAAATAAGAGGAGAAAAAGAGGAATGAGGGATGTGATGAAGAGGAGGAATCAGGACGGACGGACAGACGTGGGGAATCACAGCATCATTATTTCATAGTCCGAGGAGGAAGATCGGCATCAAGTTTCCCCACAAACTTTAAAATGTTCACACGGTGTTATGTATCTGTCACTCAGCGCTTTGGGCCGACGGACGGGCAGAAGAGCAGGTGGATTACACGCACGGATTAGAATATTAAAGTCGTCCTGCTTTGAACTGAGATGCCGTCTTCGGCAAAACCGATGTGACGGAGGTCGGGCCTTTAAAGGTCAGAGGTGGGATCGAGGGGATGAAGAGCCGAGGGACTCGCCCCCCGCTGCCTCATCTCCATCCTCGGCCCGCCACCTCGGGGAGATCTGCCGCCGCCACCACCGCGGCGGTTTCAGACGACTGAGGTGCAGTCGGGAGTTTCAGGTTGTCGCAGGACGTCGTGATCATACAGAGTGTCAATCACGGGAGATTAAGGGAGGTCACCGGAGTGGCGGTCTGCTGGGATCCTCCGGTGTCAGGTTGCCGTGGCGATGAGACAACCAGCTACCCCGAACTTGTGAACAAACACACACACACACACTCTCGCTCCTCCGGCATGAAAGAAAGATGACGGCATGAATGATGTATCGCACTGTTACACAGAAACGCTCACACACACACGGTGGCAAAACCCGGAGTGTTGGTGCGGCGGGTTCGGTAATGCATTCTGGGAAGGAACGGAGAGGTGAGGAAGAAAAGAAAAGGAGCTGATTGACGGACGGCTTGGCAACCAATTTATTCCTTCTTTAACTCGAAGAAGAAGAAGAAGAAGAAGAAGAAGAAGAAGAAGAAGAAGAAGAAGGACGACTCATGGTTTCTCTGGTAAGTAAAATCGTACTTGACCTTCGTCAGGAAACCATGGTAACGAGTCTAATTCAGAAGTTATAACAGTTACATTGTGTCGTTACTTTGTTTTGTTAGATTGTGTTGTTATATTGTTTTGTTACATTGTGTCGTTGCATTGTGTCGTTACATTGTGTCGTTACATTGTTTTGTAAGTTTGTGTCGTTATCTTGTTTTGTTACATTGTTATGTTACATTGTTATGTTACATTGTGTCGTTACATTGTGTCGTTACTTTGTTTTGTTAGATTGTGTCGTTATATTGTTTTGTTAGATTGTGTCGTTATATTGTTTTGTTACATTGTTATGTTACATTGTGTCGTTACATTGTGTCGTTACACAGACACTGTTTCAGCTTTGTTATAGTCGGGACTCAGAATGTGTTCATCTTTCGATGGATCAGAAAAGAGCGCGATGCAGGTAAACTTTCTCTAATGTCAGTGAAACACAACTTCTAAACCTCCTCCGAGAGGATAAAGTTGGGAAACAACTCGCCCCGGTCTGGAGGACTTCCAGTCAACGTGGAGGTGATTTGAACTTACAGGGAAACTGCCGACTGAAAGACAAGTTGTCAGGAAGGAAAACAGAATCAGAGGGCGTGTAAACTAGCCGACAGACGGAGGAGCGGAGACGATCACAGACCCGGTTTCTGACAAACCCGTCATTCAGACGTCGATCAGACGGCTCGTCCTCCGTTAGCGAGGCGGACGAGGGCTGACAGGACTTCAACGTTCACAAAGTAAATAACCATGAACACCACACAAAAGGATTTAGGAACATGAGCTTCATGCAAACAAGAGATTCAAACCCACTAAATCACTGAAGTCGGTGCTGATTTGATTCTTTCTGCATCTTGACGAGGCCACGCGGTGGTGGAAGGTGTTTTTGCAGGTAACAGGTATTGGGGAGATGATACAGAAGATCCTAATTACCCAGATTAGCCTTTTTACCCACAAGCCCCGGGGCTTTGACTCGTCATTCACCTGCTGTCAGTCTGTGTGAGATAACGGATTTAATACAATACAGCTCACTTCCCCCATTTCCTTTTATCCGTGAACTGTGTCTGGTCTCGGGTATGTCACCTGTTCCCAAAACATCCCTCCAACCCAGTTTGGGAAACTGGTCCCCAGTTTTATTGATTTATTATTTAAGGAATTTTCAACACTTTTTTCAACTATTTTATTTATGTATTATGCTTAAGGGCATTTCATTCATTATAATTATTTTACTGTATAAAACTTCAGGGAACAAATTTATATTATTTATTTATTATGCTTTAAAGAATTTCCCCCAAGTTTTGAGCCTTTTGACACTTTTTTTTGTTTTTACAGCAGACAAATATCGTTTCCAAATATCGGTTATCGGTCTCCCGGATTAGTGATAATCTGTATCGGCCCCGTCGCTCGCCCCCTGGGCATCTGCTCATTTTTGGAGAGGGAGCATGAAATCGTCCATCCGCACCAGCGTGAATCTAATTTCTTGATAAAACCGGGACGCGGATACGAAGGCGGCCCCAGCGAGTCGGTGTAATCACTTTGTGTCTGCGTGGAATCGATACGCAGTCGAGATGAAAACCCGAACCATGAACTCCAAACGACCAACTAAGTGGTGTAAATTGATTGTTTGCCCTGCTGCAGCAGCCTGTATGTAAATGTGTGTGTGTGAGTGTCAGTGTGTGAATGTGTGTGTGTATGAGTGTCAATGTGTGAGTGTCTGTCTGTGTGAGTGTCAGTGTGTGTGTGTGTGTGACGCCCCTCGGGGAGTGTGTGCTCTGTGATCCAGGTAATGCAGACCAGAGAGTGAACAAACGAGAGGCGACCGCTCTTCATCCATCTTCTCTCTCTGACCTCGTTCATCCTCGTCTTCACTTATTGATCGATGGTGAGACGCCGTGTTGTGTTCACGGGACGGTTGTGACAACGTGGTGACAAGAGTCCACAGGGGACACGGGGGGAGGAAGGAGAGAGATTAATGCTGGTCCTCGGTCACTACGGCAGTCTAAGAAGATGGATTTGAAATCAGAGATGATATTTTAAGTTTCATGGACAGATGTCATGATATTACCGGTTGGTCATAGAGTTTACTATTTCTATTCTATTTCAGATTTTTATATAATTTTTAGATTTAATTTTTGGGACTATGTAGAGGTCTACATAGAGGACTATATAGAGGATCATGTAGAAGTCTACGTAGAGGACTTTGTAGAGGTCTACATAGAGGAGTATGTAGAGGACCATGTAGAGGTCTATACAGATAACTATGTAGAGGACTATATACAGTAGATGACTATGTAGAGGTATACATAGAGGATTATATAGAGGACCATATAGAGGACCATGTAGAGGTCTATGTAGAGGACAATGTAGAGGACTATGTAGAGGACCATATAGGTGTCTACATAGAGGACTATGTAGAGGACTATATAGAGGACTATGTAGAAAACCATATAGAGGTCTACATAGAGGACTATGTAGAGGACTATATACAGTAGATGACTATGTAGAGGTCTACATAGAGGACTATGTAGAGGATTATATAGAGGACCATGTAGAGGACCATGTAGAGGTCTATGTAGAGGACTATGTAGAAAACTATGTAGAGGACCATATAGGTGTCTACATAGAGGACTATGTAGAGGACTATATAGAGGACTATGTAGAAAACCATATAGAGGTCTACATAGAGGACTATATAGATAACTATGTAGAGGACTATATAGAGTAGATGACTATGTAAAGGACTACATAGAGGACCATGTAGAGGTCCATGTAGAGGACTTCAGAGAGGATTACTCAAGTAATTTTCCGCTGTCGCACAACTGAAAAACTGTTGTAATTTAAGTTCCTCTGGCGGTGCTTTTATTGTGAAAGGTTATAAGGGAAGGAGCAGGTAAACACTGCAGTTATAATTATGCTCATAACACTTTTTATTGGGTGTCACAGAATATTGATTCTCTCCTCTTTAAAGTGATTGTAATAATGATTATTTGCCAGATCACACACACATGATCACCTCCTTCCTTCCTGGCTGACTGGATTCAAACTACAGACCCATTATTCATCCCGTCTGGACCTTTCAGAAGCGGCGGTCCACAATCAGTGCAGACGCTCCCTCCTTGCTGCCCGCTCGATAGCGGTCGCATGCAATCTGCGCCCGGCGTTTTGAGCACGTGGCGTTCTTTATCGGCGGGCGTCTGCTCAGGAGCAGCGCGGCATTATGGGAGTTGACACTTGGCCGTTTAAAGCCAATAATTAGCGACGCTGATTCAAATGATCCATCACGGCACGGCGGTGTGCAGATGAAGCCGGCGATTTATCATCGTGTGGAGCATCTGAAGCGTGGGGTTCCTTTAAACGTGGAATCCTCCATGTTGCAGGGGGTTAAGGGCAACACATGGTCCGCAGAGTTACTGCAGGGGCCCCCGACATAATTTGATCCCAAACTTTACTTCCAAAAATGTCAATATGACTCCTTAACATGAAATCACTTCATTCGGTTTTATAGATTTTTTGTGGTAGAAAAATAACATTCGGCTTTCAGCTTTCTATTTCTTGTTGTTGCATCACAGACAAAGATGAAACGTGAGGAAAGTGAAAGTAGAGAGCCCAGCTGTTTTCTTTTTGTTTGATCTGATTAGTCGATTATATTTCTCGCAGTATTCCTACATTATTGTGTAATTGTTTTCACAGTAACCCTGTTATAGACCGAGCCACCGCACAATTGTGTGAGCGTGCACGTGACTCGGGAAGTCCTCGTGCACACTGGTAATCCAGGGCTACCCCCAAAAAACAGCTGAAAGGTGCTGGGAAAGCATGGAAATTCACCTGGAAATACTTGAAAAGTGCTTGAATGTGACTTTGGAAAAGGTGTAGGAACCCTGAGTTCAGTATTTGGATTTGTATTTGTTTAACTTTTAAACAGACGCCGGTTAACGGCCGAACGCCACGCACGCCTTCCCGCTCAGCCGTTTTCCAGACGCCGCCACCGCAGCAGAAGAGGGCGGCAGGTCAGCGGTGGGAACAGCCAGCAGGCAGAGGGACGGAGACAGATGTGGCGGCGGCTGATAGATCCACGCTGCATTATCCGGCCGGCCTCGGGCCAAACGACAGCCACTCAGGACACAAAGGGAAGCAACGCTCAGTTTGTTGCAAAGAAACCATTGATTTCTTTTCTCTCTCACTTTTAAAAACATTCCATGCAGACGTTATGGTTATTAGTGGGAAGTTGGAGGAGAAAATGGTTATTTTAATAATAGAAGGTAAGAATAGAAACACGTTAACATTCAACCGGCACGGGTTTGTTTTGTTTACGAGATGGTTTGTTAAATGACGCATTTCATCTGCGTCATAATTGAATAATCAAGAGACGCCTAAGGAACAGACAAACCAAAAAAATGCAACAATTTTAACATTAAGATAAAAAAAAAATTCCTGATCAAACATTACAACAGAGAAATGATACAAATCAATACGAGTTGTACATATAAAGTGATTTAGAAGTAATATTTACATCAGTGAAAAATATAATAGTAGTTACATATACATGTAGTGAAACAAGTAAAGAGAAGTAAAAGTAGTGAACGTGAGAACAATTTGTGTAAAATGATACACTTTGTAGACAAAAATAAACTGAAAAAAGTGATATTGTTTATATTGTTGTTTCTACACACTTCATATGCTTTAAATTTTTTGAATCTCCCGCCAACATCCAGGTCACCTGATACACACACACACACATACACCTACAGTGACACACGCCAAAAAGACAAAAGTCTGGCGGCGCCACGCGTCGCACAAAGCCGCAGCGACACCAGAGGAGTGTGTCAGTTTGAGGTGTCGTGATCCCTATCGCCTCGGAAACAAAGACCAGAAGAAGAAGAAAGGATTTTTGTCTGACAATCCGGCCACGCCCAGAAAAAAATAAAGATCTGTTGTTCAAAGTCAAAGAGTGAAGGGATGTGATGGACGTCTGCTAACGGAAATGTGGTCGCGGTGTGTCATTGTGTAATCCTGATACCCAGATGTCTTCAGTGATCACATGACTAACACAAAAAGAAAGGTGATGGTTGTTGTTAGTTGTCATGTTTACAACAGACGTCAGTTGGGTTTGGAAAGTGTCGCAGCTCACTGAGAAGAGAGAGGGCGCTAATTAACTAACTAGCTACATTGCTACGTAGCTAGCTAGTTTGTCAGCAGAGCAGAGGGTAAGGAGAGTAAGGTGAAGGGATCATTAGATCCAACATGTCCACTGCTCGGCTCATTTTCTGTTACCAGTGTAGCATTAAAGCATGGTGAAGTTAGCAAACATCTAACTACCCAGCTGTCTGCTAGTTAGCTAGCTAGCTACAGTCAGGACCATCAGACCTGACCGACACGGCCCGCTGCTCGGCTCATTTTCCGTCACCAGTAGCATCAAAGAAAGGTGGAAATCGCAAGCTAGCTTACCATCCCTTTGCCCACTATTTAGCTAGCTAGCTGGCTAATTCCACTGTTTTAATGCTACACCAATGTTGTTTTCCTAAGTAGCTAAATTTGACTAATTTAGTCTCTGCTTCTTAAGGTTATGACTGCATTGATTGTCGTTATCATTTGAGTCTCCGCCATGATTTTATTTTTTTGTCAGTTGAGATGACATTAAACTACAAAGCTAATATTTACGCAACAAAACCACTTATTAGGTTTATGAAAAACGTCATGGTATAATAACTGCGTACAGTTAGCTTCAGTTAGCTCTATCTATCTAATCAGATTCAGACAACTTTATTGGTCCCAAGAAGGGCTATTCTATCAAATCACAATTCACTATATACAAAAATAAATCAAAGACACTACAACTTTGCATTTCCTCCCACATAAACGTGACATTGGAAGTTTAATTTCACATATGTGAAAGCGTCTGAATCACATTTTAACAGCTGATGAGTGAAAGCAGAATCAATAACCCCAAAGAAAAAAATCCAATGATTCCTCCAATTAAAGGAGACATAATTAAGAGCTTCTGACGGAAACTTTTCATCGTGTGTGTTTGTGTGGTGAAGCTGACTCTAAGGTGCCCTGACATTAACGTATGGCAACATGGCCGCCCCCCCCCCCCCCCACCGCTGCAACACTTGTAGAGCGGCGCGTCGGCCTGCAGGTCCTATTGTTCTGCTCCCATCAGTCGCAGCAGGGACTGGGCCGGGGGGTCAGAGGTCGAGCCAGTCTTTTAAAGGAGACCTTGTTGTCCAGATGACTGCCGATCAAATACCCTCCTCATTCTTGTTTGATGCCCCAGACGACCTCAGAAAGAAAATACATGAATTACAATCGCCGACATGTGAAATAGGAACATTTAAATCAAGTACAAAATGTGAAAACAATGAGTATGTTTTCATTATTGACGGATTCTTAGGTAGATGAAACAGAGAATTTTTTTAATTCTTCATCAAAAAAAAAAAAAAAAAAAGAAATATGTTTTAGGCTCTTTACATGCTGTCTTTTCAATCAGGAAAAGAGGAGTTTGGGAAAGTTCAAATATGTATATTTGTTACGTAAAACAGTGACAAACCTCAACCTCTCCTTGGTGAAAGTCCTGTGTTTGTTTCACCTCCCCATCCACACGTAAACATCAAGATATTTAATTAGAATCACAGGAAAGACATCTCTGTATAATATATGACTTCATCTGATTTTCCCCTGATATCTTACATGTTTCTGATATTTTTGTATTTGTGTTGTTATGTACCAATCACCAAGTCAGATTTCTAAAACAATAAAACCTTTCTGTTTCTAATTCAATTATTTAATAAAATCACAGATATTGAATGAAAACTATAACCTGAAATGGAAATAACAAATATTTGCAGCCACACACACACACACACACGCACACACTCCTCCCCTGACGTCCATCATATGTTGTAGCCTGGAGGAAGAACCGAGGGGGCCAGAGGAGAAAGAGGGGGGGGGGGGGGGTTATATGACGGCATCTATAAAACAACACAAAGTCAATCGACCCCCTCCTCACCCTCAGGGCTCTCACTAACTCCCCCTTCCTCCCCCTCTCTCTGCCTTACCCCGATCTCTGATCTCATTTAATCCTCTCGTCTGTTCTTCTTTTAGCCTTTCACCGTTTCTCTGGAATTCCTCTCTGAACCTCAAATCAGGAACTCTGATTCAATTGTAAACTGTGTTTTTGATGTTTGAAACCCAGCTAGTTAACCAGCGAACTCACGAGTACGCACAAAGCTGTGTTTTGCATGAATGTTTGGCTGTCTAGAATCTATCGGGAGTTCAGTTGAAGCCGACGTCTGGACCACCATCCCAGATGAAAGACAATATATCCACAATCGACAAATTAAATGGTAGATTTGTGTTAATAAAGAGCCTTTCTAGTCTACAAGTCAGTATTCACCAGTTCACACACACACACACACCTTCATACACACAATCTTTGAGTTCAGTATCTTGGCCAAGGAAACTTCAACATGTGGACAACAAATTATAGAAATGGAAAAAAAAACAAATATGGTGACGACAAAAAACAAAGACAGCTAAGTCCAAACACCAAACACCAAGATAGCGACGGACAAAAAATCAAACACAAGGCTTCAAAACTGTAGTCCATAAACCACAATGGGTGACTGATAAACACTCAACCAGAAGCATTTACCAACACGTAGATCCTACTGCGCTAACGGCTAACTAGCCTAGCATTAACCAACTAATAGGTAGTGATGGGTGTTTAAAGCAAACATTGAATATACCCATATACCCATATCGCCCACCGAGGGTTTAAATGAACTCTTGGCCTCCCGGACCCCGTCAGTCTAACGTGGTGCCATTGTCGTCTACGGAGGTACTAAGGAGGTACCACCATCGGTCTAAGGACGTACCACCGTCGGTCTAAGGTACCACCGTCGGTCTAAGGAGGTGCCACCGTCGGTCTAAGGAGGTACCACCGTCGGTCTAAGGAGGTACCACCGTCGGTCTAAGGAGGTACAACCGTCAGTCTAAGGAGGTACCACCGTTGGTCTCAGGAGGTACCACCGTCGGTCTAAGGAGGTGCCACATAGAGACCCAGACGGCGAGGACGGTGTTGCGGCCTGTTGAATGTGAGAATGTGTAATGAACAAGAGGCATTCATTATAGATCACACACATCATTTATTCATCTGCCTGCTGTGTCTGTCTGTCTGTAAACACGCCTGTGATCAGTGTGTGTGTGTGTGTGGTTACTTTGATAGTTCTTCTTCTTTACTGTGTTTACACGTGTGTGTCCACTTGTGTGTGTCTGTTGCATCACCGGCGAGTCACCTGTGTAAATCTGATGTTTCATGATTTATTATTTACTTTCCTTTTCCCGGCACACAAGTTTTATTAAACCGAACCAGGAGAAAACTCGTATCTGGACCGTTTGTTGGTCAATGAGCTTAGTTGCAGATAAAGATAAACTTCTCATCGAAATGAAATCCATCTCTCTCTCTCTCTCTCTCTCTCTCTCGATTCAAAGCGCCTCTACAACCGGCAGCCTGTAATCAGTTACCATGGCAACACTTGTTGATTTCACGGATGATCATGTGATTTTCTTCCTGTCGTACTGTACGTCATATTGTGATATTTCCCCGTTAATATTCTGCAATTCACGATTACTGGTTTCGTACTAAGGTGTCGGACATTCTAATAAGCAACAACAACAACAACAAATCCAACCGATCAATTAATCACGTAAACAAGTTGCTGAAGTTCACTTCACTTAAGATGTTTTTATGACAATCATGGGGGGAAAAGCTCAAATGCAGAGACGATGTTTCACAAAAGCAGTCTTTACTGATTCACTGAGCAGGTCAGGCAAACTATACAGTGGGAACGACAGGAACTGGGTCAACACCATGAAAAAATGACAATGAGAAATATACACTGCAGAGTAACACCAAAGAAACAAAGACAACCTGGCAAGGAGCTGGGAAACCAGGGGAGACTATGTAGGGGAAGGCTTGATTGTGTAATCAGAGGCAGGTGGGCAATCAGAGGCAGCTGCAGGTCATCGGGGGGGCGATGACGCAAGGGCAGGAACTGAAACGACAAGACAAGGTAGAACTACAAAAAAAAAAAAAAAAAACAAGAAACACAACAAGTACTGTCTCATTAGCTTTTAGATCCACCGTATTCTGTGTGTTCCAGACATGTTGACTTCTCCAGCTTTGCGTTTCACATTACAAACATTGCAGAAGTGATGTCCTTGTGTCCAGGTCGACTCTTGAATGCGACTTTCCCCACAACTTCATGAGCAACGCCCCTTGGTGACGTAGTAGGACTACGTCCTTCGACTGACCAATGGTTGCAATTTTGTTACTTACTTACTCAGGATCAGTGCCACTTATAGGGCTGGCCCTCTAGGTTAGGCCCTCTGGGTCAGGGGTTATGGGCTGGTCCTCTAGGTTAGGAGTTATATAGGGCTGGCCCTCTAGGTGAGGGGTTATATAGGGCTGGCCCTCTAGGTTAGGGGTTATATAGGGCTGGCCCTCTAGGTGAGGGGTTATATAGGGCTGGCCCTCTAGGTAAGGGGTTATATAGGGCTGGCCCTCTAGGTTGGGGGTTATGTAGGGCTGGCCCTCTAGGTGAGGGGTTATATAGGGCTGGCCCTCTAGGTAAGGGGTTATATAGGGCTGGCCCTCTAGGTTGGGGGTTATGTAGGGCTGGCCCTCTAGGTGAGGGGTTATATAGGGCTGGCCCTCTAGGTTAGGGGTTATATAGGGCTCGCCCTCTAGGTGAGGGGTTATATAGGGCTGGCCCTCTAGGTCAGGGGTTATGTAGGGCTGGCCCTCTAGGTTAGGGGTTATATAGGGCTGGCCCTTTAGGTTAGGGGTTATATAGGGCTGGCCGTCTAGGTTAGGGGTTATATAGGGCTGGCCCTCTGGTCCAGCCAAAAAACAAATTCCGGCCTCTAATGCAAAGCAGCGCCAATCCAAACATGAACAACTAACCATAGGTTGGTAGGTCTGTAAGTTTCATAGTTTTTCTGTCAGTGCTCTCTTGCTCTCTCTTGTCTTAATGGCCTCTGAAATGCTGAAATCAACAAAACGCATTAATGCCCCCCGTGAGTGAGACGGCCTGATGAGTGCAGAGTGCAGATGATGTATGGATCAAATCCTAGGGAGTCTCTCTCTCTCTTCCAAGATGACAGGATGGTAATTTGTTGTGTTTTGACATGTCCACATATCGATATGGTGCATTATGCCGGTGCACTTCATTTCAGACGAACACACTGGGGAATATGAGTAAAAAAAAAAACGAAAGAAAAACAGCATTTGAGCACAAAAACAGAGCGATCCAACTCCGTTGAATTGATTTACAGTTTAAAATATTAATAATATAATTTGTGTTTGTTATTTTAATGCAGTTTTAGTGAAGCAATCAATGAAAATGTGATTTCTGCAGCTGGAAGACGAAGATAAGCAGGTAAAAAATTAAAATACAAAACTGAAGAACAAGAAAAAGTTTTGATGAATTGCTTCAATCTTCTATCTATTGGTGACGTTAATTCATAGTGGCTTTCAATTATTGTTTTCATGTACAGGGACACAATTTTTTTGTGCCAATGGAAACTGTACATATTTAGTTTAATAACCGTAAGTAGTTCGCTAAGTGGTTTTGGTGCCTGTAACTGAACAAATCTTTTCATAGCGTAAAGTCGTCCTGATTGACAGACAGATACGTGGTAAATTTGTGTTCTTTTTGTGACTATTTCACGAACCGTTGTGAGACTGTGTTGATAACTTTAGCTAACCCTGATACACCTGATATACCTGATGGTAGGCTAATAACAAATATACAGAAAAAGAAACGCGTACTTGTTTAAAAGTTTAAAAGTTACTTGTTACAGACGTTTGAATTAATGCTGTTTATTTCTTCACAGTCTCTGAACAGAAGATGCCGAATTTTACTCTTGATAAACTAGTCGATGCCATGTGGCTGAATAATATGATTAATTGTAATAATGTAATTTCTTGATTTTGGAGATTTCTTCTGAACTAGCTGAACCTGAGCTTAGAGAAGCAGCGCTGAATGACTGGGCCCGATGATGTTGTGTACTTGAGGTCGGAGGCTCTAAGATGGGATAGTAATTTGCTGCATGTTTTGACATGTCAGATATCAATACGGTGCATTATGCTGCTGCACTTCATTTCATCCGGACACTCGAGGGAATAAGAGTAGAGAAGTGCTGAGAAGGCGTGATAGGAAACCGTGAGCTGAGGATGGTTCCTTTGAATTCTTGTTTTTTCTTTGCAGAAATTTAAAAAAGGGTCCGCTGAAGAAGCAGGTCGTCATGGGATACGTGGACGTATTTTTATGAAGAGGATAGTCAAGTATTGTTAGGACAGAAAGGTACGGACAATAGAGATTAAAGGGCCTTATTGTTTATGAGTAAATGTAAAACTGCATCCAAACTTAACCAAAATACTTTTAGAATTAAATGTTTTTTTTAATGTACGAAAGAAATTAAAAATACATGCAAATAGTCCTTCACACCCCAAAACAATTTACAAAAATCCACCAATTTCTAAATCCACACTACTTTCTACTTTATTTGCATTATTTCTTTAGAATTTGCATTATAAACATTATATATATATATATATATATATATCACATTATATCTCTTATTATTTACTTAGATTATGCTTTTTTTAAACTTGTATTTCTGTTACATGCATTGTCATTCTGATTCTTACATATTGCTCGTCGTCATAAAGATCTAGTGATGATTAATATTCCAGGAAGTTTAATTATCTCTCCGTCATGTTAAGATCTTTAATTTAAGACGAACGCGTCAGTCCGTCCTGGCGTTCATGAGCAGCAGCTGTCAGTGGCAACAACTAGTTGTATGTCAGCGGCGGAGTAACAGGATACAGGATTCAGGACTGAGCTGATCCTTTTGGCCCATGCGCCATATGGTCTCCCACGGCTCCAGGTTAGAGCTTCACCAGAAACGTGGCACCGCGTCGATGCGTTTATCCCACAATGCATCCCTGCTGTTAGAGGATGCATTAACAGTTAAAGTGGGACGACGACTTCTCGGCATTTTTAGAAATCCTCCCGATGGAAAAAGTAAATTCTCTACTTTCAACGTGAGTATGCAGATGGAGACTATCATAAAAATAAATACTGAAAAAACTTCAGTGACATCAGTGACTCCTTCAAAAACCGATCGATTTGTTGAATAAATGGTATCAAGAAACTTTTTTCTTCTCAAACTACACTCAACTGTAGAAATGTAAAACCCATAGCAGGTGAACTCAAATCTTGAAGGGATGAAATACTCTATTACCCAGAAATCCTGCTCACGTATTTATATATACGTGTGATTCCATTTGTTCCACAAGCTCAATCATGTTTAACGAATAATTATAATATGGTGCTTGGGTTTGATTAGTAAAAATAACACATACAAAAGAACAATCTACTGTTGGGAATGAAGTAAACGTGAAGACATTTTAGGAAAACTAATCAAATTAGTTACATCTACAAAAAATATGTTCCTTTACAACTAAACTACACTCTAAATTATGTTTCACTGTGTTTTCTCCTTGATTAAAGTCGCACTTTTCAACAGTTTGAAGCATGTGGTCAACGATGTAAATTGAAAAAAAAAATTAAAAAATATCCACAACAACGTTCATCATATGAAAAATCGAAAGTTACCCTGAAATTAAAAAGAAACAAAAGTACACAAAAAGCCGTCTCCTGGGTTCAGTGTTTTCGGACCCGTCCCCCACCTGGACCATCTGGACCTCCTCTCTATGTGGACTTCTGCACAAAGAGCAAACTTAACCCACAACGGCATGTAATCCACAATCCTGCTGTTAGAAGATCGGACCCTCGTTGGAGACGGTGAAGCTGTCAAGCAAAACGATCGATACCTTCTCCCCGTTCAATGACGAGCCTTCCATTATCGCCATAACAACCCTCATCACCATAACAACCCATCAGTACCTCGAGCCAGTCGCACGCAAATCAATCCCACGGATATCCTCGACGCTGTCATCTGTTCAATTAATGATTCAGACACTTGATTGGCAGATGAGGATCAATCAACCAATTAAAACTGTGTGTTGGGTTTTCTGCTTTTTTTCCCTCTTTTTCTGTGTGTGGAGGCCGTGGACGCCGCAGTGGAGCGTTTGATTGACAGGCCACAGTGTAGCCATCACGCTTGTCACCTCGGGGCACAAAACCGACCGGTCCGTCAGATCAGAGCACCGGCTGCCAGACCGCCATCTCGCATTCACCGTAATTGTGGATCCGCCCCCCCAAAGAGTCCACGGGTGACACAAGTTACCTTCCAAAAATAAAGGGGGAGCAGGTAAACAACCCTCCGTTTCTTCATTCTCTCTTTTCTCTCCATTAGAAACTGAGCTCGATTCGGAGAGCTGGAAAAGTTGTTGTAAAGTGATCGCGTTTCTTCAGTCTGTGTCAACTCCGGCAGTAGAAGTCAACAAATACTTCAAAGTAGGCGTAGAAATACTCGTGTGGAGCAGTCACCGGGGGTCTTCGGCTAAAACTCCTCCACTTCAAGAGTGAAAGTCAAAGTTTGCCATTGAATAGAAGAGTTGAAGGCGGCGGCGATGTGTTTTCAAATGTCAAGCTGACGGCAACAAAAGAAAACTCACCGACAAACAGATCGTCCACCGAGACGACGAGGACTAATTAATCACAACGAAGAAGAAGAAGAAGCCGGCAGGTTCGTTTTTTCATTGAGACAAAAAGTATGAAGTATTGTTGGAATATTCTTTTACTCGGCTGCATTAAGTCAGAGTGACTGATAGAAAAGTTATGGAGAGAAGAAAAGTGTGTGAATAAGTAAATAGTTGAGCAAGAAATAATTGATTGAGTCGGTGGGTGAGACAGTTCAATTCAATAAGTCAGGAAGAAGAAGAAGAAAAGTTTTCAGCACTTGAGCAGAATGAGTCGGCCATGTTGGATGTCCAAGTTCTCCACATACAGTCGGAGGTAGTTTTAGGGGTTTATTGCTGATTTTTCTCCCGAACTAAATCGAGTGGCCTCATGCTCAAAGTGTAGAAATATAATTTATAAAACAAAAAGCGTTGGAGCTGAATTGAGGGTTTTGCAGAATCATCCAATATCAACTCCAACTCCCTAAAATGATGTCCCATAAAACAAAAAGGCCTTTTTGCTAATTGGTTTTGCTTCGATATACAATATGTTTTAAACTTAACTTAAAAACTGCGACGGTGAAAAATACTTTTCCCTGGAAACCTCATCGAGTGGCGTTTCGCTGTACGGGGGCCAGCGATGCGTGGGGTTCCTTTCACCAGCGACCCCGATGATGTCATTCAACCCGACCCGGACTGGAAAATTAATAAAGAGAAAAAAACGATACCCAACACCGCTCGGGTCTGTTCTCCGCTCACGCAGGTATCCATGGTTACGCCTGTGTCTTCTCACCCTCAGTCGAAAATTATCGTTAATTAAATATTTATATGAACCTGTAGGTGATATTTGACTAACAATTTATTTTAACCGACCCGCCCGCAAATGACCCGAATGTCATTAAAAATATTTTTTATTTGACTGGTAACCGGGGACGACCGTCACCGGGGACGACCGTCACCGATGGCAACGGAATTTTGCAGGTAAACAGGGACGTTCACAAGAGTTTGAGAAGAAACCAGTTAAAAGAAGCAGCAACGAGGGCTATTTGGTATCGTCCTTCCTCTTCCTCCTCCTCTTCATCCCTCCACCACAGGTCTCTCTCTCTCTCTCTATCTCTCCCTCTCTCTCTCTCTCCCGTCATTAAATATTCACAGCTCCATTCTGAGCTAATTGTCCTCAACATGGCAGAGAGCAGTGGAATGAAATTAACCCATTAGCCAGGAACCACTTTCATCAGAGCAGCAAAGCCCAGGAAGTGTGTGTGTGTGTGTGTGTGTGTGTGTGTGTGTGTGTGTGTGTGTGTGTGTGTGTGTGTGGTGTGAGTGAGAAAGAGAGAGAGTGTGTATTAATCATGTGGGGACATACATTTGTTTACACACTCACATTGTTTTTAGTCGGACAAAAATGTTTGTCCCCGTAACATAGGTCTCCACGTGTTAGAGTGAGGACTTGGTTTTAGGGGTTTAGGTTCACGTGGTCCTTTTTGGTCGTCATGGAAACCAATTAACACGGCGACAGCGGCAGACAAAATATTCAGCAATAGTTTCTCCACGTGCCGGAATCAAATCTGACAAGAAAACACACGGATATTCCATTACAAACTATCCATCCATCAATATTATATATGATACAATATATATTATGGGACCATATAGACGATTTTATCGTGGAAGTGATTACTTGATGGTTTGTCACTGTTCACATCTGCTGCTTGTGGTTTTTAAATAACGCATTGAATAAAGGAAGTTTACATTCAGGAACTTTGTCATTAATTTGACGAAATGTTTTTTACATAATTTGGTCGAGCTCACCCATTTCTTTTTTTTTTTTAAATTATTTCACTTTTTAAATAAAACAACATTCCCTGACATAGAAACAAATAAAAATATTATAATAAAAAAATATTAGTAAACATAAATAAATCAATAACAATGAGAATTTTTGGTGATGAGATATATGTACACACACATGCACCTATAAAAATTATATACTTATTATTTTTCTTTTAAACTTCATTAATTTCTAAAAAGGCGAACAAAGAAACTAATTCCAATCACTTCGATCTAAGTTACTTGACATGTTTTATTTTGTTATTCGGATGTTTTGCTTTTGTTCATTTTGTTGAACTTCCATGGAGCCAAAAATCTCTGTTTACTTTCCCACGACAACCAACCAATAAGCATCTCTTATGTCAGTCATCCAAATCTGTCCTTGTTACATGTCCGTGTTCCCTTATTTCCTACTTCCTTCCTTCCTTCCTTCCTTTCTTTTCCTTCTTTCCATCTTTGCTCTCCTGAGCCCCTCAGGTCAATAGCGCTCTATTGAATGTATTGACAAGGTAAAGTGGTCCTACTTAACGGCGCAGAGCGCCTCGCTCTCATGACGGTCTCCGGGGAGGCAAAGGGCGAGTGAGGACGAGGAGAATGGGAGAGAGAGAGAGAGAGAGAGAGAGAGAGAGAGATTTCACAATCAACAATCTTTTTTCCATCTTTTTAATTTGAAATGAAATTAATGAAAAATATATTCAAGTAGAATCAGTCGGGGACAGGAAGACAACGAAGTGAGACCAGGCAGCAAACTTCTCTCTGCTGGCCACCAGGGGGCGTCTCCTCTCTGGTTGCATAGAAGTCTATGAGAAAATGGTCCTACTTCTCTCTTGATGTATTATCTCAGTAAACATTGTAAACATGAGTTTATGGTCTCAATCTCTAGTTTCAAGTCTTCTTCAATCCAGCATGATGTTCATTTAGTACATTTTAGTACACGACCGCTAAAATCCTAAATTGAGGCTTCAAAACCAACGGGTGTCGTCATGGTAACCACATCCACTTCTTATATAAACACACTTCCTGCCCTGTTTATGTTAATATAATATGTCATGTGTATTTATAATTTGGCACATTTCCTACACCATTAGGTAAAACATAAATATCGAATAATAATTAAAGAAGAAAAGACGAAAGCAAATATGCTGAGTCAGCGTCTTCCTCCTGAGGGACGGAGCTGCTACCTGTCGGCCGCCTCGTTTCTGCCTCATTAGTGCTAATTTCCCCCCTTGTTTGTTTCCTCTTCACACCTCCTCCGTTTGTTTTGTTTTCCTCGTTCTGTTGCGGTGGAGAGAAATTAAATTTGATAAACGAGTCGATCTTTAAATATTAATTATGTATTAATTACATTCGCGAAAAAGGCAAAACAAACCTTGCTTAATGATTTATGAGGGAATCGGTCCCACTTTACTCCACATTTCTTTGTCCAATGAGATTCAGGAGAGAGGAGGGAAATGGAGCGGCTGGCAAATTAAAACAATGAGACCAAATGTGATTAGAGAGTGTGACTGTGTGTGTGAGTGTGTGTGTGTGTGTGTGTGAGAGAGAGAGAGAGAGAGACTGTGTGTGTGTGTGAGAGAGAGACTGTGTGTGTGTGTGTGTGTGTGTGTGTGTGTGAGAGATTACAACATCGAGGCTGTCCGACGTTCAGAAAAATAGAAGAAAACAATGCATTTTTCCGGCTCCTTGGACTCCCGTTTGACCTTTGACCTGCCCGATCGCCCGTCTCCAGTTACATCCCTCTGTGAACTTTGACCTCGCTGTGACCTTGAGACCCTTCAAAAAAATCTGCATCACTGTTTCCTTACACGGCAGCGATGACTGGGATGTTTATTCAAGTATCAAAGTAAAAGTACTCGTTATAGGTATCTTGTTAATGATCAGAATTATTGATTACTTTCATGCTGACGGTGTTTTAATCTCCACAATTCATCATATTGATGGTTTTGTGCGTCCGTAAAGTGAAAAAAAGGCCTGACCATCGGTATTTTGCACGTTTTGCACTAACTGTGAAATTGTACGTTTTATTATTACAATCCGGTGTGATTGCGGCTGCATATATACAGGGTCGCCCGTGAACAATAATTTGCAAATGTCTCGTCTTTTTTAGCTCCAAACAAATGTTTTGCATTAATAAATTTCATCTGGTTCATTGTGACACTTAATGTAAATCATTGCAGCTGATCAGAAGTGATAACTGATGCATTTAAATAGGAATAAACTTGGATTGTGTCTGAAAACAACTTTATGGGCGACAGTGTATATATAGTGTCTTTTTAATTTTCTTGATTTAGTTTAATTTGCTTTAGTGTTCATTATTTTTAAATATTGTGCGAATTCAACAATCAATGCAAATTCCTCGAATGTGAAAACATTCTGATTCTACGGCCGTGAGATCGCTGCAGTGGAGAAGAAAAGAGTTCTGCAGACGTCCGACGCTCGACGTCCGACGCTCGACGTCCGACGCTCGACGTCCGACGCTCGACGTCCGACGCTCGACGTCCGACGCTCGACGTCCGACGCTCGACGTCCGACGCTCGACGTCCGACGCTCGACACGCTCGACGTCCGTCCCCGAGACGACGTAGAGAATAGAAGAAGTAATCATAACAAGGTGAGCGGATTCAGCTCCTTCGCACACTTTCGTCCTTCAGATAATTAAATTCTGTGTTTGAGAAACCGAACCGGACTTTAATAGAAAAAGAAACAAAACGTTGAAATTTTGTGACACAAAACACACAAATACACACACACACACACACACACATATACACACACACACACACACACACACACACACACACACATACACACCTTTGTTTACTAAACATTCCACCTTTGAAATATTTATGACGGTTGGGAGGCTCAGAGTGTGTGTGTGTGTGTATGTGTGTGTGTGTGTGTGTGTGTATGTGTGTGTGTGTATGTGTGTGTGTGTGTGTGTGTGTGTGTGTGTGTGTGTGTGGTGTCATATTTTGCCTCCGACTCACTTCTCTCCTTCTCTTGTCTGTAATTCGACCTTGTTGTTGAGCTGTTTGAACCAACAAGCAGTGACCACGGTGGAGGAAGAGGTGGAGGAGGAAGAGAAGGAGGAGGAAGAGGAGGAGGAGGAGGGGAGGGGGAGGAAGATGGAGGAAGAGGAGGTGGAGAAGGAAGAGGTGGAGGAAGAGGAGGAGGGAGAGAAGGAGGTGGAGGAAGAGGAGGAGGAAGAGAAGGAGGTGGAGAAGGTGGAGGAAGAGGAGGAGGAAGGGAGGAGGAGGGGAAGATGGAGGAAGAGGAGGTGGAGGAGGAAGAGGTGGAGGAAGAGGAGGAGGGAGAGAAGGAGGTGGAGTAGAAGGAGGTGGAGGAAGAGGGGGAGGAGGAAGATGGAGGAAGAGGAGATGGAGGAGGAAGAGGTGGAGGTGAAGTAGAAGGAGGTGGAGGAAGAGGAGGGGAGGAGGAAGATGGAGGAAGAGGAGATGGAGGAGGACGGGGAGGAAGAGAAGGAGTTGGAGGCGGAGGAAGAGAAGGAGGAGGAGGAGGTGGAGGAAGAAGAGGAGGAGAAAAAGGAGGGGAGGAGGAAGATGGAGGAAGAGGAGATGGAGGAGGACGGGGGGGGGAGAGAAGGAGGAGGAAGAGGAGGGGAGGAGGAGGAAGAGGAGGGAAGGAGGAGGAACGGAGTTTTGTGTTATTTTAGACAGGTGCTCCTATTTACCTTTGACATCCATAAACAGAATCTTGGTTATGAATTATTAAACTGAGAGTTTGTGAATTAATCTGAAAAAAGGGAAAAGGAATGAAGTTAAACGACCTCGACTGGATGCAGACTCAAACACTCAAGGACAGCTGAAGGTGAAGATGGTTGATGTCAACAAACCAAAACAATAAAAACACACAAGCTCCGGGACTGGGAGGTTCAAGAAAGTACAAACTTCAAATAAACGCTTTCAGTCCACGCATATAATTCAGTTCACTAATGAGTAATGAAGTACAAATATTGAGAAGAACTTTACTTACTTTTCCTCCGGACATTAAAAACTAACATCTGTACTTTCTCGGTTCCTTACTTTAGTTTTAAAGCATTTCAGAGAACTCAATATTATTATTTTATTATTAATATGACAAAAAAAAAATAGTAGCACGGCTGTACGTCTGTTTGACACCTCTGCTAACTATTATAAAACTTTATATAATTAGCTACAGACAAATACAGAAGAGCATTCTGGGACGTAAATTCATGAAAAAAACATTTTAAGCTCCGCCCACTTGAAGTTGAACTCACCAATCAGATCAGTTCTTTATCCGGAACGGAGAGAAATTCATCTCACGAGACTTTATGTGCATATTGATTTCATGTGTCTATCCCAGGTTTGTGTATTTTCTTCTTGTGTGTGTGTGTGTGTGTGTGTGTGTGTGTGTGTGTGCGTGTGTGTGTGCTGCACACTTCCACTCAGAAGTGTGGCGACAAATAAAAAATCCTCCCATGTGACTGGTGGCGGCGGCGTCGAGATGATCATCAGCAGCTCCGAGTAAATAAAACATGAAAGACTCACAAATTTGGAGAGTGGGAAAAATTTGAAGTGCTTAATACTTAATACTGACTTTCCAGTGTGTTCCGCCGTATCAATACGTAATGAGGACTAACCGCCGGCCCGTTAATCCGGTTTGGCTACGGTGTTGTCGAGACAGGAAGCGTGACAACTATTGTCCTCACGATTAAAAAAAAAAACGGTCTCACAAAAGTGAAAATTTCTATTGTTGCTATATTTGTCGAGGGGAAATAAGGAAAAAAGAAATTCTGATTTTAGGTTTTCAAACAAAATGGAAAACATATATAATATTTTATTCTATTATCATATTTTTCATGAATAAATTAATACAATGTTTATGAAAATCAGTAATTTAATTAATTATAAATTATAATAAATAGATTTCTTTTAGTAATAAATGTAATTTAATGGATATAATTTATAAGAGAAATTACAATTAAAATACTTGAAAAGCTTTATAATCTATAATAATTGTTATTATAAATTGGAATTGCAAAGCATCATTTTCCAAAACACACTTATTTAGGATTAAGATTCAGGAATAATCCTAACTCTTAATCCTAAATAAATAAATGAAACATTAATAACAATAAATATAATACTATTACAATGTTTTAGCCGTCATATAAAAGAACATTAAATGGATAATAATTGTGCGTGTGTGTGTGTGTGTGTGTGTGTGTGGGGGGGGTCACTGCTAAGTAGATAGGTGACAGCAGTGAATGCAGGAATTGTGAAAGTGTAGCTGACCCCAAGCTGCTGACAGGGGCCCACACAGGGCGAGCGAGACGGAGAGAGAGGGAGCTGGGGGGGGGGGGGTGTAATGTAGAAGGGGGAGGGCAAGTCCAGAGGGTAAGTAGGCGATGAGACTTGAGAGAAAAGCCTGAGGCTGAACGCTGGGAGGGGGGCGATGTCACAGGAAGGTGCCTGACAAACCTTCTCTGAGCTCGTTTCCCCAAAAACTCACCGTCAGTTTTCCTTTAAATAAATAAAATATTGTTCATCGTTCCAGAGACCCAGAAAACACAAAGCAGCCGGAGGAAGACATAACAGTATTAATATTGCTTTTTATGAATAACTGCCACAATCCAAATGCAAAAAGGGATCAAATATTCAGGCGGGTCAAACAGCTTAAATCTGTCAACTCGTTCTCCCTCCTCGTCAAAATACCCACGTTTGGAACCGACCTTGAATGCAACGTGTCCTCAAACTACCAGTTCCAGTGATGTGTCGCAAAAAGTCTAAATTTTTTGTTCATGGGGTTCGATCAATGTTTTAGGACAAGATCGAGAAGTCACATGAATAAAAAATCAACGTGACTTCTGGATACATGCAGGACTCGAACAACGGCCTGCTGGCTGAAAGTCCTTTGGTGCTCTTTATATTTTATTTTATTGTTTGTTTATTGTTTGTATGCTTTTCATGGGTATTAGCATCAGAACAGCCTGAACTACGACGCCCTAGGTCGCCCTCTAGTGTCAGGTTTGGACTCACTCGTTACATACGCAATTTTCGAAATTAAACTTCCGATGTAGTTTTAAAGCGATACAAAAAAAAAAACGACTGTTAGGCTTTCGGAATATATTGTGGTTTTGAGTTCAAATAAATCCGTTTGTTAGTTAACTGTTAACAAATTATCGTAAAATAAGTCAACGTTGACTCAGTTTCACATGGGACACAGACAGCTGCCTGCTGGGTGAAAGTCGTGGGTTTGTTTGAGCCACACATCCGATAACAATGTTTACATCGGAGTGAGCCGAAAGGTGAAGAGAATAATAAATAATAAGAGCATGTTTCGATCTTACTCCCAAACAAACAAACATTTAGAATAAAGACATTCTGATACAAATGGGCGTGAAGGAGGCGAATTATCTGTTTTGAGCCGTGGAGGTCGTCTGGAGGGCTAAAAGTGATGCTGGAGGAGGAGGGGGAGGAGGGGGGTATGAGAGCGTAGTAGTGGTGGTGGTTTAGGGTGAGGCGGGGGAAGGGGGGGGGGGGGTGCTGCTCCACCGAGGATAATGGGAGCAATGGGAGCAGCCCAGGCAGCATATGGCCAGGCTGGGCTGCCTGCTGGTGCACCAGCTGTGGGACTGGTGGCTGAGATCACAGAGCCACTAAAGAACCCATCATCCCACCCCTCCCTCCCCCACATCCCCCCTCCCTCAGAGTTGCTCACTTCAGGGTACTTTATTTACATGCATGGTGACTCCGAAACAGAACAACGTTAATTAATTTTAGAAAGTTTTGGTTCACACGTGTTCCAAGGGTCGCTCACGTCAGTTACAGGACGTTTGGAGATGAACGACTTTCATGAGGAAATTAAACTCTAATTCCTCTTTAAAAGCAGCAACGACACATAGAAGTGTTTTCACCGACAATCGCAAGATATTCTATTGTTAAACGTACGTGTCTAACGTAGATAATGTACATTTGTTTGAGGGAAAGTTACAAAAAGTTAAGGTTTTTGATGCTTTTGTCTCAGCATTCGGAATCTTTGATACGTTACGAATGTTCTTGTATGTACGTTGTTAATTCCTGTCAAATGCATTGAAACTAAAGTAATGAGTCTATTTTGTAAATGAGTATGAATTTCAGTTTGTTTGAGCATGTAGGGAGGAAAAGTAAAAAATGCTCTAAGTAATCTACAGATACCTGAAAATTGTACTTACAGGGCTCAGGAAGTATTTGTACTTTGTTAACTCTTGACTAACTGCCATCACTAGGACGCTACTCCGCCTTTAGCTTTGTGGTGTGAAGTCATGTGACTGCGGTGTCGAAACTTTCAATGTTAGCTTTTCTTACTAAAAGTGGTGTTCAACAAAAATGTGAATTTGAGATAATTTTCTGCTTTTGATGGCGGGAACCAGTGATGCTAACTTCCTGTTAGCCTCCTAAGATATGTCTTCATCGGTGTAGGAGTGTGTGAGTGTTCGCAAAGAAGTCTTTTAGTGTACATGTGACAGACACACACACACACACACACACACACTGCTAACCTTTATTTAAATGACAGCTCTTAACACTCTCTTTCTCAGTATCTCTCTGCCTCGCACGCCCCCAGGCAGCTCCTAATGCAGAGGGACAGGAGGTTGGTGTGTGTGTGTGTGTGTGTGTTAGAGGAAGATGATTCGGGTGTGTCATTTAACATAAAAGCATCTTCCTTTTCTGGCATTATTTTTCCTACTTGTCCTCCCATCTTCCTCCCCCCCGCTGCTTTATGTCTGTATGAGGAGTGATCAGAGCTCATGGTAAAGAC
Organism: Chelidonichthys spinosus; assembly: GCA_029853015.1. NCBI lineage: Eukaryota > Metazoa > Chordata > Actinopteri > Perciformes > Triglidae > Chelidonichthys > Chelidonichthys spinosus. Next base: position 20,232,158 of record CM056835.1, read on the forward strand.
GATGCAATATGGATGAGGCCGTCTCCGAAGGCATCAAACAGACAGCGGAGCGTCCCAGAAGGCCGAGCGACCGACTTCACATGCAGGAAACCGCTTAGAGACGCTTTTAGACGCTGGCTTTTATCCCCCTCGTCTCTCAGTATCTGCTCTCTGTGTGCGACTGTGTGTGTGTCTGTTTCAACATGTGTGTGTTTTGTAGGGAAGCCTTTAAAGTCACGTGACCTACGACCCCGGGAGCCATACTGGAGATCTGGAGCACAAAATGTGAAGCAAGGCGACGTTAGCTTTCATTTTTTTTTAGAGGGAAATGACAAATAACTGCAGTCGTCACAGAAACACGACACACGCTTTCTTTGCCATCCTGTCCACAACATGTTTACGCAGCGCTTGAATGTCACTCCAAATGAGTCGACAACATAGTTTTAATGCTGCTTTCTACCGTACGTTTGTAATGTTGAATGTGTCATTAAAAAAAAAGCGATTGTCTTTTTTTAACGGGTACACAAACATCACTAAAACAGCTGAATAAATTAAATTATGTTTTTAAATGGCAGACGAAAACAACTGTCTAAAATTAGAAAGAACATTTAACAAACTAAGTAGCCAATAAACTCTTCCAGGTATATTGAAGGAAATCAGCAGTTAAATGTTGCTGTCAGTCAGCGATGAGCTTCAGGATTGATTTCTAGTTGATTTTAAATCCGTCCCGAGGCGCTCCGTGTATCTGCAAACGTCTTCAGGCTGCCGATCCTTCCACCAACGTCCTCGTAGAGCATCCAATCAGTACTCGGCGGATCTACCGCAAGTAAAAAACATTAAAAAAAAGCAATGTAAAAACCGAAGGCGATGACTGTTTTGCTTTCCGATCTTATTGTCAGTGTTAGCAATAACGGCATCAGAGTATAACGGCGTTACTAAGGCGTTATTTTTTTCAGTAACGAGTAATCTAATGAATTACATTTCCCATCATTGCAACGCCGTTGCCGAGAATTGATTGGCTGGGTGTGCGGATCATGCCCTGCTCATGCTGTCTCACTGCACGCTCTGACTACCGGACACAACAAGACAGCGACAATGGAGACGAGCCATGGAAATGCAAAGGTAGCGTCCTCGAACTGGAAGTACCGGCACTACTTCTCGCTCATTGAAATAAAAGAATGTTTATGTGACATGCATGCTATGCCGGGGAAAAAAGACTTTATCCACGTCTGCCTCAAGCAACTCGAATCTTATGAAGCAGCTCACATCAACACATGCTAACACGATACTTGTTGCTGCTGCTGCTAACCCAACCATTAGCCCAAATGCAGCTAGCGTGAGCTTTATACTTTGTATTTTCAATATTATACTTTATATTTATTATATTGTTACTTTACGGAATATAACTAACACTGCTTGTTGTTGCTGATTTTAATGTAAAATAAAAGATGCTGACAATGTTTATTCCACTAGACTAATTATGTATTTTGGGTAAGATGCGAAGCTTTAGGACAGTTGGGAATCAAACCTGGAACCCTGCTAGTGTTTCTGGATGTCAACTTACTGAAAGTTGTTTTTTTTTAAGAATCACAGATTCCTAAAAACCCATCATTCCTGCACATGTGACTCTGCAGACGGTTCAAAACCAGAATGAAAAACACATGTTAACTGATGTTCTGTACGCCGACGATGAACCGCTGAGGGGTTTCCCACGGCAACGTGATCAGCAATCCGAAGATTTAATAGCAAAGCTGCAGTGGATCCTTTCTTTGAAAAACGCAAGTTAGCAAATAAACACTATGTTCAGCCTGATAAAACCACACAGACTGGCTATTAAATGAAATATACTATATAAATATATACACCGGGAGTCTTAAATGGTTTGCACATCTGATGATTTCCACGAGAGCTGGTAAATAAGAAATCGCTCTTGTACAACTTAAATTAAGGTCAAGTAAAAACATAAAAAATGCATCTCCTCTTCAATGGAACACGGCCGGCCGGCCAACAAAGGTGATAGTTTATTCTGGAAGGCAGAGGAATTATTTATGATGATGTCGGACGTCAAGTGGTCTGCCGGTCAATAACACGTGGCCTTAATCACCCGGACCGAGTCGTGTAAAAAGAAAACCCTCCGCATGTCAGAAAAAGTATCAACCGGAGACCTGGGAGTCCCACCAGAGACCAGCAGGTCCCATCAGGGACCGGAGAGTCCCACCAGAGACCAGAGAGTCCCACCAGAGACTGGCGGGTCCCTGTTCACTACCCATGAGTGTCACAACACAAAACTATCCACGGTAATAATGCAGTTAAAGCTCAAAGTCAAAATCAACCTGACGACAGGATTTTATCACAAAATGTCCCTCAGAAAGTAAACAGGAAGTTAATTCATTAAATTACTTTTTTTTAAGTTGCGGACACAAAAATTACACAAAACTGCTTAAATGCGTTATCCAGAGCGTAAATGTCGAAAAAATGGGTCAGAACACACAACTTTCAACCATGTTTTGTTTTCATTTTGTAGCGTGACGTCGTCCAGATTGACCGAAGAAGAAAACAAACTGTTGCACTCGTACGAAAGATTCAAGCTAACGTATTTCGGTTGGAGTTAAGTCGTGCTAAACGAGTCGTGCTAAAATTTCTTGACTATTTGACAAATCGCTGTGAGACTTTATTATCATGATATCTAACCTTCTTAATTCATTGATTAATTGAACAACAGATCCTTTTTCTTTTTAAATTCCCAATTGAATGTATACAAAATAAATATCGGAAACATGCCTGATTAATATTTAAATATTTAATTCAATCATCTTCTCTTAAAAACAAACAAATATAACAGTTTACTGCCAATCGTTCCAGAAGGTTTCATTCGTGTTCGCAAAATTTAGTTTATAAAATAAATGATAGAAACTTGTGTCGATACAAAAGTGCCACAAAAAACATTGCAACGCTATCTCTGCTGATCTAGAAAACTAGCGAGCATTAATCCCGCTCCGACACACCTCCTCCGTTACTTTAAGTGAGTTTGAGGAGAAGCAACAGACACCCGGGACGATGCTAAATAAGGTGGATTTGCCTGTAAACCTGAGATTTAAAAAAAAGAAAAGAAATCGAGCATTTGAATAATTGAAAAATAGGTGAACGTTTAATAATTTACTGGTACAAATGAGGCGAAGAGGTGAGTGATGAATGTTTTAAAACCCGGAGAAAGACACACACACACACACACACACACACACACAGAAATGTCATATTTACATTTCAGTAAGAGTATGGATTAGATTAACTAAATAAAATAATGTGTTTATCTCAGCTTTATTTATTTTTTAACTTTGGGTGGTGTTACCAGTCTTCATGCTAAGCTAAACTAAATGCCTCCTGTATTGTTTATCTCAAGAAAGCAAATCAACATAATTCCCTGAAATACTGAGCCTGATCCTTTAAGGGTCGTGCTGGCAGTTTGACATATTTTGGAGTGTTTGATTCTGCTCGCTAACATTGAGAAGATTAGCTAAAAACATTAGAAAATGATGAACCGCTGCTATACGTTTGTTTCAGGCGGTGTCTTTTCAAAATAAACTTCTATCTCAGTTGAAGTTCGGGTTTTAGACGACAGAAAAGGACATGGTGTTTGACAAACGGCTGACGTGACAAAATGTCATCGTTCACCTTTAGTTTCGCACAGGACAATAACCGCGGTCTCCTGGACCAAAGTCCTGTGTTCGTTTGGCATAAATCAAACATGTCATGCAAGCGCAGTGCCAACGCTACGAGGAGCGAGACATGTTACCAATGACTGCAAAACATTTAGCCTCACACGGGGCACCAATAGCAGTCACCTGCATGAAAGTCCTTAGTTTGACCCGTCCACCGTCTCTCTCTCTCTCTCTCTCTCTCTCTCTCTTTATACTACGTCTGTTGCTCTACCCATAATGCACCGGGGGGCTCTGATGTCTTGGCGGTGAGGAGACACACATCTCTCTGCAGGTCTACAGTGTTGATGCCGCAGAAAACCAACACTAAATAAACACATCGGTGTATCTGCTGTGCATGTGTGTGTGTGTGCATGTGTGTGTGTGTTATAATGAACTCTGTTTGTTATACAGGTGGCTGATAGGAGTTCAACTCTCTCTCTTTATTTCCTCCTCTTCCTCCCCTCCACACAGGATGCGGGCCACTATGCACCCACGGTTGCCAGGCAGTTGCCACGGAAACATTCTGCATTATTGATGGAGCGCGCCCATCGCGTCCCAAGCAGCACCCAAACTGTCCCAGCAGAGCACAACGAGCAGCGGCAGAAACAGAAGCAGCAACCAGCCACAGCAACGGTGTTTTCTGATTCTTACCAACTGATTTACAGTAAACGAGTCTCCTCACATTTCGGTTTGTTTAAACCCTAAAAAAACACTGCATGAACAAAATCAAAAGGTAATAATGTTCATTTTAATTTACTGTTTGAATAAAGAACGTATCCAAACGTTTCAAAACACAAAACAAACTAAATAATATTAAGAAAGAAAGTGATCCTGTACTGAAAAACAAATTTAGGAAAAAGGTTGAACCAAATCATCAAGAAAAATATTCATATCCGAAATGTAAATATATATATATATATATATATACAAAATAATATTTGCATTATAATAGTATTATATATTTGTAAAAACATATTTCTGCCTATAAATAAATAAATAGCAAACACACATTCATCAAGTTCAAATAAAATTATATGACAGCCTTTTGATGAAAGTAGTCATCAAAAAGGAGATCGGAGCTCAGATGTCAGCAGATTTGACGATCAGCAGGTAAAGTTCTCTAAAATAATGTCTAACAGTAAAGTAAAAACAGGCAGACTCGGCCTTCAGAGGGAGGGTGACGTCTTCACTTTCCTGGCTGTTCCGAGAGTCGAGTTACTGCATCCTGTTCCTCCCTCATCATAAACGTCTGCAGACTCTTGATGCGCTCTGCCTCCATGTCTGTGGGTTTTTTTTAACTGTTGCGTGCTAATGTTGCACATTTAAATCAACCGATATGTTAATACAGGTGTTGTGATAGTTCTGCATTGTCTTTCGAATAGATCACACAAGGGTTGGATCTTCAAATTCGATGCTGTATTTTAAATTTTGAAGGTTTGCAGGATTCTTCCAGCCATTCAAACACACACTGTCCTTTCATTTTAACAACTTATTTCTGGGCCTGGTGGGCAGTTAGCTTCATGCTAACACTTAGCAAACAAATGACAACCTAACTTCACCAACAGCTATACTGGCTTTAATGTCCCGTCACCTTCGATCAGCCGAGCGAGCCAATCAAGAACAATTAGCTCAGTGCTTCCAGTCGGCCAGCCGGCCAGCGGCATCACTCACCTGTTGTGCCCCGAGGCGACGCCTCCCTCCCGATCCCCATGATGCAGCTGTCATCCCCCAGCCTCTCTCTCTCTCTCTCTCTCTCTCTCCCTCTCTTTATCCTCGCACCACCTCCATGTCCAGCGCCACCTCTGAATGAGGCCTATTGTGCAGCTTGTGGCACTCTGCAAAACAAAGTTTCTCTGTTTGACCAACATTATCCTGTCTCCGAAATAAAGTCAGATTTACCAAAAAATAAAGTCATATACGTGCACTCGTGTGCATCCTCTACATGCTGTAAACATCGTCCAGGGCAAAGCAGCGTCCCACAAATCCCAATAGGTTCTCGTTTGTAGTCCTTTGCAGGTAAAAATCGAGTTGCTCCGGTTGTATGAAAAGAAAACAACAACAAAAAACAGAAAAACACGAGAGAGCAAATAAAAAAAAATAAAAGATGAGGGCAAGTGCAGCAGCGTGTCCACAGCTGGCAGGCCGGACTGTGTTCAGGCCTCGGGGCTCCGATGGAAGCTACCCTCATCGCCTCATCTTGCCAGGAAAAAAAAACAACAAGGAGGGGGAAAAAAAACGAAGGAATGAAAGAAAGAGAGCGAGTGAAGCGCCTCTGCTTTGAGCAGCAAACCGGAGCTTGAGTGAGGAGGAGAGGAGCAAGGCTGGAAGTTTATATGTGTTCTCTCCCCCTGAACCAGGGGACCGGCTGAATAAATAATACAATAGATATTCCTGTGATGAGGTCTCGGCGCGGCATTCATAATTATTTCATTGTAGCTGTAATGAGAGCGCCGGCCCTCCCGATGTGCCCTGATGTGCGGCTGGCAGGTAGGCCGTCTCCAGAAACCCGTTGCCTCGGAGGCGAGAAGTGGACTCGGACGTTATTACCTCGGCTTCTCTAGAAAACATCTATTGAAGCGTGATCAGATTAGGTTTTTTTTTTTAAAAGTAGATTCTCTCAGCCAAAAAAACGCTGAGTCGTCTGCATACAAAAGTACAATTACAGTGGATCCAAGCAAGAACCTTGCGGATCACCACACAAGAAATCTCCCCTTAGAAATGATTTGATGTGTTCTGACAGAGCACAAACTCGAACAGGACGCATGCAGTCGCCAAAGCAACAATTTAACGTAAACAAACCACCATCTTAAAGTCTGTATCGTCCAATCCCGCTGAATTTACAGTGGCCTCGAAATTTCAACAGAATATTGCCATAATATATTGGGATACTATTGCAATGTATACAAGAGCTCAGTGTTTCCAATGGGGCCCTTAAATAATCCATCATGGCGGCAGACTCACCAGAGTAACAGGTGACCTGCGACAGTGTGTTGACATGGTGACAAAATGTGATGCGGCTGTTTTTTGCACATCTCATCATGACAGACGCTCCGGGCAAAACATTTCCTCAGGAAGAAACACCGCATGTGAATTTCAGCAGCCGCCGTCTCGCTGATCCGCTTTGCAGCCTTTTGCCAGTGACAATATGCCGTTTGTGGGAAAGTCAGTCTCATAAATACAAAACACACACATAGACCCTTGAAACCCAGAGAGACTTGCACCTTTTTTTTTTTTTTCTCCGATGGCGTAACAAGCATGAAGAGGACTTGTCATGTGGGACGTCCGGGACCAGCTGCTCCAGCCGACGGGACAAAAGGAATGGGGATGTTGGATTTTCCTTCGCTTTAAAATTTTAATTTTAAGTTTTCCCACAAGAGGTTTTGATTGTGAACGTGAACCTCAAGGCCATGTAACACAGCTTGTAGAGGCTTTTTTTTTTTACAGAATTAGCCGACGGCAACGAGGGGGTTAAGACTCCAAATCTTAGTGTCCACACCAAACAGAAAGCATAATATTGATTACCTCCACATAGAGACCATAAACGTTTCATCAATCATGGCTGAAATAACCACCTTTGCTATATTTACTGGATCTAGCAAGACCCACGTGGACTGGTTTACCACAGCTGGATGAACCCTGAATTAATTATTTAACTGTGATTTAATATCAATAACGAGACGAAAAGGATGCTGAAATAACTCCATAATGATGGTGATCAGTAAAAAGTGTGAAGTCATGCTTTGTTAGTTCTGTCTGCAAGACCAAAAGCTAAGTATTTTAAAAACGCTGATTTTCTGAATGGAGTCTGGTTGATTGGTGCTAGGCTATGCTAACATTGTAGCTGTCCATCAATAGATTAACTAAATAAGGTCATCTAGACTTAAATACGGCAGAGATCTCCTTGTTTGGACCACAGACAGTCTCTGGTTTCTCCACATAGTCTGGTCTGGTCTCTGGACTAATGTGAGGTTCTATCTTAGACATCTGGAGGACCACAGGAGGACAATCTCAATGCTGATTAGCTTTTACGAGACAGCCTCAAATGAATTGCTCGCATTAGTTGAAATATTGAACATTGAAATACGCCAATTACACTTATTCTTTATAATCGCACATAAATATGTATTTTTATTATTATTATTTCATATATTTTGGTGGACATGGGTTTGAGGAGACATAATACCCAGTGAACAATCATTGTTATTTTTAATATACTGCTTATACAACACCCAGCATGCTTCGACACATGGTCACATATTCAGAGTCCGGGTCCCAGTTGTGTCTCTGGTCCCTTGGGAGCTGCCGTCTCAAAGCTTTCGGGGGTCCATCAGAGCTACATACATGACAGATTTCACATAAGCCCCCCTGGTCTTGCTCGCACGCGGAGACCACCTCGCTGTCTGTCTCGCATACAGGTCTGCCGAGCGAGCACCTTCCGTCCTCTAATCCTGTTAGTGGGAGACAGGGGGGTCGCGGGGGGCGGGGTGTTGATGTGTATGGGGACGGGGTGAAGACAAGGGTGGGGTAGGACGGGGGGTACATGGGACACAAAGAACCTCCCCATGCTGCACCAGCTGGAGCCCTGCGGTCTACGTGAGACCTGAATACCCCCCTTTACAACACACACATACAGTATATTCATTCATTCATATGTGGTCCTGTGTTGCTGAATGAGCAGGACACTAACAATGTCGGGGGGTTTGGGTTAAATGGCCAGCAGGTCCATCGTGACGACGGTTTCAACGAGCGTTAGCTAGCAAGCCATCCACAAAGACCAGAGTCCAGGACACTCGCCCCTCCAACAGAGCCTCTAACAGAACTCAAAGTCTTCCTCTAGTCCCCAAACATGATAAATAAATGACATTAGAAGTTATCGTTCAGAAAGACTGGTGTTGAGACCCACAGGTGGGTCGGCAGAAGGTTCGGTTTGGGTTGATAAGAAATTATCAGACTTGATTCCATCATTTTATTTTACATGTGTATCTGCATTACACCTTTGGGTTACATGAGGGAATTTATTTAACATATATGGTTTGCATAACGCATGCATAAAAAGTTGTGATGTATTAACCGTGGATATCTCTTTGCCCTTGCTAGTTTTCAAGCTAAACCTCAAACCCTGAACCCCGAACCCTAAACCTCGAACCCTAAACCCTCTAACCCTAAACCTTTAACCCAAACACTCTAACACTCTAACCCTAAACCCTGAACCCTAAACCCTCTAACCCTAAACCTCTAACCCTAACACTATAACCCTACCCGAACCGTAAACCCTCTAACCCTAAACTTCTAACCCTAACACTCTAACCCTAAACCCCGAACCCTAAACCCTCTAACCCTAAACCTCTAACCCTAACACTCTAACCCTACCTGAACCCTAAACCTCTAACCCTAACACTCTAACCCTAAACCCTGAACCCTAAACCCCCTAACACTCTAACCCTACCTGAACCCTAAACCCTCTAACCCTAAACCTCTAACCCTAAAACTCAAACCCTAAACCCTCTAACCCTAAACCTCTAACCCTAAACCCTGAACCCTAAACCCCCTAACACTCTAACCCTACCCGAACCCTAAACCCTCTAACCCTAAACCTCTAACCCTAAAACTCTAAACCTAAACCCTCTAACCCTAAACCTCTAACCCTAAACCCTGAACCCTAAACCCCCTAACACTCTAACCCTACCCGAACCCTAAACCCTCTAACCCTAAACTTCTAACCCTAACACTCTAACCCTAAACCCCGAACCCTTAACCCCTCTAACCCTAACACTCTAACCCTACCTGAACCCTAAACCTCGAACCCTAAACCCTCTAACCCTAAACCTCTAACCCTAAACCCTAAACCCCCTAACACTCTAACCCTACCCGAACCCTAAACCCTCTAACCCTAAACCTCTAACCCTAAAACTCTAAACCTAAACCCTCTAACCCTAACACTCTAACCCTAAACCCTGAACCCTAAACCCCCTAACACTCTAACCCTACCCGAACCCTAAACCCTCTAACCCTAAACTTCTAACCCTAACACTCTAACCCTAAACCCCGAACCCTAAACCCTCTAACCCTAACACTCTAACCCTACCTGAACCCTAAACCTCGAACCCTAAACCCTCTAACCCTAAACCTCGAACCCTAACGGGAAACGGTTTGATGTTGATCAAATGTGCTGAAATAAAGGTTGAGGCAAAGTTCTCGGTCCGTATAACTTCAAAAGTGAGAAAATGTGGAGACGGCCACAAGTTCATCCACCAAAAGTAAAAATAAAATCCAGACATTTTGAGACATTTTAAGCCGGTGAAAGTGAGTTCAAGCTAAAATCACAAGCATATTTTGGAGCTCTGGGGAAAATAAACAGATCAGCTTCAACGTAGACAAATCTTCTACTTTCACTCTGAGTTTTCATCATTGGTCAAATGTTGAGTAAAACGCTCGGGAGAAGGTTTGTCTTGTGACTTATATCTGAGAACGAGTCGTCGCCGGATCAGTACCATTTATACATTTATTAATATTACAGCTGCTATCGAATGAAATCGAATTAAATAAGTTATCAGTGAACATTTTCATTATTTATTTCAATGTGAACAGTTTGCTTGTTGTCAAGATGTTCTAAAGAATTTCTTTCAATTTAAATGTCACCCTAAAAATGAAACAATGTTCAAATAAAAGACTCAAATTTTTTCAAATTTTCTTTTTTTTTCATGAATGTAATACAACAAGCAGGAGGCCAAAATATGAATTGAAGCAGAATATTTCGAAAATTTGACTTTTCTGCTTACTTCTTCTATATATTTATACATACAGAATATATAGGAGGAAAACCCAGACCAGTCATTCGAGTTTAATCATTTTGTGCGTTGATTTTCCGATGAGATACTTCAACATGAAGCTTTTTGAAGCTTATTAACGTCATCGTAACATTCAGGAGCAAAAATCAGCTTCTTCAAATAGACACGAGTTAAAAAAAAAAGATTAATTTTCATTTACATAGAATCCTTGTTATTTCCCTCTCCGTCGCAGTGACACGTTCACGCATCATTTTGTTTGTTTACTTGTTTTCTTTGTTCGACGGCTCTCTATTCTTGTAGTACAGCGGAGGGAAGAGCCGAGGGTTTTGTTTGTGTGGAGACGAGCGGCGGCGGCTCTCCGGGGGGAAACGCTCCGAGGGCTGACACGTTTGATTCTGGGCCTCCGGAGCACCGGGACGCCGCCAAGGAGCTCTGGAGAGAGAAGAGGCAGCAACACGGTGTGAAGACCCCCGATTTCACTTTAAAGAGAAAAGGTCAAAGTTCACCCCTTTAGCTCCGATTGGCACATGGAAGTGTTTGATTTGTGTGACAACTAGATCCCGTTGACTTTGACTTTGTTACAGAGAAAAATAATTAACATGTAAATGAAGAGAAAAAAAAAGCAGTTTCATTGGCTCAACAGTCTGATGTTTTGTAAAAGTCTTTATCAGCTGGTGTGTCATGAATTCAGAGGAGAAACCAGATCTTCTATGTAAAGTTGTAGTTAAAAATGTATTGTGTTGTTATGTATTGCCTTTCCCATTGAGTTTTTACAGAAAGAACACGTGATCTCAAACATGTTTACACTTGGAACTCCTACTACAACATGTCCTGGGCACTTATTTATAATAATAGTAATAGTATTAATATGTTATTTATGGGTGTCTTTCAGGGCAGTCAAGGACACCTAACAGGTACAAATAAAAGAATACAAATTTGAAATCATCAACGACTTCTGGAGGTTCATCGGTTTCACGTGAATTTCAAACCAAACCTGGCGTGGTTCATCTCGTTGTTCAGGAGAGGAGAAACCGAACTGACCTGAGAACCGAAGCCGGTGAAACTCGCCTGATAATCAGGACGTCCTTCAGCTGAACAACAACAAAACAAACGGTTTAGAACCAGACGTGTTCTCGTATGATCTCTCTGACTCTCCAGTTGACGCGTCTTTCACCAGCGTTGTTCATCATCTATGTTTTATTCCATTCTTACATTTTTAATACCAACGTCGGGCGTAACGCTCGAACCCTTGTTTTTTTGCGTTTGTTACCATGGTGACCCCGCCTCGCCCCGGCCCCCCCGGTCCGGCATGACGGCGGTCCCCCACCGTACACTTGGAGTAAACAGGCCCGCGGTTATAAAGCTTTTACACGCCAATCCTGCCCAACATTCCCTTTATGTGCGAGTGCTGCAGGGCTGCCATACATAATACATGAGCACTCAGTTAATCTATTGATCCAAAATATGTCTTCTCTCCTTCTCTGTCTCATTTACTGTCTGTCTTCTCTTTCATTCTGTCATAACCCATCGCTGCCTCTCGCTCGCCGGGGTTTCACCCTCGTTTGGTGCTCATCGGCGGGACAGACACCGGATCAGATTAGTGGAAGGAGAGATGAGACGCGTGGAGATAGCGGACGGTGTAAACATGAAAAACGAGCAGAATGTGGAAGTCGAGTTTGACGAACAGATAAAGATGCCAGAAGAGATGTTAGTCATAACTCGTTTGAAATAATACGATGATTCTTATAACCTTCCAGGCCTGGTGAATAAACAACGTGAAAAACAGGAAATCCTCACCTGCGAATGCTTTTTGCATTCAAACTATTTATACCGGCAGCGATAAATAAATCAATAAAAAGGTTTGAATAGATTCAGAGCAGCTTCTGTCTGTTGATAACTGTTGTGTAGTCTGAGTCTGCTGTACGCTTTCTGTTATTGAAATTCCTGTTGTTTGAAATGTCTCTCCGCAGTGTCCGGGGCTTTTATTGTGAAAGGTGAGAACGGAAGGAGGAAGATCTGGTTGGTTGACAGGAGGAATAAAGTCTGTATGCTAGAGCGTATGATCCACACAACGTATACTTCCATAACTATAATTATGGTGCGGAAATAAAACCTTGTCCTGAACAAAAATGTAACTATTTTCAAATTAATTGCACAAACAAAAAACAAAGATTGTGGTTTCATGACACAGTCGCCAGATATTTCTATATTAGAATTCCCTCCTTGCATCCGAACGGCAACACATTTTCAAACGGTCACCTACAACATCTGCTCATGGCAACCGACGATGTCGTTGAAGGAAGATTGTTGTTGTGGCAAAGAAACGATGTTTAATGTGAATAACGTGAAGTTCCTAAAAACGTAGTTAAGTTTGGGGAAATAAATCAAAGTCACGGTAAATAAGAAAGGTGTTCATTACAAACTCCGCTTTCATCACCTCGCTACATAAAAGACATTGTAGGTGGAGAACGAGGGTGCTAACTCGTTAGCATGGTAGCTCACGTAAATTAAGAGTCCAAGAGAATGTCGGACAGCGTCTGAAACACCTTCGAACACCAGAACCAGTTCCCTTCTGTAACTTTCCGACGTGGATGTGGCGAATAATCATTTTCACAAACCGAAAGATAAATTCAGGTGATTTTGGCCGAGAATGTTGGAACTGTTTTTTAAGGTTTTTCAAGATAATTAGCCTTTTAGCATCAGACGTTGATTCATGGCAGGTAAAATAGCTAAAGAAATATTCATGTAATGGGATCTATCGGATTCGTGTACGTGAACAGAAATTGTAAAAAATAATATTCCGTGTCTCTCAGCACAAAAACAAAGCCAATGGAAAGTTAATTTGCATCCTTTTTTTAGAGCTTTTAACACCTTATTAATTATTGGCAAAGACCAGTCATGGGGGGGCGGGACTTTCAACTACGAGGCTCGAAACTTAACTTGAAATTTATTGCGTAATGTCGTCCCGACTGATAAAATTTGTAACTTTATGTAAAATTTGTGTTCAGGAATCAGTAGATTTAAATTTTGTGACAATTTCACAAACTAAAAGATACAAATATTCAAATAAAACATTGCATAAAAACATTCAGGTGAATTTGTCTGAGAATATTAGAAGAGAACGTGAACATTGAAAATACAATTTTAATTAAAATCTGCTTCCTGCACATCAAAGCTTTGATAAACAGATTTCTCGGTTGAATTCTGTACACCAGCTAACTCCTCATCTTATTTTCAGAGCTGCTCCATGTTTTTTTTTTAGTAGGTCAGGCGAGTCATTGAACACAGCACGGCGGTGACACGCGGCCGCCGGCATCAATGCGGCGTGTTCTCCTGCTGCAGCGCTGCAGGTAAAGTGCCGAGGATCTCTCCCCGAGCGAACCAGCTAACCTTCCTTCTTCCAGCCTCGTGTCTTTAATTTGTACTGGCAGACAATGAAATATTTACAAGGAACTCTACAGGCAATTACATTAAAAGTGTGTGGTTAGACACCGCCCCCCCCCCCCCCCCCCCTTGCCGAGCGGCCCGGGACCAGGGTTTTTCTTTTTTCCCTTTTTTTGGTGAATGGTCGCAAAAAGTTTACAACGTCAGATTTTTACTCGCCATCAATAATTCAGCGAGAGGGAGAGAGAGAGGGAGAGAGGGAAGGAGAGAAGGAGGCGACCGGAGGAGGAGGAGGCGTTCGCTGCCGCTGCGGTGGCGGTGAACGCCGGCGGAAGGAAAGGAGGCTGCACTTCACCGTCCATTTGCTAAATGTGGCAGAAATATATATACGCCGTGTGGCGGAGGCCATGTTCTGCTCGCTGAAAGCCTCGCCGGATGTTTCGATCCCCTCAAGAGTCCATCCTGCACACACACACACACACACACACACACAACCTTCTTGTCCACAGAGAAAAACACAACAAACACACAAACAACATACAAATGTTCTCGTGTAGTTTGTTCAAGCAGTTGCATTTTGAGCGGGAAAAAAAGGCGGCATTGCCGCTCGAAAAGAGCTATTGCTACATTTTGAAATACTCGTCTGTGATTGGTCGAGATCAAACGTGATCCATGACGAAATACATTTCGCTCTAAATGTAATTTCAAAACGTTTTGTCATCGCGTGGGAACGCCATTTATTCACTCATTTATTGGCTGGCCAGTTTGCTAGCCAGCTTGCTACTTGCACCATGATTTCATGCTACACTGGTTACAGTCAATGAGGTGAGCAAAGTTGCCACTTATCTGGTTGCAGCAATGTGCTCTCCTCGTCTGTGAAAAGGCAGTGTGCATGAAGATAAGTAAGGTAAATTAAGTTGTGAAATTTTAATTGTGTAGCTAGCTGGCTAGTCCTAGCATAGCTACCAGCTAGCTAGTGATGTGACCTCAATGGCTTTTCTGGTCAAAAATCTCCATTTGAGCTTGATTTTGATCAAATATTAATAATATTATGACAAAATAACAAACGTATCACGCAATAATAATAATAGATTTTATTTGTAGTGCACTTTTCATTCACTGAATCTCAGTGGTTACATTAAATAAAAATAAACGCAGACTAGACTTCAGTCTTTCAGTAGATATGTTTTTTTTTTAATTTGCATATATTTTTGACAGGATACTGGATTTTCTAAATCCCTGAATCATATTTATTTAGTTTCATCTTTAATCTGTCAGACAGTAAAACAAGGTCCTATCCAGTTGGACTAAAGATGTCCGAAGACTTCCTGTTGAGCGTTGACCCTGAAGTCTGGACTTCCTTCCTCCTGACTGCCCTCCTCTTCCCTGGCCTCCCAGCTGGACTCCCCAGAGCAGCGTCCTGCCTGCCGGCGTCCCAGCAGAGGCGGGTGATGTATATTTGATGAGCGGGTGCTGGGGCCCCTCTGGAGGGCCCCGGCTGCAGCAGGACAATGGGCCCTCGCTCAGGTTTCCTGCTGGCTGACACTGACACTGCTGCTCTGTTTTCTTTTTTTTTGTGAGCCGCGGCTGGAGTTTCAAAAGAGGGACCGGATTACAGCCACGGACTAGACCTGACGCGGTCCGCCCCCCAACCTTCATGCATTTAATATAGACTTGATCCTCTTTACCCTGATCCAAAGAGTGAAACCCTCAGAGGGAAATCATACAAGGTGATCGATCACGTAATGTCTTAATCTGGTTGAACATGAAAGTTATTTACTTAATTACTTTACTTATTAAACATTTACAAACATTAAAACAGGATGTTGTGTTTTGCCTTTTCATGGACTAAAGCTGTTTGCTCTTCAAGAAGACAATAAAAGCAACATTGACCTTGATGAAAGTTAACAAGGAATCAGGAAGTTAAACCACTATTTTTTTTTTTTTTAAATAATGAAACAATAAAACAACCGCTAGGGTCATAATATGACTGCAACTTTTAATTAAAGCTGAAATGAAAAAGTTCATATTATCAACTCATATCTTTTACCTAAATAACATTATACGGCGAAAAGAAATATGATCTTTTTATATAAAAATTCTATATTGTTTTTTATATGGAAAACAAAAATATGAGGCGTGTTCGGCGAACGTAGAATTTCAACTAATAATATCACAACTTCCATCCATCAGTCAATCTGAATCCAATCAGTCGATGTGTTTACGATGTTCCACCTGGTTGCTATGCACAGAAAGTCCAGAGGGGGCAGCAGAGAGTCGCATTGATCTTTGGGGTTTATTCAGATCTTTTAAGATCCTTTTCATATTATAATTAGTATTATTATTATGATGATGCTGTAGCAACAGACTAATAATCCCACAGAGCGATTACCTGCTGACCCCCCCCTCCCCCCTGTGGGAGCGCCTTTAGGTGATTATTGGCATGATTATTCCGTCTTTTCGCGCGCACGTGCCTGCCCGCCGGAAATCCCCCCTGTTGATTGACAGGCCGCTGACCCCGCGCGCTCTCATCGGTAAATATTTCATCGCGCGCTGCTTGTGCTCTTTAGTTCCCGTTCAGGCCTGTTTATTCTTTAATTGACAGCAACGTGTGTGTGTGTGTGTGTGTGTGTGTGTGTGTGTGTGTGTGTGTGCGCGTGCGCGATGGGGGTCCTTACTACAGCCACAAAGTAAACGAAGCATGATTAATTAATGTATTAATTGCCAAGAAAAGTGAATGGGGTTCAGGCGGAGGAATTCCTGCGCGTCTGCCATCAATTAATAATTTGAATATTTCTCTCTCTCTCTCTCTCTCTCTCTCTCTCTCTCTCACCCAACAGATGAATCAATTTCACTCATTTTTTAAATATGTGATTATCGATAATAATCTGTGTGTTTATGATATGTCAGTTGCTGCAGAACATAAATATAACATGAGATAATTCATTTTATTTCAGTGTAATTTACATTTAAATAACATTTAAGTCCCAATATTTGTTGTTTATGCGGATATTTATGAGACACGAATGAAATGTACAGACAGATGGTGACAGAAATGTAAATACATTTTAAAAGATAATTCATGCAGATTATTTACATTAATTTCCAGATTATCGCCTGATTTCTGCATGTGTTATTTTAAACGAATATATTATTATTATTATTATTATTATTATTATTTTAATGCAACCAGTGAAACCAGTCAGCATCCTTCCTCGTTTCTCCTTTCCCAGCAGAGCATAGACTCGCTTTTTTTAGAGGGGGCGTGGCCACATCCGGGGAGCTGCAGCTGATTGGCGGAGGAGTCCGAAGGGATGGAGGGTGGCTCCGCCAATGAGGAGGGGGCCGCGCTCCAATATAGGAGCTGGAGGCGAGCAGCATCTTTATTATAGAAGTCATTGACAGGCGCCACGGAGACGGAGACCCGCAGGAGTCCTGGACTTTCCTCTCCTTCTGGTTCTGGGTCTGTTTGGGTTTTTTTTTTTTACTCGTGCGAAGCGTCTGCTTCTGGAAGGTTTCTCCACCTACTCCTCTTCTTCTTCTTCTTCTTCTTTTCTTCTTCTTCTTCTTAAAGAACATCTCCCAATACGGAGGTGAACGAGGACGCGGGACACCGACCCCCCCACTGGTCTGCAATCATGATGTCGATGAACAGCAAGCAGCCTTTCAGTATGCACCCGATCCTGCACGAACCCAAATACACGCCGCTGCACTCCAGCTCGGAGGCCATCCGCCGGGCCTGCCTGCCCACGCCGTCGGTGAGTCCGCGTCCCCGCAGGTCCGCCTGCAGCTGGACCCCCCCCCCCCCCCCTCCCTTCATAATAAGAGTGGAGAAAATCTGACCTCTGGTCAGCAGGTTAATAAACAGATGTGGAGTTTAAAGAACACTGGCTTGAATTCGCTCAGTGGAAAACGTGTTTTTGTGTTATAATAATTATATTTAAGTTACTAAAGTTAAAATGTCTCCTTTGGAAAAGCAAACTGCAAAAACAGCCCAAATACAGATGTATAGCAAATGTTTGTAACGTGAAGACATTAGAGGTTAAATCAGCAGCTAACATTAAGAAAAAGAAGAAGAAGAAAAAAACAACACTCGTGAGTTTAGAGGCAGGAAGTCGTAAAGACGCGCGTGCAGCCTGGCGCGCGAGCGATGGAAGATAAAAGAAGGATTCTCCGAGCGCGTGTTATCTCATATTGTCCCATTCAAACTCGTCTGATTTTCATTGTCTGTGGGAATTATTCAGGAGATCGTAAATATTAATTTTAAATGAATATATATCCATCCGCAAGAAGAGAGAGAGAGAGAGAGAGAGAGAGAGAGAGAGAGAGAGGTGGGGGGTTCACGTGGATCCGGATACAGCAGTGAAATATAGAAAGTTGAGCGAAAAGTTGCATGAAATTTAAACATTTAGCTGCAGCAAAATGCGTCTTTTTCTCACTTTGCAACTCATTTAAATGCATGTTTTTAAATATATGCGTGGGTATTAAATGCGTCGACTCTCCTCCCGCAGCTGCAGGGCAACATCTTCGCGGGCTTCGATGAGACCCTCCTGCAGAGAGCCGAGGCCCTGGCCGCCGTGGACATCGTGGCCCAGAAGAGTCACCCGTTCAAGCCGGACGCGACCTACCACACCATGACCACCATGACCAGCATGGCCTGCACCCCGACCTCGTCCTCGGCGCACCTGCACCACCCGGGGGTGCTCACCTCGCACCACCACGCGGCGCACCACCAGTCGGCCCAGGGTCTGGAGGGCGACCTGCTGGACCACCTCACGCCGGGCATCTCCTTGGGCGGCATGCCCGGCTCGGACGTCTGCTCCTCGGCCTCGCACACGGCCCACGCCGCCCACATGTCCGCCATCAACCACATGCAGCACCACCACCACCACCAGCAGTCCATGAACATGCACCAGCACGCGCTCAGCCACGCGTCCCTGGGGGGCGGCGGCGGCGGCCTGGACTCGGAGCCGGACCCCCGGGAGCTGGAGTCGTTCGCCGAGCGCTTCAAGCAGCGGCGGATCAAGCTCGGGGTGACGCAGGCGGACGTGGGCTCGGCGCTGGCCAACCTCAAGATCCCCGGGGTGGGCTGCCTGAGCCAGAGCACCATCTGCAGGTTCGAGTCCCTGACGCTGTCGCACAACAACATGGTAGCCCTGAAGCCGATCCTGGAGGCCTGGCTCGAGGAGGCGGAGCGCGCGCAGCGGGAGAAGATGTCCAAGCCGGAGATCTTCAACGGCGGGGACAAGAAGAGGAAACGGACGTCCATCGCGGCCCCGGAGAAGCGCTCCCTGGAGGCCTACTTCGCCGTGCAGCCGAGGCCCTCGTCGGAGAAGATCGCCGCCATCGCCGAGAAGCTGGACCTGAAGAAGAACGTTGTCCGGGTTTGGTTTTGCAATCAGCGGCAAAAACAGAAACGGATGAAGTTTTCTGCGACACACTAAAGAACCCGTTTATACGAGAGACAAACCGGAGACAAGCTGCTGCTGCTGCTGCTGCTGCACACCGGGACCCGGGTCCACCCGGGGCCTGCTGGGGGGGTCCTGTCCGGGAGACTCGCCCGGAACTCAACCTGCACTGAAAACATTCGTATTATTTCCTCTGACGGACTAAAAATGTCTTCTTCTTATAATATAATAATATTAATAATCACCGCAGTGTGACGCAGCAGCGGCAGCGCACGAGCCAAAACCAACCGTGCGCGCGTGCGTCTCTGTAGCAGACGCCTTTTTGTTTGTTTTTTTGTTTTTTTTTTTGGATGTGGGACCCTTGAAGACCTCCACTCAACAACAGAACCAGGATCCGGGTTTTTTTTATTTTATTTTATTTTATTTTATTTTATCATTCAGCTCCAGAAACTACCGGATTCAACGGTGTTTTTATTTATTTTTAAATTATTATTATTGTTGTTATTATTATTATTATTCCGAGAGTGGAGACGGGAGCACCGGGACCGGGACCGGGACCGGGGACCGGAGAGAAAGACTGGAGTCCCACACAAAAAAAAAAAAAGAAAAACTTGATCAGATCCGTGATCCCTCATTCATGTGACAATTATTGTACAAAACAAAAGAAGCATAATTAATGACGGGAATGGAGGAATAATTATCCTCCTTAGTCCGAATAGCATTTTTTTATATTTATCGTTGTACATATTTGTGAATAATGTTGCACCTCAGTGTGGAGAAGCTCATTGAAATGTATTGGATTTTGTTTTTTCTCTCGCAGGTGTTTGTTTTTGTCGAGAATTCAACTGTATTTTTTAGGGGGGGGGGGGGGGGTTATTATGACTATTATTAAACCTTATCTGTTTCATTAATGAGGCACAATAACTGTAATCCATTGTGTGGTTTACTAGAAGTGGGAGATAAATCCCCCCCCCCCCCCCCCCCCTAAAAAAGTGAATGCATTGCAATAAGAAGAGACACACACACACAAACACGCACGACCACACACATTCACACGGTCTAGCTGTGTGGCTACCTCATTATGCAAGTGTTGGCACGTTCATGGTGATTTAAAAAAAACACACACGCTGAAAAAAAACTACAAAAAAAGAAGAAAAAAAGACGAGTTGAATCATTTTATTCTTTTTTTTAAGTGTTTTTTGTTTGTTTTGTTGCTCTTCCACATGAAGACTCACTGATGTGTAAACTTGTTGTTCACTGCAAGGATGCTTTGACAATCAAATTATTATTATTTATTTTTATTTATTTTTTTATAATTGTTATAATCCCCATTTGTGTCCTCGTGAAAATGAATTATTTTTAATATTATTGCTTTTATTTTAAATTATTATTAATATCATCACTGACACCTTTGTGGAGCGCACTTTGTAGATATTCCAATGAAGGGAAAGCGTCGGCTTTACTTATTATTTTTAGTTTTCACGTTACTGAGAAAACGTTTTGCTTATTTTCCTTTCTATTTATATTTATTTTCCTTTAATTTATTTCGGAGGAGAAGAAGAAGATAAAAAGAAACATTTCATTTGTGAAAGTGTGCTTTAAATGTGTCTGTGTAAGCGACAGAAGCTGAAAATAAACCGTGCACGTTTTACTTCCTGCTCTCACGGCCTTTCTTTGAAAAATAAAATCTGCATTTTAAAAAATAAATATATATTTAAATGCAGGTTTTTTTTTTGGGGGGGGGGGGGTTATAATGAAGTGAGAAATTTGCTAAATGCTCATAAATCGATACCTGTGATCAGGTATGTCATCACCATGACACTGTAGACAGGCCCGTGTTTGCTGATAGGTGTTAATAGTGTTTTTGTTTTGTTTTTTAAATAAAGTTAGATTAGATTGAATGGAGCAGCGGCGGCGGCAGCTGCTGCGGTGAAACCGGATCCCGGGGAGGTGGAGGAGGTCCGTCCGTCTCAAAGCTGCTTCCCCGCGGTGATGAATAGCATCTGATACTTGAGTGACTCTCGTATTGATCAGGTCCGAAGCGCGCGCGCTGCTGCTGCTGCGGCTGAGTGCACGCCGCGTGGACGCGCAGACAGACTCAACCAGTTAGAAGCGAAAAGAAAACTTCTTTAAGCTCCACGTGTGTTTACATCAGATTCAATATGTCGAAACGAGATTTTGTGTTAAATTCACAACAGGGCCGCAGCAAAGATTTTAGAAGCACTGAAGCCCGGGGGCCCCCGACCGCACCATGAACCCAAACTGGTGTATTTATTTCAGTCATTTCAGATAACAGTTATTTTAAATTCCCCAATGTGACCATAGGAATTGTGTTTCGAAGCCTTCTGGATATAAATTCTTTAGTTCTGGTTTGGAAATGTCAACGTCTTTATATTTGTATTATTCTGTTGGTCTAAAAACAGTAAAAAAACAACAAAACGTGAACACGTTGAGCGTAAAAACCACCAGCATGTGTACATTTGAGAAAATACATTTAGATGAATTAGAAAAGACGCCATATTTTCATCATTAACTCATCTTAACCTTGTATTTTCGAATGTAATAAACCTGTCCGATGACAACGCAGGGAAACAGCAAACGTGATATTTAGTTTGTTTTATTTTGTCAGATGATTCACCTCGTTTAATATCGCAGAGCAGTGCATTGTGGGGGAATGTGTGCCGTCCATGTGAAACACCCCAAAAAACATGTTTAATTGTTTGTTTTTTGGTCCGTGACACTAATCTGAAATAAATATTTTAAAATACATGTGTAAGGTGATAATTCTAATCATGTTTATTCATAAAGATTTTGAATGAAAAAAAAAAGTAATATTTCAACATAGAGAAGGAAACGCAGATGAACGTTTGCATGAATATTATGTGCAACATGTTTCAGCTTCCCCTGGAAACACGTGAAAACAGGTTTCAGTCCAAACCGACAGGTTTTAGTCCGAAAGACAGTTATGATATATATTTAGCATCAGCGTTTTTCTTTCCCTCTCCGCTCGGCTCAGCAGGTGGTTTCAGCCCATAAACTCGTTATTAATGAATAATAAATATCGGCTGTTATGATACTTATTGATTTTTTTGCGTGTTTGGCTAAGAAGCTGCTTTTCTCTGTCGTACAAACAGCAGCTCGGGTCCTGATCCCCCTACCCCCCCCCCCCCCCCCCCCCCGGTCCCCCCTACAAGCCCATATAGGCCCTTCAAAGCTGCTGGTCCAGACAGTCAGGCACCTTCGGACCCCTTTATGAGCAGAACTCAAACCACATCGGCCCACCGACAGTTTGACAGGCTGAAAGAAAAACAAACAAATAAAATAAAACTCTGATGACTTAATTTGACAACAAATACAGAATCAACAAAACTAAGAAAGAAATCAATCAAACTTTATTCGTACGTCGTGGCGCTTCACACCTG